>JAEIGQ010000328.1:0-200486 GCA_018904275.1 Lordiphosa clarofinis | reverse complement strand
GAAAAGTATGCAACACTTTTTAAACTCGGCTATTTTTCACATTTTGCTCATAACTTGAGAAACCGCTCATCCGATCCTTATCATTTCTTCGGCAAATTTATTTAAATTTCACGAATCGTCTATCTTTACAACTGTAGGAGATATAACGTTTTTTCGAATATTGGGGGCGGAAGGGGCGTACAAAATTTGAATAAACTTGATCTGCGCAGAAAAGAAGCATTTGTCCCATACATGTCAAACCTCTATCTCTTACCATCTCTGGAGAGATTCAGGTGTTCATACAGACGGACGGACGGACGGACGGACGGACGGACGGACGGACGGACGGACGGACGGAGGACGGACAGGACGACATGGCTATCGACTCGGCTGTTGATGCTGATCAAGAATATATATACTTTATATGGTCGGAAATGATTCCTTCTGCCTGTTACATACATTTGCACGACTTTTTAGTATACCCTTTTACTCTACGAGTAACGGGTATAAAAATAATAAAGCAGCAAAAACCCAAAGCGACAAGAAGATCTACCAAACCAAACTGCAGGAAATCAAGCGGACTCTGAAGAACTGGAGGTGTCCCAAATAAACTTTTCAGACGAGCGAAGAAACGCAAATAAGGCTGCAGTAATGCGGATGCCCTATTTTGCCTTTAATTTTTAAATAACCTATAACAAGCGAATGAGTTCAATCTCTGCTTGGAAACACTAACCATTTTAATATAAAGCTTATACTAAAAACATATGGCTGGTATAGTTTTATATAGAGCACAAACATTGTAAACCAGTCATATGCCACCATCTACACAAAAAAAAAACATAAATTCTTCCAATTCTAAAAAAAAAAAAAAAATTTCATAGGCGAATATATATTGACAGAATTTTCAAAAATCAAAAAAAAAAAAAATATATTAACAATTTGAAACAAAAAAAAAGAAAGAAAAATTTTTTTTCCTTCCCAAATAAAACAAACAAATTAAAGATTTTTTTTTAAAAAAATAAAAATAAAAAAAAAATTGTCTTATTAAATTTTGATATTTTATCACCTTATTAATCATGGGTTGGTTCGGTTCAGACGACACCCAGGCCAAAGACAACACAGCCAACGTTGTCAATAACGTAAAAATAATTGATCACACAGATGATATACAATCTCTGTGGATTTTGCTACTAATTTTGACAATAGCCAGCGTAGGTCAATTTTTACTTACGATTTATGTAAAGCATAACAAAATTATAAAAAGGAGATACCTTAGTAGAGCAAACGATCTAGATAGGGTTTACAAAAAAAAAATAAAAAAAAAAAAAAAAATATGAAGAATGATTTTCCATACAATTATATTATGGAATGGCAATGTATTGCTAATCAAATAAATGACATTAGAACTAGGTTCGACAAAACTTATAAATGTTTAAACCAAAACAGAACCGTACAAGAAATAACGGTTAATAAACATGAAAATATATTAGTAGATTGCTTCAACCAAACCCGTCAACTAATATACGACCATCGGGATAAATTAACAAATAACCATTGGTCACAAGTGTCAAAAGTTTAAATAAAACTCAGATTAAATTTAGTATCTATCACGTCAAAGTTTAATCTAAATATACAAATTCCATCAGTTTTAAATACACCATCAAGTATAGAAATCAATGAAAAAGAAGAACTTCCTCAGATTGAAGAAACTGACGAAGACAAAGACGAAATATACATGGAATTAGAAGAAAACTGCATACATGATTTAACAATTCCAGCAGTACTAACATTACCTGAGTTGTCGGATCAAAATTCTGATTCGAATTCCAGTGTTATAGAACAAAAGCCCGCAACAATGACAGACACGTCAGTGGCCGACCGGGCATATATAAGGGAAATTGCCCAAACAATCCCAGAATTTGATGGAAAGAAAATCCATTTGCAAAGATTTTTGACAGCAATTAAATTGGTTAACCTTACGAAGGGAACATATGAACAACTCGCAGTTGAAGTCATAAAATCTAAAATTATTGGCCCAACTCTTTATAAAATTCAAAATGATACCACAATTGATGCAATTATCCAAAAATTACAAGCAACAATTGTAGGAGAAACATCGGACGTTGTAAAAGCAAAAATGGCAAATGTATCCCAAAAAGGAAAGACTGCCACACAATTTACAAATGACATCGAAAATTTAAGAAAATTACTTGAATCGTCATATATCGATGAAGGACTAAGTGCAGAACATGCTGATACATTTAGTACTAAAGAAGCTATAAAGACTATGATCACAAACTGCGAACATGGTAAGCTTAAAACGATTCTGGAAGCAGGCACTTTCAAAACAATGAATGAAGCCATATCGAAATACATACATTGCAGTACAGAAATGACAGGCAATGCAAACTCAATACTGTACTCCCAAAGAGGACATAACTACCGAGGTAATAATTTCAGAGGTAATTACCGAGGCAGAAACCGTGGCTACTATTCCAGAAATAATTACAACCAAAACTATAACCAAAACTATAACCAAAACAATAACCAAAACCATAGCCAAAACAACAGTAATGGCAGAGGTAGAGGTCAATACAGAGGAAACAACCGCCAAAATGGAGGTTACAATAATAATAATCGAAACGATAACCAACCAAATAACCGACAAAACAATAATGTCAGACATGCACAAAGCACGTCGGAAAACCAGCAAGCCCCCTTAAGTACTCAAAACCAATAAAAACCATATTCAGCATCGATCCGAAACTTAATGTATATATATATATAAAAGTTCAACCTGACTAATTGACTGACTGACTGACTGACTGACTGACTGGTGACCGTCGCACAGCCTTAACCATAAAAGATAGGAAGATGAGATTTTCACAGTAGTTTTATCTTATGCTGAAAGTGAGTACTAAGAAAGAATTTTGGAAAATTCTGCCGAGAAGTGTGGACAATTCGCGGAAAACTTTTGTATGAAACTTTTTTGTTTTTCATCCGATCAAGTTCAAACTCATTTTCAAAGATCTATATGAAATTTCGACAACAACTGCATACGAATCTTCCGGAAAATTCACCCCCCTTGCGTAGAAAGTGGGTGGTCAAGGTTGTATGGGCGAAACTTTAGTTGCCAGCGATTAGCGCCAACTCATTTTCAAAATTACACATAACAAAACATAAGTTGTAAGCATAGTACGCGAAATAATTTGAAAAAAAAAATCCGCACTCGAGGAAAATGGCCGGAAAATTCTGAATCCAAAAAAGTATTTATCATACGATTGGCTTGAAACTAGGTTTGTAAGTATAGAATACGAAATTGTTTAAAATGTTATATTCCGAAGTTGGAAAAGTTGACCTGACGCTCGACAAATTCCCGGAAAATTCTGCATGAAAAAAACTATTTTTCATCCGATTGGCTTGAAACTCGGTTTGTAAGGACAAAATACGAAATAATTTGAAATGTGATTTTTCAATGTCGGAAAAGCCGCCCACAAGGAAAATGGCCGGAAAATTCTGCATGCAAAAATTATTTTTCATACGATTGGCTTGAAACTCGGATTGTAAGGTCAAAATGAGAATTTATTTTGTTTTTAAATTTCCGATGCTGGAAATACCGCCGGGATGCTCACTGGGAAGTGAATGGGATGTGGGTGGAAAGTTGTTTTGGAAGTGGATGGAAAGTGGGTGGTAAGTGGATGTAAAGTGGATGTAAAGTGGGTGAAATGTGGCAGGAAGTGGGAGGGATGTGGGTGGGATGTTAATGGGAAGTGGGCTGGAAGTGGACGGGAAGATGGCGGGAAGTGTGTGGCATGTGGGTGGCAAGTGGGTGGAATGTGGGTGGGATGTAGGTGCGAAGTGGGCGGAAAGTGGGAGGGATGTGGGAGGGATGTGGGTGGGAAATGGGTGGTATGGAAATGGGAAGTGGTTGGGATGTGGGTGGAATGTGGCGGTAAGTGGTAGGGATGTGGGACGGATGTGGGTGGGATGTGGGTGGCAAGTGGGTGTAACGTGGGTGGGATGTAGGTGGGAAGTGGGTGGTATGTGGGCGGGAAGTGGGTGGCATGTGGGTGGGTAATGGGTGGGATGGAAATTGGAAGTGGATGGAATGTGGGTGGAACGTGGCGGTAAGTGGGAGGGATGTGGGTAGGATGTGGGTGGGATGTGGGTGGCAAGTGGGTGTAATGTGGGTGGGATGTAGGTGGGAAGTGGGCGGGAAGTGGGTGGGATGTGGGTGGGATTGAAATGGGAAGTGGATGGGATGTGGGTGGAATGTGGCGGTAAGTGGGAGGGATGTGGGTGGGATGTGGTCCTGTAGTGGGTGGTAAGTGTGTGAGCGTTGATTATATACTGTTAAAGGCGCAGCGAAGCGTGACGGGCTATTTGCTATCTTTATATATAAAACTGTTCAACCTGACTGACTGACTGGTGACCGTCGCACAGCCTAAACCATAAGAGATAGGAAGACGAGATTTTACCAGTAGTAGTTTTATCTTATGCTGAAAGTGAGTGCTAAGAACGGATTTTGGAAAATTCTGTCGGGAAATGTGAAAATTACGCGGTTTTTTGTTTTTCATCCGATCCAGTTCGAACTCATTTTCAAAGATCTATATGAAAAATCAACAACAACTGCAAACCAATCTTAAGGAAAATTCACCCCCATTGGGTGGAAAGTGGGTGGTCAAGGTTCTATGGGCGAAACTTTAGTTGCCGGCGACTAGCTCTAAACTCATTTTCAAAATTACACATATCAAAACATAAAAAAAGTGACTTTAAAATTTTGGAACATCTATTCGCAAAGTCGGAAAATTCGCGGAGAATTGGTGTAAGAAACTTTTTTGTTTAATTTCCGATCAGATTCAAACTCATTTTCAAAGATCTATATGGGTCATTCTTTTATAAACCGAACAGCAAAAATTTTTTTTATTTTTCATTTTAATAAAAAAAAATTCGAAATTAGATCTCGACATGCCCACCAAAACGAAATTTACGGTTTTGCACAAAAATTTTTTGTTAATTTTATAAACAATTTCAAAAATCGTCAAAAACGAAAAAATGGAAAAAAAGGGTTTTTTAAAAACGTGATATCTCAGGATTGGTTTATCGGATAGGTCTCAAGTTGATATCGATAGAAAGAATTTTACTGTATCTACTCAAATTAAAATTTTATAAATTTTAAAATTATTTAATAATATTAAGTATATGTTGCTAAAAATTACATATAATTTTTTCTCAGTGTTAACCACCATGTTATGGCTTCTGGGGATATAGAATTTATTGTACTAAACACAACTTAAAAAACGGTGTTTTCAAAAAGATGGAGACTTTTATAGTTTAAAAGTTATGAATTTTTGAAGTTATGAACAAATTAAAAGATGCCCTTAAATAATAATTTCTCACGCAGTCCGTTTTAAAGCTTTTTGGTTGAAGCTTGGCAAGTGTGCTTTATATTCATCAAGCTTTCCAAAAATGTCAACATCTCGGAAATCGGACGACTATATCATATAGCTGCCATACGAATGTTATGATTAATTGAATTTTGTTGTGAATTAGGCTGGCCAGAGCTTGCAAAGTAATTTATAACACTACTAAATTTAGCATTTGTATGGCAGCTATATGATATACTCATCCG
This sequence comes from Lordiphosa clarofinis, assembly GCA_018904275.1. NCBI lineage: Eukaryota > Metazoa > Arthropoda > Insecta > Diptera > Drosophilidae > Lordiphosa > Lordiphosa clarofinis. The sequence goes on along the minus strand of JAEIGQ010000328.1, from coordinate 194,875 downwards.
ATCCGCGCGATGTTGACATTTTTGGAAAGCTTGATGAATATAAAGCACAATTGTTATGTTTCAATCAAAAAGCTTTAAAACTGACTGCGTGGCAAAGCTTTCTTTAAGGGTATCTTTTAATTTGTTTATAACTTCAAAAATTAATATCTTTTAAACTATAAAAGTCTCCATATTTTTGAAAACACCGTTTTTTAAGTTGTGTTTATTACAATAAATTTTATATCCCCAGAAGCTATAACATGGTGGTTAACACTGAGAAAAAATTATATGTACTTTTTAGCAACATTTACTTAATATTATTTAATAATTTAAAAATTTATAAAATTATAATTTGAGTAAATACATTAAAATTCTTTCCATCGATTTCAACTTGAGACCTATCCGATAAACCAATCCTGAGATATCACGTTTTTAAAAAACCCTTTTTTTCCATTTTTTCGTTTTTGACGATTTTTGAAATTGTTTATAAACTTAACAAAAAAATTTTTGTGCTAAACCGCAAATTACGTTTTGGTGGGCATGACGAGATCTAATTTCGGATTTTTTTTTATTAAAATGAAAAATAAAAAAAATTTTTGCTGTTCGGTTTATAAAAGAATGACCCATATAAATTCAACTATGTTCCAATTTTCCGTAAAGTCCCGCCCGGAAAAGTCGTAAAAGTTTGTATGGTAAACATATTTCTTTCATCCGATTGACTTGAAACTTGGTTTGCAAACATAGTACGCAAAATAGTTCGACACGTGTTTTACCAATTTCGGAAAACCTAAAATCAAACCTAAATCAAAAAACTATTTTTCACCTGATTGACTTGAAACTCGGGTTGTGAGAATAGTAAGTGAAATAAATTGAGATGTGATTTTCCGATGCTGGAAAATTTGACTCAAAGGCCGGAAAATTCCTGGAAATCTCTGCATGCAAAATACTATTTTTCTCCCGATTGACTTGAAACTCGGTTTGTAGGGATGAAATCTATATATATAAAAAAGTTCAACCTGACTGACTGACTGACTGACTGACTGACTGGTGACCGTCGCACAGCCTAAACCATAAAAGATAGGAAGATGAGATTTTCACATTAGTTTTATCTTATGGTGAAAGTGAGTACTAAGAACGGATTTTGGAAAATTCTGTTGGCAAATGTGGAAAATTCGCGGAAAACGGTTGTATGAAACTTTTTTGTTTTTCATCCGATCAAGTTCAAACTCATTTTCAAAGATCTATATGAAAATTCGACAACAACTGCATACCAATCTTCCGGAAAATTCACTCCGCTGGGTGGAAAGTGGGTGGTCAAGGTTGTATGGGCGAAACTTTAGTTGCCAGCGATTAGCGCCAAACTCATTTTCAAAATTACACATAACAAAACATAAGTTGTAAGCATAGTACGCGATTTTGGAAAATCTGCACAAGAGGAAATTGGCCGGAAAAATCTGAATACAAAAAAGTTTTTATCATGGATTGGCTTGAAACTCGGTTTGTAAGTATAAAATACGAAATAGTTTAAAATGTTATATTCCGAAGTTGGAAAATTTGACCTGACGGTCGAAAAATTCCCGGAAAACTCTGCATGAAAAAAACTATTTTTCATCCGATTGGCTCGAAACTCGGTTTGTAAAGACAATATACGAAATAATTTGAAATGTGATTTTTCAATGTCGGAAAAGCCGCCCAAGAGGAAAATGGCCGGAATATTCTGCATGCAGAAACTATTTTTCATACGATTAGCTTGAAACTCGGATTGTAAGGTCAAAATGAGAATTTATTTTGTTTTTAATTTTCCGATGTTGGAACTATCGCCGGGATGCTCACTGTGAAGTGAATGGGATGTGGGTGGAAAGTTGTTTTGGAAGTGGGTGGTAGGTGGATGTAAAGTGGGTGAAATGTGGCAGGAAGTGGGAGGGATGTGGGTGGGATGACGATTGGATTTTAATGGGAAGTGGGCGGGAAGAGGACGGGAAGATGGCGGGAAGATGGCAGGAGGTGTGTGGTATGTGGGTGGCAAGTGGGTGGGAAGTGGGCGGGAAGTGGGATGTGGGTAAGTGGTGGGATGTAAGTGGGAAGTGGGTGGGTGGAATGTGGCGTTATGTGGGAGGATTGTTGGTGGCAAGTGGGTGGAATGTGGGTGGGATATGGGTGGGATGTGGGCTGATAGTGGGTGGGTAAATGGGTGGGATGGAAATGGGAGGTGGATGGGATGTGGGTGGAATGTGGCGGTATGTGGGAGGGATGTGGGTGGGATGTAAATGGTAAGTGATCGGGATTTGGGCGGGAAGAGGGCGGGAAGTATGCGGTATGTTGGTGGTTAGTGGGTGGAATGTGGGTGGGATGTAGGTGCGAAGTGGGTGGGATGTGGGGGGGGAAGTGGGTGGGATGGAAATGGGAAGTGGATGGAATGTGGGTGGGAAGTGGGCGGAAAGTGGGTGGGAAGTGGGCGGTATGTGGGTGGGAAGTGGGTGGGATGTAAATGTGAAGGGGGTGGGATTTGGGCGGGAAGAGGGTGGGAAGTGTGCAGAATAGTGGGCGGATAGTGGGTGGGATGTGGGCGGGAAGTGGGTGGGATGTAAATGTGAAGGGGGTGGGATTTGGGCGGGAAGAGGGGCGGGAAGTGTGCGGAATAGTGGGCGGATAGTGGGTGGGATGTGGGTGGGAAGTGGGTTGGATGGAAATGGGAAGTGGATGGGATGTGGGTGGAATATGGGTGGGATGTGGGCGGAAAGTGGGTGCGAAGTGGGCGGAAAGTGGGTGGGATATGGGCCTGAAGTGGGTGGTAAGTGGGTGTGCGTTGGTTATATACTGTTGAAGGCGCAGCGAAGCGTGACGGGCTATTTGCTAGTCTATATATATAAAAAAGTTCAACCTGACTGACTGGTGACTGTCGCACAGCCTAAACCATAAAAGATAGGAAGATGAGATTTTCACAGTAGTTTTATCTTATGGTGAAAGTAAGTACTAAGAACGGATTTTGGAAAATTCTGTCGGCAAATGTGGAAAATTCGCGGAAAACTGTTGTATGAAACTTTTTTGTTTTTCATCCGATCAAGTTCAAACTCATTTTCATAGATCTATATGAAAATTCGACAACAACTGCATACCAATCTTCCGGTAAATTCACCCCCCTTGCGTAGAAAGTGGGTGGTCAAGGTTGTATGGGCGAAACTTTAGTTGCCAGCGATTAGCGCCAAATTCATTTCCAAAATTACACATAACAAAACATAAGTTGTAAGCATAGTACGCGAAATAATTTGACACGTGTTTTCCCGATTTTGGAAAATCTGCACAAGAGGAAAATGGCCGGAAAATTCTGAATCCAAAAAAGTATTTATCATACGATTGGCTTGAAACTCGGTCTGTAAGTACAGAATACGAAATAGTTTAAAATGTTATGTTCCGAAGTTGGAAAATTTGACCTGACGGTCGAAAAATTTCCGGAAAATTCTGCATGAAAAAAACTATTTTTCATCCGATTGGCTTGAAACTCGGTTTGTAAGGACAAAATACGAAATAATTTGAAATGTGATTTTTCAATGTCGGAAAAGCCGCCCGCGAGGAAAATGGCCGGAAAATTCTGCATACAAAAACTATTTTTCATCCGATTGGCTTGAAACTCGGATTGTAAGGTCAAAATGAGAGTTTATTTTGTTTTTAATTTTCCGATGTTGGAAATATCGCCAGGATTCTCACTGTGAAGTGAATGGGATGTGGGTGGGATGTGGGTGGAAAGTTGTTTTGGAAGTGGGTGGTAAGTGGATGTAAAGTGGGTGAAATGTGGCAGGAAGTGGAAGGGACGTGGGTGGGATGTGGGTGGGATGTGGGTGGGATGTGGGTGGTATGTGGGTGGGACGTAAATGGGAAGTGGGTGGGATTTGGGCGGGTAGAGGGCGGGAAGTGTGCGGTATGTTGGTAGCAAGTGGGTGGGATGTAGGTGGCAAGTGGTATGTGGGCAAGTGGTGGGATGTAGGTGGGAAGTGGGTGGCATGGAAATGGGAAGTGGATGGGATGTGGGTGGAATGTGGCGGTAAGTGGGAGGGATGTGGGTGGGATGTTAATGGGAAGTGGACGGGAAGATGGCGGGAAGTGGGTGGAATGTAGGTGGGATGTAGGTGGCAAGTGGGCGGGAAGTGGGATGTGGGCAAGTGGGGGGCTGTAGGTGGGAAATGGGTGGGATGGCAATGGGAAGTGGATGGGATGTGGGTGGAATATGGCGGTAAGTGGGAGGGATGTGGGTAGGATGTGGGACGGATGTGGGTGGCAAGGGGGTGTAATGTGGGTGGGATGTAGGTGGGCGGGAAGTGGGTGGGATGGAAATGGGAAGTGAATGGGATGTGGGTGGAATGTGGCGGTAAGTGGGACGGATGTGGGAGGGAAGTGTGCGGTAAGTTGGTGGCAAGAGGGTGGAATGTGGGTGGGATGTAGGTGCGAAGTGGGTGGGATGTGGGCGGTAAATGGGCGGGAAGTGGGTGGGACGTGGGCCTGGAGTGGGTGGTAAGTGGGTGTGCGTTGGTTATATACTGTTGAAGGCGCAGCGAAGCGTGACGGGCTATTTGCTAGTCTATATATATAAACAAGTGAGAAAGTCAATCAAGCCCGACTATAACATACTCTGCACCTGGAGTAAAAGCTGAATGCAATGCTGGTGCTGCGCTCATCTCAAAGTCTCTCTCTCTTTTTCTCTCTCTCTCTCTCTCTCACTCTCTCTCTCACTCTCTCTCTCTCGCTCTCTCTCTCTCTAAGTTTGTGTGGTGTTAGTTGTGAATGGGTGGAAGGGGGTGGGGCGAGGGAGATGACGGCAAATCGATACATTGTGTTAATTACTAACTATCTCTAGAAGGTACGAAACGTCTATCTCAAACGTCTATTCAAAAATGTAGGAGATATAACGTTTTTTCCCACGGGGCGGGAGGGGGCGTGGCAAAAATTGAAAATAAACTTGATCTGCCTGCAGCTATAAGAAACATTTGTCCCATACATGTCAAACCTCTATCTCTTACCATCTCCGAGATCTGTTTGTTCATACGGACGGACGGACGGACGGACGGACAGACGGACAGACAGACGGACATGGCTATATCGACTCGGCTGTTGATGCTGATCAAGAATATATATACTTTATATAGTCGGAAATGATTCCTTCTCCCTGTTACATACTTTTGCACAAACTTAATATACTCTATGTACCTTCGGTACAGAGTATAAAAAGTTCAACCTGACTGACTGACTGACTGGTGACCGTCGCACAGCCTAAACCATAAAAGATAGGAAGATGAGATTTTCACAATAGTTTTATCTTATGCTGAAAGTGTGTACTAAGAACGGATTTTGGAAAATTCTGTCGGCAAATGTGGAAAATTCGCGGAAAACGGTTGTATGAAACTTTTTTGTTTTTCATCCAATCAAGTTCAAACTCATTTTCAAAGATCTATATAAATATTCGACAACAACTGCATACCAATCTTCCGGAAAATTCACCCCGCTGGGTGGAAAGTGGGGGGTCAAGATTGTATGGGCGAAACTTTAGTTGCCAGGGATTAGCGCCAAAATCATTTTCAAAATTACACATAACAAAACATAAGTTGTAAGCATAGTACGCGAAATAATTTGACACGTGTTTTCCCGATTGTGGAAAATCCGCACACGAGGAAAATGGCCGGAAAATTCTGAATCCAAAAAAGTATTTATCATACGATTGGCTTGAAACTCGGTTTGTAAGTATAGAATACGAAATAGTTTAAAATGTTATATTCCGAAGTTGGATAATTTGACCTGACGATCGGAAAATTCCCGGAAAATTCTGCATGAAAAAAACTATTTTTCATCCGATTGGCTTGAAACTCTGTTTGTAAGGACAAAATACGAAATATTTTGAAATGTGATTTTTTATACACTTGAAAAGTGTATTATAATTTTGCCCAGAAGTTTGCAACGCATAGAAGGAATCATCTCCGACCACATAAAGTATATATATTCTTGATCAGCGTGACGAGCTGAGTCGATTAAGCTTTGTCCGTCCGTCTGTCCGTCTGTCCGTCTGTCTGTTTCTACGCGAACTAGTCCCTCAGTTTTGAAGCTAGCGAGCTGAAATTTTGCACAGAGTCTTCTTTTGTCTGCACGCTGCTAATATGTCGGAACCGACCGGATCGGATGGCAACTTCTTGTAGCTGCCATACAAATGATCGGTCGAAAAATGGATTTTAATGAGAAAAACTGGTTTTTTCTTAATATTACCGCTCTCAATCAAGGTCATGGGTAATATTAAATGTTTTTAAGCTGATCTGCGAAGTTTGGTCGAAGTCGCTAACCGTTGAGACAAGCGATTTCAAGTGTATAAAAACTTCGGCACGGACGAAGTTAGCCTTGCCTTTCTCGTTAATGTCTGAAACGCCGCCCACGAGGAAAATGGCCGGAAAATTCTGCATGCAAAAACTATTTTTCATATGATTGGCTTGAAACTCGAATTGTAAGTTCAAAATGAGAAATTATTTTGTTTTTAATTTTCCGAAGTTGGAAATACCGCCGGGATGCTCACTGTGAAGTGAATGGGATGTGGGTGGAAAGTTGTTTTGGAAGTGGGTGGTAAGTGGATGTAAAGTCGGTGAAATGTGGCAGGAAGTGGGATATATGTGGGTGTGATAAGGGAGGGATGTGGGTGGGATGTTAATGGGAAGTGGGTGTGATTTGGGCGGGAAGAGGGCGGGAAGTGTGCGGTATTTTGGTGGCAAGTGGGTGGAATGTGGGTGGGTTGTATGTGGGAAGTGGGCGGAAAGTGGGTGGGATTTGGGCGGAAAGAGGGCGGGAAGTGTGTGGTATGTGGGTGGCAAGTGGATGGAATGTGGGTTGTATGTAGGTGCGAAGTGGGCGGAAAGTGGGTGGGATGTGAGCGGGAAGTGGGTTGGATGGAAATGGGAAGTGGATGGGATGTGGGTGGAACGTGGCGGTAAGATGGAGGGATGTGGGTAGGATGTAGGACGGATGTGGGTGGGATGTGGGTGGCAAGTGGGTGAAATGTGGGTGGGATGTGGGTGGGATGTAGATGGGAAGTGGGATGTAGATGGGTTGGGATGTGGGTGGGAAGTGGGTGGGATGAAAATGGGAAGTGGATGGGATGTGGGTGGAATGGGGCTGTAAGTGGGAGGGATGTGGGTGGGATGTAAATGGAAAGTGCGAGGTGGGCAAAAAGTGAGTGGGATGTGGGCGGAAAATGTGCGGGAAGTGGGTGGTAAGTGGGTGTGCGGTGGTTATATACTGTTGAAGGCGCAGCGAAGCGTGACGGGCTATTTTCTAGTGTTTTTATAAAAATTAAAAATGAAAATACAAACAAAAATCTTACTCTACTAATCGACACAGGTGCAGACATATCAATTTTAAAAGAAAACTCTGATAACTATACAAATGTAGATCAAAATAATATTATAAAAATATCAGGAATAGGTAAAGGCATAACCGACTCCAAAGGTTTAGCTTTCGTTGAACTAAGAACAGACGATTGTATAATACCATATAATTTTCATTTGGTATCACCCAATTTTTCTATACCAGGTGATGGCATTGTTGGTATGGACTTCATTGAAAATTACAATGGCTTATTGGATATAAATCCACACGAATACAGATTTTTCCTCCGTCCAAATAACATTGACTCTGAAATTTCAATTCCAATTGTCCATTCAAATGATTCAAATGCCACCATTCTACCAGCAAGATCCGAAACAGTACGTCAAATAAATGTGATTACAAAAGATGATCATATTCTCATTCCGAATCAAGAAATAGAAGATGGTATATATATTGCAAACACAATAACAACTTCAAAAAATGCTTACGTCCGAATTTTAAACACAACTAACAATACGGTAATGGTTAATCTCAATAAAGTCAAAACTGAGTCATTACAAGAATATGAAATATTCAACATCAGTTCAAAAGAAAGAGAAAAACAAGTTATGTAAAAATTATCAAAAAATTTTCCACCACTATTCAAATCAACTCTGACACAGTTATGCTCAAAATACGTCGATATATTCGGACTTGAAACCGAAGCAATAACTACAAATAATTTTTATAAACAAACATTAAGAAAAAAAGATGATGAACCAGTCTATATAAAAAACTATAGAATACCACATAGTCACAAAGAGGAAGTCGAAAAACAAGTCAAAAAACTAATCGAAGATAATATAGTTGAACCTCCGGTATCAGAACACAATAGCCCACTGTTACTTGTACCCAAAAAAGGTTTGCCCAATTCAACAGAAAAAAGATGGCGTTTAGTAATTGATTACCGCCAAATAAACAAAAAATTGTTGTCTGATAAATTTCCGCTACCAAGAATTGACGATATACTCGATCAATTAGGCCGAGCCAAATACTTCTCGTGCCTAGACTTAATGTCTGGATTCCATCAAATTGAACTAGACGAAAGTTCAAGAAATCTCACTTCGTTTTCAACGAGCAACGGCTCTTATCGTTTCACACGATTACCATATGGCTTAAAAATAGCTCCAAATTCATTTCAGAGAATGATGACAATTGCATTCTCAGGCCTAGAACCATCCCAAGCTTTTCTATACATGGATGATTTAATAGTAATCGGCTGTTCCGAAAATCATTTGGTTAAAAACCTTAGCAACGTTTTTGATCTATGTCGAAAATATAATCTTAAATTACACCCTGAAAAGTGTTCTTTCTTTATGCATGAAGTGACTTTCCATTTTGTAATTATTATCGTAGATTTATTAAAAACTTCGCGGATTATTCCCGCCATATTACACACCTATGTAAGAAAAATGTTAAGTTTAAATGGACATCCCAATGCCAAGAAGCATTTGATTATTTAAAAGAAAAATTAATGTCCCCGACATTACTACAATATCCAGATTTTTCCAAAGAATTTTGTATAATTACGGATGCAAGTAAACAAGCTTGTGGAGCTGTATTAACTCAAGAAAGCAACGGATTACAACTCCCAGTTGCATATGCTTCACGATCACTTACCAAAGGTGAATCTAATAAAAACACCACAGAACAAGAAGTAACCGCAATACATTGGGCAATAAATTATTTCAGACCATATATATATGGAAAACACTTTGTAGTTAAAACAGATCATAGACCCCTTACATTTCTATTTTCAATGACAAATCCAAGCTCAAAATTAACAAGAATGAGACTTGACTTGGAAGAATACCAATTTACGGTTGAGTATCTTAAGGGAAAAGACAATCATGTTGCAGATGCGTTATCAAGAATAACCATCGATCAACTTAAAGAAATTACAAACCAAATCCTAAAAGTCACTACAAGAAGCGAAAGTAGACAGAAAAAATCCTGCGCAGGAATAGATTCGGAAATGCGCAAGCAACCGATCACTTCGAAGCCCAAAATATATAACGTCATTCGAAATGAAGATGTTAATTAGAAAAACAAGTAAATTTATTAAAATGTTCTTTTAAACATGGAAAAAAAGTAATTGCAAGAATTAATGTTGATGACCTATATACTTATGGAGTTTTTGATTTAGATCAATTTTTCCAAAGGCTTGAAAAAGATGCCGGTATACATGGAATTACTCAACTAAAAATGGCAACGTGTGAAGAAATCTTTGATCACGTATCAATTGATTCTTTTAAAAATATGGGCAATAAAATACTAACAAATCTTAGAGTAGCGCTACTCCAGCCGGTGACCACAATAAAAAACGAGAGCGTAAGTTAAAGTCGGCTTTAACCGACTTCGATATACCCGTTACTCATGAAAAAACATGTTTAACAGTGTTCCTGCGTTCCTTAGGGTGGCCATCCGAAAAGTATGCAACATTTTTTTTATGGTGGGAGGGGGGTAGCGGGGGGCTTGTATCACTTTTTTGCTCATAACTTGAGAACCGTTCATCCGATCTTGATAATTTCTTCGGCAAATCGATTCATTTTGCTAATTACTAACTAACTTTAGAAGGTACGAATCGTCTATCTTCAAAACTGTAGGAGATATAACGTTTTATTGAAATTGCGGGGGCGGGAGGGGGCGTGGCCAAAATTTGAAATAAACTTGATCTGCGTGCAGATAAAAGAAGTATTTATCCCATACATGTCAAAGCTCTATCTCTTACCATCTCTGAGATCTAGATGTTCATACAGACAGACGGACAGACGGACAGACGGACGGACGGACAGACGGACAGACGGACATGGCTATATCGACTCGGCTGTTGATGCTGATCAAGAATATATATACTTTATATGGTCGGAGATGATTCCTTCTGCCTGTTACATACATTTGCACGACTTTAGTATACCCTTTTTACTCTACGAGTAACGGGTATAATGAAAATAAAAAACAAATCGAAGAAATAATGTCTACATACCATGATAGTCCAATTCAAGGAGGACATACAGGAATAATAAAAACGACGTCGAAAATAAAACGTTATTTCTATTGGAAAAACATGTCACGAGATATAAAATCATACGTGAGAAAATGTCCAAAATGTCAAAAAAGTAAAATTACTACTCATACTAAAACACCTTTGACAATATCTGAAAGTCCATTAATGGCATTTGATAGAATAATAATGGACACGATCGGTCCATTACCAAAATCAGAACAAGGAAACGAATATGCTATCACTTTAATTTGTGACTTAACAAAATACCTTGTTGCCATACCCATACCTGACAAAAGTGCTCACACAGTAGCAAAAGCAATAGTTGAATCTTTTATTCTAAAGTACGGTCCGATGAAGACGTTCATTACGGACATGGGAACAGAATATAAGAATTCAATTATTAAAGATTTATGTAAATACCTTGGTATTCAAAACATAACATCAACAGCATACCATCACCAGACTTTAGGAACTGTGGAAAGAAGCCATAGAACATTCAACGAATACATTCGTTCTTATATATCTGTTGACAAATCTGATTGGGATGTTTGGTTAATATACTTTGTATATTGTTTTAACACAACACCATCCACAACACATGATTACTGTCCATATGAATTAGTATTTAGCAGGAAACCAAGCATAAATAAATCATTTAACAGCACAGACAATCATATTAACCCATTATATAATTTAGATGACTATGCGAAAGAGTCAAAGTATAGATTAGAATTAGCATATAAGCGAGCTAGAATTATACTAGAACAAAATAAGAGGAAAAACAAAGAATTATATGATTCGAAAGTAAAAGATATAAATTTATCAATAGGAGATAAAGTTTTATTAAAAAACGAGGCAGGTCATAAATTAGATTTCCAGTATACTGGACCACATAAAGTAGAAAAGATAGAAGATAGAGACAATATAATCATTTCAGATAATAAGAATAAAAGGCAAATAGTAAAGATAATAAAGATAGGCTAAAAATTTTAATTTCATAAATGCGATTTTTATAAGTTTACATAAACTAATTAAATAACAAGTAAATAAAATATCAATTTAATAAAACATACATTTAATTCAATATCAATTTAATATAAAAAAAAAAAATATATATATATATAATTTGTTTATTTTATTAATTTATCAAATTACTATATAAAGTCTTAAATACAAAAAATTTTTTTTATATTACAATTTTTATATCACTTTTCACTTTAATTGCACATTTTCTTATACATAATTATACAAATATATATTCGCACCATGAAAAAAAAAAAAAAATGTAGTAATAATAATCTTATCAAAATAACTTCATCCTATTACGTTATTTTTCAAAAGGAGGGAGATGTAATATGCACACATATAGAGTACACACTGTACTCAATACTTTATATAAAATACACACTGTAACACTTTGTTACAATGTCTAAAAATGTTTTATAATTGTTAGTTGTTGCAAAATACAAATAATTGTTTGTGTGTAACGAGAGGCGTGTAAGCGAGCGATCGGTTTGAGATAAGGCAAGCGACTGACTAAGCAAAGAAGATTAAGGAAACATGCAAGCATTGGAAATTGATCATGCTTACGGTTATGTTTAAGGAGTGCTGAGCTATTAGCTGCTGTTAATGGCAAATATTTACATGATATAAAAGCAAACAAAATGTGTGATTTATGTTTATTGATTTTGGTCGTTTTCTGCTCCCGACAACATCCAAATTGGTTAAACGGTTCTTAAGATAAACGACTTTTTTGATTTATCTTTCCGCCCTCATAAATCTACTCCAATAGCGATTAGAAGGCTAAAAATTTAGGAGAGTGAGTTTCTCGTTGATGGTAGCAACATATTTAATTTTGGTGCTGAGCGGAGTGTGTAGCGTGTGGGTACTAAATATTTTGATAGTCGAACGACCTGCTGACCTTAAGATCGGCTCGCTTACGCGCATTCGACCTGGCTATGGAGGACTCGGGGCGTGCACTTATAGCTCTGCTCTTGCTCAGCTCGTCGGATGGGGTGGGGTTCTTCCTCATCCTACCATAGCGGACACACCACGACAATACTAAGTGCACTGTCAGAAAATATTATGATGGGGAAAATCGACTAGGAGTACATACTAAATCTTAAAGACTCGGACAAACAAGGGACTAAATAAGATAGTTTGGCATAGGGGAATTAGCTGGAATTTAACCCCGATCTCTACCCTCCCTACCATGGCAACACCTACAAAAGTTGGTTTTGGGTTGCCCCTTCTGCTACTAATAGCTGATATTTAGGTTTGGTTTGGCATTGGCACTTGGTTCGGCGACGGATCCATCAAGAAGACTTAAGATTTCATTTCATAACAATTATTCCGCATAGTTTTATTCTTATATTCTATTTTCGTATAAGTATCCCTTTCTATTCAATTCATTCTTTTCATTTCACTTAAGGTTTCGTTCTACAAGTAGGTTTTGGGTAAATAAATGTAAATGTAAGTAGGTAATGTAAATGTAAATGTATGGATCGAACGTAAATCGTTAATTGTAGGCAACCATTGTGTGTATGTTGCATTTAAAGATCAGTTTTATAAAAGCAAACTTACCAGGCACTGCCGTCGTTGAGCTCAAAGATGACTTGCTGCCAAAAAAAAGGGATTAATATGACCTGTCATACATACATGCGTACTTGGCTTACTAAGGCTATAATTTATGTTCGATCTTGAGGGCTGTTATCTCTATGCACTTTCAATTATTTACCGAAATTATTTTATCTAGGTATATATTACAATCTAGCCATAGGTAATTTAAGGAAACAAAAACTAAGTAATTAATTAGGCAACTAAATTCGTTGTGGCTTCCACATTTCGGAGGAGAAATTCATTGATTTGGAGACTTTTAGGGTCGCAGCCCAATTATCTGGTTGCCACTTATACACTTCTGGCCACTGTAGCCTCAAAAGGGAAGACGTTTAAAAGACGTTTGTATGCATGCTTAAAAAACACAATGGGACACAGAGCAGCTCGTCATATGATGGGCAATGCTGGATCCTAGGGTAGCTAATCCTCTCGATCGTGCGTATCCATTCCGGCTCAAAATTATAGGGCATCCAGTTGGCTTGAATTGCTCCAACAAATGCTACTCCACTAGATTAAACACTAGCATATTAATAGCAAGGCACCATCATTAAGCCTGGCATAAGGAGGCACTGGCACAAGGCACTAAGAAAATAGAGAAATTAGATTTCTGCTAAAACACTACACTTTTTCCGTACCATAACTTGCACATGGTCAATTTAAAGGAAAAATTAATATAATCTTGTAACATTCAATTAGGCGTGTGTACTGCTCCAGAGACGCTCGCTCAATGATCACGTCTCCCGAAGCTAAGCATCTTCCAGCCTATGCTGACTAGCAGGCCGATTTCCGAAATCAAACGAAGCTACGGATCAAGCGTAGGAGGCAACATGATAAGAAACGGTTAAGTCGTACGATATGTTTATCCAAGGTGACCGCCAAACTGTTCTATTTTTGTGTTGTTTCTCCTTTACCAATTCAATCTTTATATTGGCTGCCTAAGACAGCGCACTGCTTTGTTAAAAGAGTTTTTAAGCCTATGCCGACGTTACAGTGCAGCGAATAAGTATTCGCCCCAAGCTGTTTGAAGCTGGCCTCTACACCACAGTGAATGGTATAAGAGTCTTACTCGAGAAATCATTCACTGAAAAGGGACAGTCAAAAAAAATATCTAGAAATCATTTTCCAATTTGTATGTCCTTCAGATGGTAGATACCTAACGTTTTCCCAGATTCATTTACTAACTCATAGTAGGTTGGACTAAGCTTGCGCTTCACCTTAGCTTGCAAAAACACTGGTGCAAGTTTGGCATTAAACTTCTTGCCGGCATTGCTTTGGGCAAAATTCCGGGCATAAACTGAGTCGCCAACCTTAAACTGAATGGTTCGGTTGCACAACTTGTAAGTACGAGCGGTGTCATTCCAGTTGGCCAGTATCGTGCTACAGATCAGATCTTATGTTAGAGCGGATAGCTGCCAACACGGCCCTGTTGAGTCGTTCTCTGGCGTTTGCTTGTGGCAAGTATATCGCAGTAGATATACTCCAAAGCGGGAGATGAAAGACTTGAAATAGCCACAACGACTAAAATCTTTCTCTGTGGGGACTACCTCTGGACTCCGAACATATTAAACAAATAGTTCTCCAAGTAGAAACAGATTTGTTTGATATACATTTTTATTAGAGGACCCAGAAATCTAACTTGCTTTTGGTTGTTTTACCCAAGCTGTCAATTGTCTTAGTTTATAAAAAGACTGAAACTATCTTTTCACGAGTAGAATGAATCTTTTTCCAAAACGTTTTGAGCCGCAAAGTTGATCGTTTGGGCTTAGAATTTAAGCAAATGCTGTTCACATCAGCAATTTTACGTTCTCGTGCGGCTGTGTACTTGGCTAGTCTTATATGAAAAGGCAAAAGTTGGTTTGCACTCGTATTAGAATGAGTTGAGTTGAGTGCTGCTCGTTGGTTCAGATCTGTGAGCTGACTTGCCTCAGTCTGACACCAAGAATCTATAGTTATGGTTTCGGATGCGGCAGAACTTTGATGGACTGCGCATCCCGACGCCGGTTTTCCGAAGGATT
This sequence comes from Lordiphosa clarofinis, assembly GCA_018904275.1. Classification (NCBI taxonomy): domain Eukaryota; kingdom Metazoa; phylum Arthropoda; class Insecta; order Diptera; family Drosophilidae; genus Lordiphosa; species Lordiphosa clarofinis. Next base: position 179,866 of record JAEIGQ010000328.1, on the reverse strand, counting down.
GCAGACCAAACACTTTGGCTTGAAGGTGTTCTTGGCTCCGCAGCCGTAACAGAAAATGGTACGTTGCTCTAAGCAGTCATCAAATCGATGTCCTGGCTTATCACAGTTCCAGCACACTAAAGGTTTGCGTTGGATAGCTGATACTTCCTCGGCCTTGTCTTGACTGGGTTCGATTTCCAGTTCAGCTATGCGAGAGCGTGGCTCAAATTTGCCTTTGGGAATGTGCGATCGAGCTTGCTTATAAAATTGCTCATGTGTACGCACTTCCTCCCGAAGTCTTGCTAAGGTAGAAATACCGAGATGCATGAGCTCGTAACGTAATGAGTTTTTGGAATTATGAATCAACAAGCGGACAAGAGATCGTTCTGAAATAACTTGACTCAATCGACCAGTAAGTTTCTCAACTGCAAACTGAAAATCTTTGAACGATTCTTGTTCGCCTTGTCGACGGGAGTTTATCATTTCCCAAATGTCCATCTCATCATCGATATCCTCGAATTTTTCCCTAAATTCTACATCAAATGCTTCCCAGGTAAAACGAGGATTAGCGCTATGGAATCGCCAAAACCATTCGTTTGCTTTTCCAGCTAGGAGTAGGTGCATATGGTTACATAGCAATTGGTAGTTTTTATACAGAAAATCTTGTGCCTGCATGTCGTCTCTGCCGCCATCAAACCTTATACGCCAGCTTTGTATTATGCTAGATACTTTCTCTGTGGGAATAGAGGGGAATTGCCTCGATTCATTCGAGGGATTTGCAGCACTATTACTGCTAGGTGCCGAAGGCATATTTATTACTTCGATTTGGGGTCTAGGAGAAGTTCTCTCACTATTCTGTGATGCACTCAGTTCTCTGCGCTCTATCTGCAAAGCCGCTAATTGAGTACGAATTGATCTCTCTATAGTTGATGCTACACTAGCGCTTAAGCTTTGCATCATCTGATTCTGACTGGAGTGAATTGCAGTCTGGACAATTTTTGCTACCTCGGTTCGATCTATAGTCCTTAAATCTCCCGTTTGAGAATTATCAAGTGGAGGGTTTCCCCTAGGGCGACTCATAGATCGTGTTTGTATCCCTCGTCGAGGGGATTGACCTCTACTTCTTCCTGCTCTAGGAACACCACGTCTTTGAGGAACTCCCTCAACTGGGATATCGACTTGTTCGGATTGAACAGTGGCTTCTTGCAATTCTACAGCTATACTGTTATTTAAATAAGTAAGTTGGCCAGTGGTACATTTTTGTTTGCAAACTGGGCAACTACCTGCGGATTCGAGACACTCGAATATACAGCGGTTGTGAAAACGGTGATCACAGGGAGAAACTGCTATTAAATCTTGATTACCAAACGCTTCATTACAAACGCCACAAAAAGGGTCTACATTTTCTAACGCTTGAGCTAAGTCTTCGTGACTGTGCTGCACAGGCATTATAAAGCAAAACTGTTAATACTGCTGACAAAATACATATCATAAACTTGGATCCGTCACCTTTCCAGATACCAAAACCAAAACCAAAGAAAAAGTTAATTCAATCTTATCTATCAAAGTGTTGTCTGTCCTATTTTATACTGTTAACTACTGGTTACTATTGCCGATCTGCTAGATTAAATATTTATGATGGTCAGTCAGCCGAAGTGTACTCAACTGTCTGCTATTCCAGTCACAATTATTTGTATTTAGAGCAAACTTGAATTTCGAACTTATAAAACTTCATTGTCAGTGATTTCAGAGAACAGACTGGCTCTGGTCGACCAATTCGTAACCAACGAATTCCAATCGCTTTTCCAAGAGACCACATTCCAGACTCCTAAGCACCGTAAAGTCAATTTATAATTCTACGTGATGATAACAAACTTTGAACTTTAATGAATGAATAATAGAGCATAAAATCGCGAAGCTAACCAAAGCAAATGCTTCCTGTGGTCTTGCTCCACGTTTGGGCGCCAATTGTGTAGCGTGTGGGTACTAAATATTTTGATAGTCGAACGACCTGCTGACCTTAAGATCGGCTCGCTTACGCGCATTCGACCTGGCTATGGAGGACTCGGGGCGAGCACTTATAGCTCTGCTCTTGCTCAGCTCGTCGGATGGGGTGGGGTTCTTCCTCATCCTACCATAGCGGACACACCACGACAATACTAAGTGCACTGTCAGAAAATATTATGATGGGGAAAATCGACTAGGAGTACATACTAAATCTTAAAGACTCGGACAAACAAAGGAACCCCCAAAATTTTGTTAATTTTATAAACAATTCAAAAACGTAAAATCGAAAAAATGGAAAAAAGGGTTAAAAACGATACCAGGTGTACGGAGTGATACGATGGAAGTCACTGACTCAAATTAAAGATTTAAATTAATAATATTAAGAAGTGCTAAATATTAGATATTTGTTTGGCATAGGGGTTTTGATTGAAACTGGCCGTGCTTTATCTTTTCAAAAGTAAACGCGGATCGTGATACTTAGCTCCATACGAATACGATTAATGAATTTTGGTGAATAGGTTACAGAGCTGCAAAGTAATTTAAAACACTACTAAATCACTGTATGGCAGCTATTATATATCATCCGATCCGCCGTGTTAAATTTTGAAAAGCTATAAATAAACAGAATAAAAAAAAAAAAAAAGGATTAATTAAATAAAATATAACTAAACTATAAAATCTCATCGAAAACAAAAATTAAGTTATATTTAGGACAATAAACTGTTTATCCTGAAGTATATCAGGTTAAACTGAAAAAATTATAAAAATAGCAACAATTACTAAATATAAATATTTAAAAATCTACAAATAAATTGAGTAGTACAGGAAATTCTTTCCATCGATTCAATGAGATGTCCGATAAACATGGATTCACGTTTTTAAAAAACTTTTTCTTGGGGAATTAGGACTAATTTAACCCCGATCTCTACCCTCCCTACCATGGCAACACCTACAGAAGTTGGTTTTGGGTTGCCCCTACTGCTACTAATAGCTGATATTTAGGTTTGGTTTGGCATTGGCACTTGGTTCGGCGACGGATCCATCAAGAAGACTTAAGATTTCATTTCATAACAATTATTCCGCATAGTTTTATTCTTATATTCTATTTTCGTATAAGTATCCCTTTCTATTCAATTCATTCTTTTCATTTCACTTAAGGTTTCGTTCTACAAGTAGGTTTTGGGTAAATAAATGTAAATGTAAGTAGGTAATGTAAATGTAAATGTATGGATCGAACGTAAATCGTTAATTGTAGGCAACCATTGTGTGTATGTTGCATTTAAAGATCAGTTTTATAAAAGCAAACTTACCAGGCACTGCCGTCGTTGAGCTCAAAGATGACTTGCTGCCAAAAAAAAGGGATTAATATGACCTGTCATACATACATGCGTACTTGGCTTACTAAGGCTATAATTTATGTTCGATCTTGAGGGCTGTTATCTCTATGCACTTTCAATTATTTACCGAAATTATTTTATCTAGGTATATATTACAATCTAGCCATAGTTAATTTAAGGAAACAAAAACTAAGTAATTAATTAGGCTACTAAATTCGTTGTGGCTTCCACATTTCGGAGGAGAAATTCATTGATTTGGAGACTTTTAGGGTCGCAGCCCAATTATCTGGTTGCCACTTATACACTTCTGGCCACTGTAGCCTCAAAAGGGAAGACGTTTAAAAGACGTTTGTATGCATGCTTAAAAAACACAATGGGACACAGAGCAGCTCGTCATATGATGGGCAATGCTGGATCCTAGGGTAGCTAATCCTCTCGATCGTGCTACTCCACTAGATTAAACACTAGCATATTAATAGCAAGGCACCATCATTAAGCCTGGCATAAGGAGGCACTGGCACAAGGCACTAAGAAAATAGAGAAATTAGATTTCTGCTAAAACACTACACTTTTTCCGTACCTGGCCAAAATTAATAAAACACAGTTTCACTAAACGCTTTCCGACTGGCACCGCGTATTGAGGAAGGGTCTATCCAATGTAGGGCTTAATCCACAAATTAATTTATAGTTGAATGCAAATTTTTGGTTACCGCGTGGCCTTCTTGCATAACTTGCACATGGTCAATTTAAAGGAAAAATTAATATAATCTTGTAACATTCAATTAGGCGTGTGTACTGCTCCAGAGACGCTCGCTCAATGATCACGTCTCCCGAAGCTAAGCATCTTCCAGCCTATGCTTACTAGCAGGCCGATTTCCGAAATCAAACGAAGCTACGGATCAAGCGTAGGAGGCAACCTGATAAGAAACGGTTTAGTCGTACGATATGTTTATCCAAGGTGACCGCCAAACTGTTCTATTTTTGTGTTGTTTCTCCTTTACCAATTCAATCTTTATATTGGCTGCCTAAGACAGCGCACTGCTTTGTTAAAAGAGTTTTTAAGAATATGCCGACGTTACAGTGCAGCGAATAAGTATTCGCCCCAAGCTGTTTGAAGCTGGCCTCTACAAGTGGGAACAGTTTTTGTATGCTAATTCTGCTATGCCCTTTATAAAATGTTTTTTTAATTTGGTAAATATTTAACTTTCACGATTGATTACAAACTGATTCTGATTTTGGTTCTATACTGTTCAATGCGCAGCGAAGCGCTACGGGCTTTTTGCTAGTAATTTTATAGATTTTTAAATTATTTAATAATATTAAGTAAATGTTGCTAAAAATTACATATAATGTTTTTCAGTGTTTACCACCATGTTATAGCTTCTGAGAATATACAATCAAATTTTCTTAACATATCTTAAATTTTGGTGTTTTCAAAAAGATGGAGACATTTATAGTTTAAGAGTTATGAATTTTTGAAGTTATAAACAAATTAAAAGATGCCCTTGAAAAAAGCTTCGCCATGCAGTCAGTTTCAAAGCTTTTTGATTGAAACTTGGCACGTGTGCATTTTATTTATCAAGCTTTTCAAAAATGTCAACATCAGGCGGATGAGTATATCATATAGCTGGCATACGAATGCTATGATTAATTGAATTTTGCTGTGAATTAGGCTGGCCAGATCTGGCAAAGTAATTGATAACACTACTAAATTCAGCATTATTTAGAACTTCATCCCTTCAAACCGAGTTTCAAGTCAATCAAAAGAAATATAGTTTTTTAAATGCAGAGTTTTCCAGGAATTTTCCGGCCGTTGGGTGAAATTTCCAACATCGGAACTATAAAAGTCTCCATCTTTTTGAAAACGCCAAAATTTAAGTTATGTTTAGAATATTTGATTGTATATCCTCAGAAGCTATAACATGGTGGTTAACACTGAGAAAAATTTGTAATGGTCGCAAAGACCATTGGAAATGCCAACAAATAAATCAGAACTCATACTTTATAAAATGTTTGACACAAAAGATAAAAATTACTCTTAAGTTCACCATAGTTTTAGATCGCAGATTTAAAAGTTATCGAAATCGCGCCAAATAGGGCACACTGATCGAAAATACAACCCTGCGATAGCTATATCGGTAGGATTGCATTCGACCACCTGCAACGAAGCGAAGCTTCCGGTCTTCTTCTTGCAGCTAGCTTCCTTCTTTCCATTGCAAGCGATCAAACAGAACAGACGTGTGAGCTGTACATATTTTGGAAAATAAAATCGAAGATTTTCCTATCCATCCTTATTGGTTATTTAACCCTATCAAGGGCAATCAATTAATCAAGATAGTCTATTAAAGACCAGGTTAGTATTTTCGGACAAGCTCGTTCAAAATTTATCTCCAACAAAATTCTAATTCGGATTTGGCCCTGTGCCTGTACTTCTCCCATTAGCATTTTCTTGGATGGTTATGATACCCACATAATTGTGTTGCCGTCTAACGACCAGGCCAGCGACGGTTGAGAGCAGTCAGATTTGTCTCAGGGCCAGAAAAGCCTTCTGTCCGCCAGAAAAGCCTTCGGTCCGCCAGAGAAGTCTCATCCGCCAGAGAAGTCTCATCCACCAGAGAAGTCTCATCGCCACGCAGCCAACAGAGTCGTACCTTAAGCCTCAAGAGTCTGGTTTACGCCGAAAACAGTCTTAACACCGTCGAAAACCTTCATCAGAGCCAGGAAATTTCCTGCTCATCCAAATTGTGTAACCCTCCGCTGTCAGTCAAAATAAGTCCTCAATAAGTGTGTGCTAGTGAAAGCAAATCGAAAATTAGTCCCCCCAAATTGTGGCCGGTTTTAATTGATCTAAAATTCATGTGAGATCGATCAGAAAAAGCAGAGAAATTCCAGTATGAAGCGAAAAAGTCGTATAATCACTTAAAAATCCGAAAATATTGAAATCTTAGTCATTTCTTATATATAGATATATTTTTTGTAAATTGTTGCTTTCAATTCATCGTGAGTGCTGATCATAGAATTTTGATCAAAGTAAAGATCTAAAAGTGCAAACTAATACTTGAGTATGTGTGTGTGAGATGCATTGACAAAAATATAAATCAAACCAAGTCCAAATAGTTACAAGCAGTGCTAAAAATCATCTCTGAAACCGAAAACAACAAACGCAAACAACAAAAACCAATATCGTAAAACCAATTGTTCCTATACAAGCTAAAATCTACAAAAACCAAAAATGAGTTTACGAGGAGGCCTCCATCATTAATAAATCTGGTGAGTGATGTATAATCGAATACCCTGTTCGACACAGTGTTACATTTTTTCACAAGTGCGTAGAGAGTATTCTAAGAGAATGATGTAATAATCTGAAGTTTTCCTTCTTGAAAAATAAAAAGCAAATAACACCCAGCATAAGCTAAGCTTGGCTTAAGATTTTTACGATATTATCTCTCAATTGGTTTTAGTGAATATCGTACGCGAGCTTTGGCCATGTAACTAAAAGCTTTTGTTGTTTCTTCTTCTTCTTCACTTTCAATCGTAACTTGCTTGTATACAAGCTTTTGTAATCAGTAAAATGCAAATAATTAGTTATCAATCATCTTTTGTTCTTTTGCTTATCTAAAGTCCAAGCTTTCGCTGGACGTTTCCAAATTAAGAGAGAACTATGGTTCAAAATAAAGTCGATCGTCGTAAACATTAAAGAATTCTCTTAATCATTTGCAGTAAACAAGTCTACATTTAACGTAAAATGCAGTAAGCTCTCATAAAAAAAAATTCTCTTCCAGAATTTAAAATGAAATTAAATTTAAACTTTTTTTCCAAGCAATGATCATCCCCACATATACCCTTATATATATATTAAGTATCTAGCCCAGCATATTATCTTTTTCAGCGGTGAATTGAAAGCAATAATATTAAACCAGTAAGAAAGCAATAATAAATAAGTAATCAAGCAATGTTCCAACAATTATAACGCAATTATGCAACAGTAATACAGCAGTAATACTAACCGAGATTAAACAATATTGAGTATGGTTTCTAGTTAAAATAAATTGAGCTACAATTGTATTTAAATAAAATGGATTTGAATCGCGAATTTTAAACCAAATCTTACGCATCTGGAATGGAGAAAAGAAATCTGAAAAATGCTACAACTAGGAAATAAAACTATTAGTAGTATAAATTTTAGTAGGGTGACCCACGAACATTGTTAAGAGAAACAATTTTGACAAATTTCAAATAAAAATTACCTTAAGTCTAATTAGAGACAAGAAAACTGAAAACTTAAATTTAGTTCTTCTGATTTTGGAGTATAAACATGGTAGGAATAGAATATAGGAATTTAAGCTATTGATGTATTTGTTAATGGAAACTTTAAGAATGGAAAATATAATTGTGATTTTGATTATGAAGATGTTTGTGTAAAGATTTTGATTTCCTGAGTCATGGGGTCTAAGATTTAAAAGGATATAGCGTGTACATTTGGGGATCTGCTAACGCTAATCCATTTGCAGATCATGGTCGGGTTGGGTACAGAAGGTGTAGGTCGTTTGTCACCGTAGACCACACCGCTCGTCAAACAAAGATATCCATTTAACTTGTTATCCCTTTCCTTTATGCCCTCGTTTTCCCTTTTCTCCAATTTTTGATTTTTTGTCGATCGTACTTGTGGGATTCGTCCGTGCAAGTTCGAGTCGTTTGGCCTTTTTGTATTGACCGGTTTAAGCCGATACGAATTAGGGCTTTTAGGGACTCTATAATAAAGATCGTGTAGTGTGCAGTTGAGGCAGCAGCAACCAAGCCCCCACATTCCCGGAAAGAGCTAATTTATCAATGGGTCCCGCTAGGCTGTCTGCACTTTTGCGTGCCAGAGACGAACAAAACTCCTGGCCTAGGCTGATGTACATTTCTTGGCGCTCAGCTATAAATTGCTTGGTGCGCAACGAGATATATTGTTATGCCGTAGATGACTATTACAGATTTTTTTGGCGCCCAACAACTTGGGGCAGGAATAGTCAGATTTTCAGATAGACGTATTTGGATTTCGACGTATAAGCCCCAGAAACTGTTTTGTTTTTGTGGAGAGAAAGTTTTTTCACGCGCTTAGCTGCTTTGGAGCTCGATAATTATTGCTCGTGCCAAATAAGGTCGACCAAGTGTCCAAGCAAAGGAAAAAGTTTTTCAAAATCAAATTTCTGCTAACACCGTAAGCTTAGTGAAGCAAACTAGAAGAGCGTATCTGATAGCTTGTGGATCTGGACTTAAAAATTTAATTGGCAAAAACATTACAGATATTAAGCTCGTTTTTGTTTCGTTTAGATTTTAGTTGTTGTTTAGAGGAACAGTTTTTATTAGTAAATACTCATAATAAGCTTCTGAAACTCGAGTATTTGCGCATGTGAATATGTTCGACCGAAGTATTTGTTTTAACATTTTTGCTGAAATTAGTTGTTTTATTTGGATGATAATTTGAATGCTAGAATTAGTAGTGGATAGTACGAGTGTCTAGAATCAGTATTCAGTTTATAATCGTGCTGGATATTCGAGTAGTACGGATAGCGTATACTTGACCGAATATAGGCAGTATTAGTGATTGTTATTTATTTTAACTAGAACCTACGTTTAGAAGCAATAGCCCAAAAATAATTCCCCAAGTTAATGGCTTGGTTGTTTGACGTTTAACTATATCATTGTTGTTTTAGACTCCCGTATATGACAATCATTAAAATTTTGTTTATAAATATGGTTTTACAACACAGTTTTTCAGAAAATCAGGAATCAGCATTAGCTGATACAAATAGGTGCACAATTTGTGAAGAGCCAATGACAAATACACAAACCTGTTGTGTGACTCCTTGTCAGCATGTTTTTCACCGACCATGTATTGAAGGTCGATTGAACACCAAACCAGAATGTCCAAATTGCTTTGTCGAACTACAGATATCCGATCTCAAAATGGTGATAGGAAATTGTTCCCCGAAAGCTAAAAAATCATTGGATTACCCTCGTCGACCCCTTACTCGAGGTTTGACGAAAGCGACGAAAGCATTAGTACCGCCAGCCGAACCAGATGGTGCAGGCGTACAATCTCTCGAAGATAGTAGCGTTAATTTTGCCGCAGGTGATGTTAGTCATAGTACGAATCATGCAGAAGGTCGTGCTAAGAAACCAGGTACTATTAGACGAAGAGGTAGACCAGCACAAAACCGAAATCAACAACGTTCCAATGATATAGATTTGCAAAGTATCCAAATAATGATTAAGCAAACAGTGACCCGAGTGTTGTCTAATATGCAAATACCATCTCATTCAAATCCTCCAGTATCGGCTGAGGAAATGCAGTCACCTAGGAGCAATCATTCAAGCTCATCTCAAGGTCATTATCCATTTGGACAGCATAAAGTGGCGGATGTGATTCAAAACTGGGGTGTTCATTTCGATGGAACCTCTCAAGGATTGTCTGTTGAGGAATTTTTATATGAAATATTAACGAATGAAAATCTTGCAGAAGATTTTGAAGCATTAAATAGAAATATTCATTTGCTTTTGATAGGAAAGCCCAGAAACTGGTACTGGCGTTTTCACAAGCAGGTTAAAAAGCGAACTTGGAAAATATTTTGTGCAGTTATGCGAGCGCAATATAAAGATAAGCCTGGTGAGAGTTTTGAAACCTTTTATGAAAGCATTTGTCTACTAATGGATAGGTTGCCTACTCGCTTAGAAGAGGACGAGTTGGTAGAAATTGTGCAAAATAATTTGTTAACAGAATTCAAAGATAGGTTGCTTTTCGAGGAAATTTATTCTGTTGCGCATTTGCGTAGGCTCGTACAGAAGCGTGAAAACTTTCAAAAGGCCAAAGATTCAAACGGCTTTAGAGTGTATGCTTTTGAAGAACCAGAAAGCGAACAATTCGCTGAAGACGAAGTAGTTGAAGAGGTTGCTGCAATTGAGGCAAATTTGTTTGCTGGAATAGTGATGTTCAAGGTCACAGGTGGGATGACTGTCTCGCAGAGAGACGAGTGTTTTGCTATGGGTGTGGTACTCCAAACGTCTACAAGCCTCAATGCCAAAAATGCCAACGAAATTCGGAAAACCGAAAGAAGGGGGCAGCCCACAACAACCGGATGCCTGCAAAATAGATTTGTCTGTAGATACTGCAGATACTGTATCTGTCTGAGTCCTCACAATACTCCACTATACAATTGTATTCGATTTAAGCCTTATCACGAGAAACTAAGAAAATATTTAGAAATAAGGGAAAGAATCTTTTCTGGCGATTACATTCGTGGTCGCAGAAATACTCGTCGAAGACGAAAACATATTGGATTTTTAAAAAAGAAGAGAAACTTATTGATTGCTACGGTCTTCCAAAATGCAAACGACTTACGTAGCTATGCGAAGGTTTCCTTTTTAGATATTGTAGAATTAGGATTATTAGATACAGGAGCTAATATAAGTTGCCTTGGATCTGAGTTAGCTAAGTCCGATTTTAGTAATTATTCGCAGTTTAAGCCTATAAAATCCCAGGTGTTCAAAGATATTTTGAACAGTGCATTTAAAGTCCGCTACCTGCGGTCGCCTCAAGCCGAGGCGCACAAAAATAGAAACTAGAACCTAAAATATAAACAACCCCCAAGAAGGGACACATCTGTTAGTAATAAGGCATTTCTCCGCTTGGGGTAAAACCAAAAAATGTATAAAAGAGAAAGTACCAACATATTAAAAAACAGTCAGCTTCTATACGAGGAGCTAGTCACACGCACCATACATGCGTAAGATTTACCTTCGTGATGTGGAGCGGCTCACTCGCAATAGTATTGCGTTTTAGTGATCATTGGTCCTTCGTCCCTGTAAAGGCAAAATTGCTAAACTGAACGGCATTTGCTCAGGTCGAAAAAAAGGCATTCAAATGGAAGGATAGCCTAAGGCGGTGATCGGGAGAGAAAGGTATTCCGTGGAAAACCTAAGGAGGCGAGAAGTTCACCTATAAAACCTGCCGACGCGTTAGGGATTGGCCCTGCGTGCGGAGGAGAACGGTGAGAAGTTCGCCAAACAAGTGGCCTGCCAAGCGTTGGGAACTGCCCAGCGTGAGGAGGACTACAAACTGAGGCAAATGTGCCTTATAATCAGGAAGAAGGAAGGAAGAGAAGGAGCAGCAACGGGTACGAGTCCCGACAAATGGAGAGGCGCTGTCCAGGCGCGACTGAGACGTACAGAGCAGTAAGCGTGGGGCTGATCCACACTACCACAACCACACCATGCGGCCGTTAGGAAGAAGTCGTCGCAGTAGAAGCAGATTTTCGGAAGATAATAAATTAATAGAAAAAAATAATAAAATTAAAAGTAGATTGCCCGTGTGGCACCGCTGTAACAAAAGGCGGATTTTCGCTGTTACATAAAATTTAAAAATTCAAATTTCATCAAAAAAAGGCAAAAAAATTTTTTTATTTACAATTTTTTTTTATACAAATCGATTAAAAATAAAAAGTACACAAAAATGTTTTTGATTTTTGTCGGCGCAAGATGTTTTTAATAAACATGGCATTATTTAAATTGGCTTAACAAAAAATATTTTATTGTAAATTTAAAATAAAAACCAATGTAAATTCAAAGTTAAATAAAACATGTTAAATTAAATCGAAATGTTAAGATATAAAAATGTAAAAATCTGAGCAAAAAGTTTAAAACCTATATGAATATACACATTTAAAATACACTCCACTATCGAAGAGAAAAAAATATATATGTAAAAAATACAAATTGTTGCCCTCTGCAATATTTATGTTCAAAGATAATTGAAAAGTACATGTAAAGTAAAAATACAATTTGTTTGCCCTCTGCAATATGTTCAAAGATATTTGAACAGTGCATTTAAAGTCCGCTACCTGCGGTCGCCTCAAGCCGAGGCGCACAAAAATAGAAACTAGAACCTAAAATATAAACAACCCCCAAGAAGGGACACATCTGTTAGTAATAAGGCATTTCTCCGCTTGGGGTAAAACCAAAAAATGTATAAAAGAAAATGTACCAACATATTAAAAAACAGTCAGCTTCTATACAAGGAGCTGTTCACTCGCACCATATATGCGTTTTATTATTTACCAGGTCAAAACTGCTGATGGCAAATATCATCAAGTACTTGGCACATTGCGAGTACGCATGAATTATAACGGGAAAGAAAACGACATTGAACTTTATATTATCCCCTCTATTGTGCAGAATCTGATACTAGGTATTGATTTCTGGCGTATTTTTAATCTTGCCCCAGGCATTATCAGTTCTGTATCAGGCCCATCTGCAGAGGATGAGAGCGTAGAAGATCTTAAGTATCCATTGACTGATCGAGAGGTACAACAGCTCGATATGGTTATAGGACTATTTCAAAATTATGAGAAACAGGGTCTTGGTCGCACTACTTTAATAAAACATCACATTGAAGTGGGAGACGCGAAACCCATAAAGCAGCGTTACAATCCAGTTAGTCCGGCTGTAGAGAAACTCTTGTACGCCGAGATAGATCGCATGCTAGCTTTAGGAGTGATTGAGCCTTCTTAGAGTCCTTGGAGCTCGCCTATGAGGATGGTGCTAAAGCCAAGCAAAGTGAGACTCTGCATGGATGCTCGCAAAATTAATGATGTTACGAAAAAGGATGCTTATCCTTTGCCGAACATCGATGGTATATTAACGAGACTTCCAAAGGAGACTTCTGATTACAAAGTTAGATTTGAAGGACGCCTATTGGCAAATTGAATTAGCTGATGATTCAAAGCCTCTGACAGCATTCACAGTCCCTGGTAGACCGTTATAGCAGTTTACGGTTATGCCATTCGGACTGTGTAATGCTCCAGCCACCATGTGCCGCTTGATGGATGATTTGATTCCTCCTGATTTGCGCCATTGTGTGTTTGGGTACATAGATGACTTGTGCATAGTATCAGAAACGTTTTCGGAACACCTTTCTGTCTTGGTGCGAATAGCAGAGCAATTTAGAAAGGCAAATTTGACATTAAACCTTTCTAAAAGTCAGTTTTGTGTGACAAAAATTTCCTATTTGGGATATGTCATTGGATGCGGCGGAGTTGCTACTGATCCAGCGAAGGTTTCGTGTATCTTAAATTGGCCAACGCCGAAGAACCTGAAGCAGGTTCGAGGATTTTTAGGAGTATGCGGATGGTATAGGAGGTTCATCCCCAAATTTGCAGAGGAAACGTTTCCAATTACCGAGACTTTGTCTTGTAAAAAGCAGTTTAAGTGGACTGATGAGGCTCAATCAGGTTGAAAAAGCTGTTGACATCCGCCCCAGTACTGCAAAATCCCGAATTTGACAAAAAATTCTTTCTTCATTGCGATGCCAGCGATTTTGGAATTGGTGCTGTGCTCGTACAATTGGGAAGAGATAATGAAGAAAGGCCGATAGCCTTTATGTCCCAAAAATTATCTAGAGTACAGAGAAATTATAGCGTAACGCGTAACGTACGCGTAACGTATAGCGTAACGCTAGTGCTTAGCTGTGATTCTGGCCATCGAAAAATTTCGCTGCTACTTGGCGTTGCAGGAGTTCGAGGTGGTTACAGATCACTCTAGTTTAGTTTGGTTACGACGACAACAGAATGTATCTGGTCGGTTAGCTCGGTGGATCTCTCATCGTAAAGGTAAAGACCACATTGTGCCTGATGCGCTATCGCGATTGTGCGAGGATGAGATCAGTAGTCTTGAGTTGGAAGGACCACAAGTAGATCTGGACTCTCAAGAATTTTTAGCCCCTGATTATGTGGACTTGAAACAAAGAGTTGATCATGATCCGGATAGATACCCCGATTTGCGTGTAGTTGAAAAGTTCAGGACTCTCAAAGTTGGAAATTGTGGATACCTGAAGGATTTCGTTTAAGTATGATTCGTCAAGCGCACGATAGCGTATTGTCTGCCCATGGAGGCATGCAAAAGACAATCGAAAGGCTACGACGAAATTTCTTTTGGCCTGGCTTGTCGAAAGAAGTCAGAGATTATATCAGAGCATGTGATACGTGCAAAGAAACTAAGGCTACAAATATGGTGCTTCGTCCTCCAATGGGAGAACAGAGTGTGTCCTGTTGGCCTTTCCAAAAGCTGTACATAGACATACTTGGTCCTTACCCCAGGAGCAAAAATGGTCATATTGGACTCCTAATTGTCCTAGATCATTTCAGTCGGTTTCATTGGTTGTGTCCTTTAAAAAAGTTCACAACAGCACCTATCATAGATTTGCTGTTGAAAAACATTTTTCATTGTTTTGGAGTACCGGAGACTGTTATAAGCGATAACGGATCTCAATTTAAGGCTAAAACATGGAATTTGTCACGTTTTTACTGCTTTATACTCTCCGCAGAGTAATGCAGCGGAAAGAGTGAATCGATCCTTGCTAGCAGCCATCCGGTCATATATTCGCTTAGATCAGAGAGAATGGGATTTATATCTCACTCACATATCGTGTTATCTTCGTTCATCGTTACACCAATCCATAGGATGCTCACCGTATAGGGCATTATTTGGCTTAGAAATGATTACCCACGGTGCAGACTATAATCTGCTGAGAAAACTATCCTTATTGTAGGAACCCCATGCATTAGCAAGGGAAGATACTTTGGCACTATTAAGAGAACAGATCAAAGCCAATAGTAGGAAAGCCTATGAGAAAAATACGAATCAATATAACTTGAGATCAAAACCTGTTTCCTATCGAGAAGGACAGGAGGTGTTTAAGCGAAACTTCAATCTAAGTAACTTCAGTCAGAACTACAACAAGAAACTCGCAGCTCAGTTTTCAAAATGTCGAGTCAAGAAGAAATTGGAATATGCTTTTTATTTACTAGAGAATCTACAGGGGAGAGAAATTGGAACATATCACGCTAAGGATATACGCAGCTGATTCCAGCTAATCTGCCTCCTGTTAGTCGTTAGAATTATCTGGTGGTGTAATGGTCGCAAAGACCATTGGAAATGCCAACAAATAAATCAGGACTCATACTTTATAAAATGTTTGACACAAAAGATAAAAATTACTCTTAAGTTCACCATAGTTTTAGATCGCAGGTTTAAAAGTTATCGAAATCGCGCCAAATAGGGCACACTGATCGAAAATACAACCCTGCGATAGCTATATCGGTAGGATTGCATTCGACCACCTGCAACGAAGCGAAGCTTCCGGTCTTCTTCTTGCAGCTAGCTTCCTTCTTTCCATTGCAAGAGATCAAACAGAACAGACGTGTGAGCTGTACATATTTTGGAAAATAAAATCGAAGATTTTCCTAACCATCCTTATTGGTTATTTAACCCTATCAAGGGCAATAATTAATCAATTAATCCGCCAGAGAAGTCTCATCCACCAGAGAAGTCTCATCCACCAGAGAAGTCCCATCCACCAGAGAAGTCTCATCCACCAGAGAAGTCTCATCGCCACGCAGCCAACAGAGTCGTACCTTAAGCCTCAAGAGTCTGGTTTACGCCGAAAACAGTCTTAACACCGGCGAAAACCTTCATCAGAGCCAGGAAATTTCCTGCTCATCCAAATTGTGTAACCCTCCGCTGTCAGTCAAAATAAGTCCTCAATAAGTGTGTGCTAGTGAAAGCAAATCGAAAATTAGTCCCCCCAAATTGTGGCCGGGTTTAATTGATCTAAAATTCATGTGAGATCGATCAGAAAAAGCAGAGAAATTCCAGTATGAAGCGAAAAAGTCGTATAATCACTTAAAAATCCGAAAATATTGAAATCTCAAAGTCATTTCTTATATATAGATATTTTTTTTGTAAATTGTTGCTTTCAATTCATCGTGAGTGCTGATCATAGAATTTTGATCAAAGTAAAGATCTAAAAGCGCAAACTAAAACTTGAGTATGTGTGTGTGAGGTGCATTGACAAAAATATAAATCAAACCAAGTCCAAAAAGTTACAAGCAGTGCTAAAAATCATCTCTGAAACCGAAAACAACAAACGCAAACAACAAAAACCAATATCGTAAAACCAATTGTTCCTATACAAGCTAAAATCTGCAAAAACCAAAAATGAGTTTACGAGGAGGCCTCCATCGTCAATAAATCTGGTGAGTGATGTATAAACGAATACCCTGTTCGTCACAGTGTTACATTTTTTCACAAGTGCGAAGAGAGTATTCTAAGAGAATGATATCGTAATAATCTGAAGTTTTCCTTCTTGAAAAATAAAAAGCAAATAACACCCAGCATAAGCTAAGCTTGGCTTAAGATTTTTACGATATTATCTCTCAATTGGTTTTAGTGAATATCGTACGCGAGCTTTGGCCATGTAACTAAAAGCTTTTGTTGTTTCTTCTTCTTCTTCACTTTCAATCGTAACTTGCTTATATACAAGCTTTTGTTATCAGTAAAATTCAAATAATTAGTTATCAATCATCTTTTGTTCTTTTGCTTATCTAAAGTCCAAGCTTTCGCTGGATGTTTCCAAATTAAGAGAGAACTATGGTTCAAAATAAAGCTTCAAGTCGATTGTCGTAAACATTAAAGAATTCTCTTAATCATTTGCAGTAAACAAGTCTACATTTAACGTAAAATGCAGTAAGCTCTCTTAAAAAAAAATCTCTTCCAGAATTTAAAATGAAATTCAATTTAAACTTTTTTTCCAAGCAATGATCATCCCCACATATACCCTTATATATATATTATGTATCTAGCCCAGCATATTATATTTTTCAGGGGTGAATTGAAAGCAATAATATTAAACCAGTAAGAAAGCAATAATAAATAATTAATCAAGCAATGTTCCAACAATTATAACGCAATTATGCAACAGTAATACAGCAGTAATACTAACCGAGATTAAACAATATTGAGTATGGTTTCTAGTTAAAATAAATTGAGCTACAATTGTATTTAAATAAAATGGATTTGAATCGCGAATTTTAAACCAAATCTTACGCATCTGGAATGGAGAAAAGAAATCTGAAAAATGCTACAACTAGGAAATAAAACTATTAGTAGTATAAATTTTAGTAGGGTGACCCACGAACATTATTAAGAGAAACAATTTTGACAAATATCAAATAAAAACAAGTGAGAAAGTCGGTCAAGCCCGACTATAACATACTCTGTACCTGGCTCATCTCAAAGTTTCTCTCTCTTTTTCTCTCTCTCACGCTTTCTCTCTCTCTAAGATTGTGTGGTGTTAGTTGTGAATGGGTGGGAGGGGGTGGGGCGAGCGCGATATACTTTTTTGCTAATAACTTGAGAACCGCTGATCCGATCTTTATCATTTCTTTGGCAAATCGATACATTTTGCTAATTACTAACTATCTCTAGAAGGTACGAAACGTCTATCTTCAAAACTGTAGGAGATATAACGTTTTTTCCGAATTGCGGGGGCGGGAGGGGGCGTGGCAAAAATTGAAAATAAACTTGATCTGCCTGCAGCTATAAGAAACATTTGTCCCCTACATGTCAAACCTCTATCTCTTACCATCTCTGAGATCTGTTTGTTCATACGGACGGACGGACGGACAGACAGACGGACGGACAGACGGACGGACAGACGGACAGACGGACAGACGGACATGGCTATATCGACTCGGCTGTTAATGCTGATCAAGAATATATATACTTTGTAGGGTCGGAAATGATTCCTTCTCCCTGTTACATACTTTTGCACAAACTTAATATACTCTATGTACCTTCGGTACAGAGTATAATTACCTTAAGTCTAATTAGAGACAAGAAAACTGAAAACTTAAATTTAGTTCTTCTGATTTTGGAGTATAAACATGGTAGGAATAGAATATAGGAATTTAAGCTATTGATGTATTTGTTAATGGAAACTTTAAGAATGGAAAATATAATTGTGATTTTGATTATGAAGATGTTTGTGTAAAGATTTTGATTTCCTGAGTCATGGGGTCTAAGATTTAAAAGGATATAGCGTGTACATTTGGGGATCTGCTAACGCTAATCCATTTGCAGATCATGGTCGGGTTGGGTACAGAAGGTGTAGGTCGTTTGTCACCGTAGACCACACCGCTCGTCAAACAAAGATATCCATTTAACTTGTTATCCTTTCCTTAATCCCCTCGTTTTCCCTTTTCTCCTATTTTTGATTTTTTGTCGATCGCACTTGTGGGATTCGTCCGTGCAAGTTCGAGTCGTTTGGCCTTTTTGTATTGACCGGTTTAAGCCGAAACGAATTAGGGCTTTTAGGGACTCTATAATAAAGATCGTGTAGTGTGCAGTTGAGGCAGCAGCAAACAACCCCCCCACATTCCCGGAAAGAGCTAGTTTATCAATGGGTCCCGCTAGGCTGTCTGCACTTCTGCGTGCCAGAGACGAACAAAACTCCTGGCCTAGGCTGATGTACATTTCTTGGCGCTCAGCTATAAATTGCTTGGTGCGCAACGAGATATATTGTTATGCCGTAGACGATTATTACAAATTTATATGTAATTTTTAGCAACATTTACTTAATATTATTCAATAATTTAAAAATCTATAAAATTATAATTTGAGTAGATACAGTAAAAATCTTTCCATCGATATCAACTTGAGACCTATCCGATAAACAAATCTTGAGATATCACGTTTCTAAAAAACCCTTTTTTTCCATTTTTTCGATTTGGACGATTTTTGAAATTGTTTATAAAATTAACAAAAAATCCCACCCAAATCCCGCCCTCATCCCTCCCACTTTCCGCCCACTTCGCACCTACAGCCCACCCACATTCCACCCACTTGCCACCAACATACCGCACACTTCCAGCCCAAATCCCACCCACTTCCCATTTACATCCCACCCACATCCATCCCACTTACCGCCACATTCCACCCACTTTCCATCCACTTCCAAAACAACTTTCCCCCCATATCCCATTCACTTCCCAGTGAGCATCCCGACGGTATTTCCAACATCGGAAAATTAAAAACAAAATAAATTCTCATTTTGACCTTACAATCCGAGTTTCAAGCCAATCGTATGAAAAATAATTTTTGCATGCCGAATTTTCCGCCCATTTTCCTCGTGGGCGGCTTTTCCGACATTGAAAAATCACATTTAAAATTATTTCGTATTTTGTCCTTACAAACCGAGTTTCAAGGCTGTGCTACGGTCACCAGTCAGTCAGTAAGTCAGTCAGTCAGTCAGTCAATTAGTAAGGTTGAACTTTTTTATATATATAGATGTAGTTGCAGATGCATCCTTCTCCCTGTTACATACATTTGCACAACTGGGAACAGGGTATAAAAATAGAGGCAAGCTAACTTCGACTCGACCGAAGTTTATATACCCTTGTAGCATGATATCTGCATGCCAGTTTGTTATATGCCACCACAATTTTGAGAAAATTTTGAAAACAAAAAAGTTTTTCTCACTAGAACTACTTTTTCGACCAATCGTTTCTTTGGCAGCTATATGCTATAGTCATCCAATTTAAATCAAACTTTGCAGAATTGTGTGTTAGCATATAACATTGACCAGTAACAAGTTTGCGATAGCATTGAAAACAAAAAAGTTTTTCCTACTCAAACGTTTTTTCAAAACTATCTTTTGTATGGCAGCTATACTTTATAGTTGTCCTATTTTCATAAGACTTGGTGAAATTATGTGAAGGCATAGAAAACTTATGAATATGAGGTTGGTTAAGATGAGTATGGTTAAGATAGCTTTTAAACTGACGGAGGAGATAGCATAGAAACAGACGGACAGACGTACATGGCTATGTCAACTCGGCTCGTCATGCTGATCAAGAATATATATACTTTATGTGGTCGGAGATGCTTCCTTCTATGCGTTACAAACATCTGAACAATTTTAATATAAAAATTGTTGTTTGTAAATTTTTTTTTAAGGCGGGGTGAAGTGCTACCTCGCTTTTTTTTCATATATGGCTCCACGGTATAAATAACCTAATGCAGAAAACTAGAACGCAATGTCTCGCATAGTTTTCAAATAATAATTAAATTATAATTAATTTATTAATGCTTGAAATTTTGTCAAATATTTTAATATTATCAAGTAGGCCGCTTTTTAAATGTAACTGCTGTGTGCAAAAGATACTGGAATACAAATAATTACAAACTCAGTCACTTACTATTAAGAACTATTCATTATTTTTTTGTGTAAAACGTGCGAAAAATGGATCCCGAACGAAACGTTAAGCGACTGCGTAAACTCTTTGGGGTTTCACGAACAATTTTAAAACGAGCAGCGCGAAGGCCTAGCGTAAGCGACCAAGAACGGGAAGAGCAACTACGAAAACGTTTTCAGTTATTGCGTGAAATGCGACAGCAAAGAATTTCTAGCCTTGGTGCTAACCAACGCTATGTCTTGGAGCTGTTTGCTGATATGTCTATAGTAGATACAGAGGAAGCTGTGACGGGAATCGTGGATGAAAATAAATATGTAGAAAATTTAAATGGACTATTTGATGAGAAGGGTCCCATGGCAATCATGCTAAGTAATGCAGCCATGATTGGTTATCCTCCTGATTCAGGTCGCTATCAGGAAAAACTGAAGTACTCGGAAATTCAACGCACAATTTGTTTGCGGGCCGATGCAGTTGATTTGATTGGTAAATGGATGGTTGTGTATCGGCAACAGAATGATAAGACAATTGAAAATCGTAATGTAATCGACGAGATTGCCATGTTTATGATTAACGGAGAAGCACGGAACTCTTGTTTAAAGGTTGTAAAATCATTTATGGATCAAGTTTTAAAACCCTCTATTGAAGCTGTAATAGAATTTGGCCTTGCGGAGAAAGAACAATTACAAAAGTTTTTTCATATTTTAAACATGTATAATACGTTTTTGAAATCGTCGGAAACCACAGTGGCGTCACGAGTAAATTTTGATGTTTCGCATGATCTCTACAAAGGTTTTTTACTCGTTCGCTGGCAAATCGAGGCGAGTTCAAAAATAGTCACTCGTGTAAGATTGGTAGAGCGTTTTCTTGAGCAATGGCTTCGGCAGATACAAGGCATTCTTGTAGAAGGAAAACAGATACAACGAGATTCACCGGATGTAGGACCTTTACAAATGTTGGTTAACTGGCGGCGAATGTTAGCCAGATATACATCGATAACAGAATTTGTAACGTCTAGAGCTTTTAACAACCACAAAGACTGTCTGACACTTTCTCGCTCGTCTAAACTACTCAATGTAAGTTCTCTTTCGATATTCCAGGTTACTAAGAGTTACTAAGTTGTAAACTATATTATAAACTATATTTAGCGATGGGCTGAGATCGATAATCAGGTTACATTAGCTCTTAATGAAGCTAAAGATAATGTAAGGTATATATCGTCTCTACAAAAATTTTGGGATCCTCTGTATCGGTAAGATATTTTTTAAGAACTTTGTATCAACTAATGCACATTTCGTCGCAGTTCCTCACCAGACGTTATTATTAGTAGTTTACCAGGACTTATGGTAGCAGTACGCAATGTTTCCAAAACGGCGCACTACTTTAACACTCCCGTTAATGTCACTGGCCTAATGGTGAAGATCTCTAACCAACTTACTATAACTAGCAAAAACTATATTACAGATAATGAGCATCGCTGTCTTTGGGACATACCATCTTCAGAACTCATTGAAAAAATTGAGAAATGTAAAGAAGTTATGGACAATTATAAAAGTATATACATAAATACCGTTGATGAGATGAAAAGCGGCAATGAAAGGCCCTGGATTGTATCTTCCGTTTACATATTCACTTGTTTGGAAAAGTTTCTGCAGCGCTTGGAAAAGGTAAAATGGATTGCCAATACGGAAATTACATATTCTATTTTAGATAGAATAATGATAAGTGGCATGGAAAGATTCAACGCTATGATTAAAGGTGCTCGTATTACAATAAGTAGCAAATTGTATGATCCTTTAAATTATCGAGTTGAGACATTTGATTTGGATTTTGGTAAATTTGTAAAGGAGGTTGAGGAAGCAGAAGTTGGTATGCAACAGTTTGTCAAATTGCTTTCTACCGAATGTTCATCAGCTGAGTCAGTAATGCTGGTTCTAAAACGATTTGAAGCTTTAAATTTGGAGTGCCTTTGTCTAGATCGGCGTTACTTGGAAGTAGCCGAGATGTTGGAAAAAGAATTGTTTTTACTAAAAGATGTTTACAATGAAGAGCGCGGAAATCCATTTATTCCACGAAATCTCCCTCCAGTTGCTGGTCGAATTGTTTGGATTCGTTCCATTTTTAAAAAAATTGATGTACCAATGCAAGCATTAAAACTGCGTCAGTGTGTTCTTTCTCATAAAAAGGCCCAACGGACCGTGCGGTATTACAACTACATGAACGGAATCATTTGTCATTACGAGATGGCATATCACAAAGCTTGGTTTGATTACGTTGAGGAAGTACGCTGCCTACTCAACGCTCCAATCATGACAATTAACAAAGATGAAGCTCTGTATACTGTTAACTTAGATCGTTCTATTATGCAGCTGATCTCTGAATCGGAGTAGATGTGGAAACTGCACTTAGAGGTCCCCAATATGGCTTCCACTGTAGCTTATTGTAAGGAACGTTTATTGTATCCTGCAACTACACTAAAACTTACTCTGCAACGATTTGATAAGCTGCGAGCGTCGCTCACTCCTGTATTTATAAACATAATGCGCTTTCGACTACAAGAGATCTCAGTAATGCTAAAGCCAGCTATATCTTCTGTCACTTGGATATCAGAAAATCTTGAAAACTATGTGGAAAAAGTGTGTCTGGTGAGTAACCAAAAAAATTTATTGCGACCCTTAAAAATGAATCATTTTTCAGAAAATAAATGAAGTTGAAACTTATTTTAAAACTATCTTGGATATCGAAGAAATAAGAATTTTGCAAGAAATGTATAGCATTTCAGAGTTTCTCTACATATTTGTTCCAGATGAACCAGTTTCCTCATACGAATTTTTAGAAGAAAGCAACAAACTAAGAGCTGAAATAGGTAAGTTTACTTTTCTCTTCTTTTTCTTTATTGGCCATCAAACCCGTTTGACGGTCGATTAATGCTCTCCAGTCGATTCTGTTCTGTGCGAGCAGGCACCAGTTGGTCACACCAAGCTTGGCAATGTCTTTCCGCAGTTGGTCTTTCCATCTTATCGATGGTCTCTTCCTCTTGCCGCCTCCATAGTCAGCCGCCTTCGATTTAAAGCCTTTTTTACTGGACCTATTCGTCCATTCTGGTGACATGTCCTAGCCAGCGCTGCCAATGGTGCAGGAGTGGGACGATAAGCGACTTGTAAAGGGTTTTTTTTTGTTATTCGCGTGAGGTCTCTGCTTCTTAACTCCATACTTAGCCCGTAGTGGCATCGGTTTGCTAGAGTGATTCTTCGTCGGATTTCCAGATACAATAATAAATTTAGGAAAAAAATTAAGAAAAAAATTCCCTTTCGCTGCAATTAATTTTTGTTCACTTATTTTCGCAATTTGGAAACCATATAAAAAATTTTAAAATTTTATGTGTAATGTGTTGGTTTTAAACCAAACATTTGGATAAATGTGTAAGTAATTTGAAAGGTTGGGTTCAGATATTAACTTACAGATTTCTTAAATATTTTTATTACCAATGGCTTTGAATAGCAAGTAATTGAAAATATTTAAATTTTTTAAATAGCTTAATTTTAAAATTGATTTTTCGCGCGAATGCTGATAAGCAAATTTCGACCAAATGCTGAAAAAAACGCATATACTATTTTACGATCCAAAAAATAACCCAGTGGGCGGTTTTTCATGGAATCACCCAAGGCATACTAAAAAGGGTAGGCTGACCGGATTCGACGAACTGCGCACGGCATTGAACAAGTAGTTTGCGCCATCATCTTTGACGAAATTTTCGGTCGGACGGAATTAGAATATAGTTCCAGCACCGACCAAATTGATGGATTCGTCGACTACGGCCGTGGTGTTAGAGAGCAGGAATTGGCAACAAATTTTCTGTTCCTTCAAGTAAAAGGAATCGTTCAACCGCGGAAGTATATTTTTCTCATTACTGCGGGCACCGTGCGAAGCAAGCGAGACTGAAGGAAATTCTCCAAGAGAAAGTGGCCGTATTGGAGAAGCTAGGATTGAAAGTCCGTGCACTGATCTGCGATCAGGGCAGCTCCAATCGGTCCACCCTTAGCTCACTTGAATCAAATACCGACATGCAGTATCCATGTATTGGAAAAAAAATATATCTTCTTTACGACTATGTACACTTGGTAAAAAGCTTCCGGAATGGCTTGATGAATTGTAAAGTTCACACTCCCATGGGCTTCGCCAGCTGGGGAGTTATTACTAAGTCATACCGGATTGACAGAGCAAGCGGGACGACCAGGATGCTGCCCAAGCTGAACGAAGTTCACATTAACCCTAACACATTTCAAAAGATGTGCGTGAAATACGCAGCACAGAATTTTTCAAGATCTGTTTCGGCGGCCATCAGGGTCTGTTGGGAGGGTAAACTATTTTCGGAAGGCGCGATGAAGGATGCGTTGGCGACTGCCGATTTCTTGTCACGGATGGACAAGGGATTCGACTTGCTCAATAACAATTCCTCGCAGGCGAAGTGTAAGACACCTTACAGCCGTACAAGCCATATTAAGTCGGGACTGACCGAGTTCCGTATTTTAACGAAAGAAATCCGTTTGACCGATACAGTTATTTCCACAGCGCTCGAAGTTAGCGAGAATGAGAGACCACAAAGCAAGGAACCGTTACTTGTATGGATGTGTGTGTGTGTGCGTGTGTGCGCGCGACAACTGTACACACCAAACACTTGCACTTATGTATGTATATACGTATGTTTGTTTGTTTTATTTGCAGCACAATTTAAAACAATTCAATTGTTATTACATCGGCGGGTCACCAAATGTTGAACTAGTGAGCCTTTCCACTAGCCTTTGGCTCGAATAGCCAGCAAAGACATGGCCACAATTTGGCCACCAAATTAGGAATCGATTTGACTTTTTCGTTTATATAAGTACAATTGTTTATTGGGCGATTTTACAGCGGGTTTAGTTGATTTTGACTCGAGAGAATTAGCAAATTAATTGGACAAACGCGATAGGCAAATAAGACGTGATCCCTGCCGGTTGCAATTAAGTACGATTTGAGACTGAGCGCTGCAGCCAAAGTGGCCAGCGCAGCTTGCTGTGCAGATGGCACGCGACAAGCAACAAAACAAAAGCGACAAATGAGAGAAAGAAGTTGAGAGAGTTAAGTTAGAAGGTTCTCTTAAATTTGATTAGTTTCAGCTTTGGGAAAGGCGCTTAGCCGAACAATATGCTTAAGATAGTCCCTCACCGCAAGCTACAGTGTGTGAGCAGCACATTTAACAGAGGTGATTGTACCAATCTGTATACGGTCTTCAATGTTGTCGTAATCATCTCTTCCTTTGTTCTCTTCGTTAATATTGTAGTAAAACTATTGCCATGACCCACTGTGTGCGATCATTCATAATCTTGACTTATCATGGACACGAACCAAAGCTGTACAGTAAAACTTATCACCTAGTATGAACACAAACCAAAGCAAAGCTCATGTTGTTTAAGCATCCACATGTATATGAAGAGAACCAACATATATTCAATTACAGTTACTTAAGCCTAGCATAAGATTATAATTACCATCTACTCTAAAACATGTAACCAAACCTAGCCATAAGACTCAATGTAAGTCAAATGATATAATTACGGCACCTGCGGCCTTAATAAAAATCACTCAAACCTTAACCCTCCAACTCGCCTATTATATGGCGATCCTGCCTAACATTGAACAGTCAAGGCGAAAAACAACACAAAAAAAAAGCTTAAATAAATCTATAGCAATTAGAGAAGTTACTATAGCAAAATATTTGGAAATTCTTTTTGAAAATTTTAATAATGTAAGAGAAATACTACAGGGAAATAAGAAAAACTTTAGTTTATTAGAAGGACATCAATCGAACGATATTTTTTGGACATTAAGAAATAGTTTAGAATACAAAACAAAGAAACATAACATAATCGCATTTTTACCCAGGCAGTTGGATAAAGTAGCCAGCTACGAATTTACCTTTACAGAAGAAAAAGTAGATATAGAAACAGATATAGACTCTGAATTAGAAAATACAAAAACTATCACATACGAACCGGAACAAAAAACAAATAACATGCCGCAAACAATTATTGAATTTTTAAACTCGACATCCAAAATTGTCCAAGATTTTGATGGAAAAGCCGAAAATTTACAGAGCTTCATCGACTCACTTGAACTGCTAAATGACATAACAGACTCCCACCAGGCGACAGCTGTACGCTTTATAAAAACAAAGCTTAAAGGAGACGCAAGAATACTCATTACACATGAAAATACAATTACAGACATAATTCTCAAATTAAAAGGAACAATTAAGGGGGAATCAGTCGCAGTACAAGAAGCTAAAATAATGAGTACGAAACAAACAGGAAAATCAGCTACAGCTACAGCCAACGAGTAGTAACGAGTTTGGATGCGATAGCACTGAACACAAAAAAGTTTTTCTAACAAAAACCGTTTTGGTATGGCAGCTATACTATTTCGGCAAATCTTTATATAATTTTGTGAAATCATTGAAAACTTATAAATAGCTTATGTCTTCAGAGCTATCGCTCCCAACGCTCGTATTTATAAGTTTTCAATGATTTCACATAATTTCACCAATATTTGTCGAAATCGGACAACTATATAGTATAGCTCCCATACAAAAGATAGGTTTGAAAAAAAGTATTAGTATATACCATATAGGTGCCATTGGAACGAAACGCCGAAAAGTAGTTCTCAATCGTACGCATTTAAACATTCAAAAAAGTCAGAATAAAACGGATTTTTATTTTCACTATAGGCTTAACTTATAGCTCTTCAACAGCCCTACAATTGATGCAAAGGTCGATGTTGGAAAATTTTTTGGTTTTAAAATAATCGCAAAAAAACATGACATTCGCACGGGACAAAAATAGAAGTAGTTTTCGCGGGAAACCATTCAAACGCCGATTTCAGCGAATCCTGAAGCAATATATTAATGCGATAAATATTAGAATGTAGTGCATTGATGTCTCTTTAAAATGGTTTTTATTTCACCCAAAAATAATGTACAGTTTTTTCAAAATGTAATCTTAAGCATTTTCGCACGGGACATGTCGCACGGGACAGTTTTTTCCATCATTATATTTATGTGGTTTCTGCTATAATGCGAAGTAAAAACTTTCAGGTAATTGCATTGACATAGTTTTTCATGGTCTCTTATGCATTGATGTATACCCCTTTGTACCATCAGAAATATTTTAGATAGCGAAAGTACATGGAATCTAAAGTCACTTTTTTCCAAAAAATTAATAATTTTAATGTCAAAATGAGAAAAATTGCGCTAGCACGGCCGTGAAACAGAATATAACCAATTGGGTTATTAGTAAATGTAAGATTAGCTTAAATTAGCTTAATTTGGCTGTTTCCCTATAAAAATTCGATATAATATAGTTTTTTAACCACTTTTAACTTTTTGGCCCAGGTTGACCTTTTGGAGGAAATGCCCATATATTAATAAATATCTTGCATAGGGGTCATTCTTTTATAAACCGAACAGCTAAAAAATTTTTTATTTTTCATTTTAATAAAAAAAAATCCGAAATTAGATCTCGACATGCCCACCAAAACGTAATTTGCGGTTTTGCACAAAAGTTTTTTGTTAATTTTATAAACAATTTCGAAAATCGTCAAAATCGAAAAAATGAAAAAAAAGGGTTTTTTAAAAACGTGATATCTCAAGATTTGTTTATCGGATAGGTCTCAAGTTGATATCGATGGAAAGATTTTTACTGTATCTACTCAAATTATAATTTTATAGATTTTTAAATTATTTATTAATATTAAGTAGTTGTTGCTAAAAATTAGATATAATTTGTTCTCAAAGTTAACCACCATGTTATAGCTTCTGAGGATATACAATCAAATATTCTAAACATAACTTAAATTTTGGTGTTTTCAAAAAGATGGAGACTTTTATAGTTTAAAAGTTATGAGTTTTTGAAGTTATAAACAAATTAAAAGATGCCCTTGTAAAGAGCTTTGCCATGACGTCAGTTTTAAAGCTTTTTGATTGAATCTTGGCAAGAGGGCGTTATATTTATCAAGCTTTTCAAAAATGTTAACATCAGGCGGATCGGATGAGAATATCATATAGCTGCCATACAAATGCTGAATTTAGTAATGTTATAAATTACTTTGCAAGCTCTGGCCAGCCTAGTTCACAACAAAATTCAATTAATCACAGCATTCGTATGGCAGCTATGTGATATACTCATCCGATCCGCCTGATGTTAACATTTATGAAAAGCTTGATAAATATAAAGCACACGTGCCAAGTTTCAATCAAAAAGCTTTGAAACTGACTGCGTGGCAAAGCTTTCTTTAAGGGTATCTTTTAATTTGTTTATATCTTCAAAAATTAATATCTTTTAAACTATAAAAGTCTCCATCTTTTTGAAAACACCAAAATTTAAGTTATGTTTAGAATATTTGATTGAATATCCTCAGATTATAACATCCTTTGCAAGGGTATAAAAAAACACAAAATTAAAAATTTGTGAATGCGAGGGCTGTTCAAAAAGTTCTCGGAATCCAAAGTAGGCTCTTCCAAAAAAAGATGTGTCGATGTTACCCACGTTTCCGGGAGTTACAATTATCGGAAAGCAAAACGGAAGATGGGAAGTTTGTTCGTATGAATGCCATTATCGTCCGCCATTATCGTTCGTAGCAGAATTGTGAAAATAAAAGTGAATTTGAACGAAAATTGAATTTAAAAACGAAAAATCGATTTTTCACCATTTTTTTTGCAGTCCAGTGTACAAAAAAAATATAAAAACTTTTTCTCAAAGATTGAGGTAGGGACGATAGCGACGTTAATTCTGCGTCCATAAAGCCCTACATCATCAAAATCGGTTCGGTAAAACTTGAGAAAATGTGGGCACCAGTCCGAAAAACTCGGTTTCGAGATAAATGAGTTTAAAGAAATTTGAAAATTGCTTGTTATACCGAAGTCATTGGTCGAAAAAAAAGCTATATAATCTAAAGTATTTCGCATTTGTAAAATCCCATTTGGGAAAATTTTTTTGAATATCCAAGCTAAAAAATAAGAACCAAAAAAAATGTGAAAAAAAATTTTCTAGACCAGAAGAGGGCCTTAAAAGTCTTTAAAAAGTCGCGTCGCTTTGACGCATATGGCTCATTTTATAGCAGAAGCAAGTCGCTCCGAAGGCACTGAGGTAATAAGATACCTTACGGGTAGTCTGGATAGTCCCGTCATGGCCGCCTTATGCGAATTCCAGAATATTAAGGGATAACTTTCCCATGGTGTTTGTGGCAACCTTAGGTATAACTTCAGCCCGCTATTTTGCGACTCTTGGGCTTGAATAAAGTCAACACACGGGACATTTGGTCGGGAAAACGCTTGCTTCAAATACTTTTCCGCACAAATTACACTTGGTTGTGCCTTTTTATATGTCGCTCTAATTTGCTTTTATCAAATTAGAATCCATTTTCTGTCTCTTAAATGCGCTTGCTCTCGCTACCCAGATCAAAGAGTTACCAACACACAGATATCATATTTTGGTCAAAAAAAAAATCACGATATAAATATATCAGTCTTAAAAACGAAAAAGGCAAAGCTAACTTCGTCTGTGCCGAAGTTTTGATACACTTGAAAACGCTTTTCTCAACGGATAGCGACTTCGACCAAACTTCGCAGATCAGCTTGGAAACATTTAATATTACCCATGACCGTGATTGAGAGCGGTAATATTGAGGTAATACCAGTTTTTCTAATTAAAATCAATTTTTCGACCGATCATTTGTATGGCACCTACAAGAAGTAGCCATCCGATCCGGTCGGTTCCGACATATTAGCAGCGTGCAGACAAAAGAGGACAGACGGACGGACGGACGGACAGACAGACAGACGGACGGACAAAGCTTAATCGACTCAGCTCGTCACGCTGATCAATAATATATATATTTTATGTGGTCGGAGATGATTCCTTCTATGCGTTGCAAACTTCTGGGCAAAATTATAATACACTTTTCAAGTGTATAAATATTATCGATATATCGATATTTTGATATATTTTCGACAACCCTATCTCATACCTTGCAATGCAAGCATTCAAAAAAGCGTTTGCGTTGTTTCTGGAAACTTTTGTTAGTTTCGTTAACAAATCAAGAGAGCGTGCCGTCTCTTATATAAAGTTTGTTATTTTTCTGGCGAACTTTCTAATGTTTAATTAGTGAGTTTAGCAGGCTCTAGGTCCGAAAAAGTTGTGTTTATTCACAATTAACTTCACGGACAAAAACTTTACGGAGTGGCTGGCTTTAAAGAACGTTCTTTGGTGTGTGCAATGCGCACTACCAGGTGTTCCGCAAAGAATTTGCCGAAAACCCTTATCGCGTCAACATCTGCACCTTTATTTTTGATAAATGCAAAATGGAGACGCAGAAGACGCATCCGCTCTGGTTTTTATGAAGCCAACCCGTGTTTTGACCATCGCCAGAAATTGTTAAGAACAATGCTAGTAATTTGGTTGCGAAAATGGGCAAGGTGGTACCACGAAACCTATCTGACCGCAAACAATCGAGACGTGCCGACAAAAACCATCCGTCAGCAAAGACACTGAAAATCCTCTCAAACTACTGATTTTTATACCACTGACTCGTAGTGTAACATCCTGTTAATCTGTTTGTCCTTTCATGTGTCCGTCCGTCTGTCTGTCCGTTAGTATAAACACCAAGATCTCAGAGACTATAAATGCTAAACCAACCAACGCATTTCCAACCACACATTGATCAGCATGACGAGCCATGCCGTCTGTCCGTCTGATTCAAAGCTCTTTCCTCCCTCAGTTTTAAAGCTATCCGAACCAAACTGTGCACAGTTTTTTAGTAACAATGCGCTGCACTTTATGACAATAGCATTCAGCTGGCAAAGGAGCCTTTCCTCGCACCACTTTTCCCACCTTTGGGGGAGTTTCCACATCTGGCGAATTTCCACGCTTTCAGCGTGATATTTCCAGTATCGGATGAAAAATAAAGATTTCCATACAGGGCTTTTCAGACATTTTCACACAATGGGGCGGTTTTTCAGTTTCGAGTTTTAATTTAATCGGATGAAAACATCTTTCTATACAATCTTTTCCGGCCCCTTGATAAATAACACTAGTTTACAGCCAAAAAGACCCTACTAAAGAATTTTTTAGTGTAGTTTGGAATGGTAATCTCAAAAATCAATTTAAAAAATTTTGTAAGGCAGCTTTTTCAAAATTTTTTTTTCATTTTTTCGGTAGGTGCACTTTTGTTTTAAGGGTAAGCTTCATAAAAATTTTTTTTTAAATTCTTTTTTATTCGCTCAAACATTATATTAGGATCTTATAAACATCCTGCAAAACTTTCAAGCAGATCCGAAGCTCAGGTTTATAGAAACACACAAAAACAATTATTTTTACCGACCCTTTTATAAGAAAATTGTTTTCATTAACCCTGCCTTTTTAGAAATTCTCGGATTTTTCACTTTTTTGGTCAAAAACTTTATAAATATTTATAAAATGTTTGCAATTTTGGAAAAAAAATAGTTGAAAAAATTTTACTTGAAAATTTTCGGAGATTTTATTTTTACCATGTCTTGACGCAAATTTCTAAAGAAAGCTGACACCCAAATGCACCAAATCCAATTTTTACATTTATTAAAAATAATTTTTATTTGAACGAAAAGAGATGTCGAATCCTTTAAAAGCGACTATCTCGGAACCACTTTTTCCAAAGTGGTTGCAAAAATTTAAAGAGTATCTGTTGACAGATTTTAAATTTTTTTTTTGTAAACTACTCATAATACCCACCATTCAGTTGTGAACTCGGATATTTTTGATCGATCAACAAATAACGGAGCTAGGACCAATACAGTGGGAAACAAGTAGATTTTCGAAATTTGACTTTGAAACCCCATAGCTCCTCTGTTTATTGACCGATCCAAAATATCCTAGTTCACACAAAAATTACATAAATTCTTAACAAAATTCTGTCTTCAGTTCTGGATTCTGATCATCCGTTCTCAAAAAAGTTTTGCAAGCATGGGCCTATGTTTTAAATTTTTGGTTAACTTTAAAAAGAATTACAACAACAACCGCAGGTACAGCAACAACAACAATTAATACTAAATATTATTTAACCGATTACCTATCGAATGAATAAAACTGCCTCTTAATTTCATTTACATAAAAAAATTTTTAGAAACGATTTTGCACAAAAAAATAATTTTAGTAGAAACGAGTCATTAAATTTTTTTTTTATATTTGCAAACTTGAGTATTAATTAATTGTTAATTACTTAAGTTTTTTCATTTAGGCAACAGGCATTTTGACCCACTTCAGGAAAAAGTTTTCCAATTTTTCTTTCATTGAGCGTGCCCAGATTAAATAAAATAAATATGGTAAAAACAATCTTAAATAAAATATAAATAAAACTAGCAAATACCCCGTCACGCTTAGCTGCGCCTTCAACAGAATAGAACCAACACACACCCACTTACCACTCACTTCCCTCACATTTCCCGCCAACATCCCACCCACATAACACCCACTTCCCTTCTACATCCAACCCACATACCACACATTTCATGCCCTCTTCCCGTCCACTTCCCGCTCAAGTCCCAGCCACTTCCCATTTTCATCCCACTCACATCCCTCCCACTTACCGCCATATTCCACTCACATCCCACCCACTCCCATTTCCATCCCACCCACTTCCCACCTACATCCCACCCATTTCCCGCCCACATCCCGCCCACTTCCCACCTACATACCACCCACAATCCACCCACTTGCCACCCACATCCCACCCACTTCCCATTTACATCCCACCACTTGCCCACATCGCACTTCCCGCCCACTTCCCACCTACATCCCACCCACTTGCCAACCACCCACATACCACACACTTCCCGCCCTCTTCCCGTCAACTTCCCGCCCACTTCCCATTAACATCCCACCCACATTCCACCCACATTCCTCCCACGTACCGCCACATTCCACCAACCCACTTCCCACCTACATCCCACCCTACATCCCACCACTTACCCACATCCCACTTCCCGCCCACTTCCCACCAACATCCCACCGACATTCCACCCTCATACCACACACCTCCTGCCATCTTTCCGTCATCTTCCCGCCCACTTCCCATTAACATCCCACCCACATCCCTCCCGCATCCCACCCACATCCCTCCCACTTCCTGCCACATTTCACCCACTTTACTTCCACTTACCACCCACTTCCAAAACAACTTTCCACCCACATCTCATTCACTTCACAGTGAGCATCCCGGCGATAGTTCCAACATCGGAAAATTAAAAGCAAAATAAATTCTCATTTTGACCTTACAATCCGAGTTTCAAGCTAATCGTATGAAAAATAGTTTTTGCATTCAGAATTTTCCGGCCATTTTCCTCTTGGGCGGCTTTTCCGACATTGAAAAATCACATTACAAATTATTTCGTATTTTGTCCTTACAAACCGAGTTTCAAGCCAATCGGATGAAAAATAGTTTTTTTTATGCAGAATTTTCCGGGAATTTTTCGACCGTCAGGTCAAATTTTCCAACTTCGGAATATAACATTTTAAACTATTTCGTATTCTATACTTACAAACCGAGTTTCAAGCCAATCGTATGATAAAAACTTTTTTGGATTCAGAATTTTCCGGCCAATTTCCTCTTGTGCGGATTTTCCAAAATCTCTTTTTCGCGTACTATGCTTACAACTTATGTTTTGTTATGTGTAATTTTGAAAATGATTTTGGCGCTAATCCCTGGCAACTAAAGTTTCGCCCATACAACCTTGACCTCCCACTTTCCACCCAGCGGGGTGAATTTTCCGGAAGATTGGTATGCAGTTGTTGTCGAATTTTTATATAGATCTTTGAAAATGAGTTTGAACTTGATTGGATGAAAAACAAAAAAGTTTCATACAACCGTTTTCCGCGAATTTTCCACTTTTGCCGACAGAATTTTCCAAAATCCGTTCTTAGTACTCACTTTCAGCATAAGATAAAACTACTGTGAAAATCTCATCTTCCTATCTTTTATGGCTTAGGCTGTACGACGGTCACCAGTCAGTCAGTCAGTCAGACAGTCAGTCAGTCAGTCAGTCAGTCAGTCAGGTTGAACTTTTTTATATATATAGATTAGAAATTGTACAAAAGAAAATAAGTATAGTAAAAGAAATCTTAAAGAAAATTAAAAAAAAAATATTTTTATTGTCTTCACGTGTTTTTGAATATAGATAGAAAAATAGAGGCTAGCTTACTTCGGCTCGACCGAAGTTTATATACCCTTGGAGCTTGATAAATGCCTGACAGTTTGTATGGCAGCTATACTATATAGTTGTCCGATTTTGACAAGGCTTAATGAAATTATGTAAAATTATTAAAAACTTATAAATACGAGCGTTGGGAGCGATAACATTAAAAACAAAAAAGTTTTTCTCACTAAGACTTTTTTTCAGACCTAACTTTTGTATGGCAGCTATACTATATAGTTGTCCGATTTTGACAAGGCTTGGTGAAATTATGTGAAATCATTAAAAACTTATATATACGAGGCTTCCGGACAATTTTAATATACCCTCTCCAAGGGTATAATAAGAAATTGTACAAATATGATATTATGAGCGAAATCGATAACAGGTGCCATTCAACAGGCAACAAAGATAATTCATTAGTTTTAAAAAATCAATTTTTGGGGTTTTTTTATTTCATAGTGAAACGAGAAAGGCAAGGCTAAATTCGTCCGTGCCGAAGTTTTTAAACAGTTGAAAACGCTTGTCTGAACGGTTAGCGACTTCGACCAAGCTTCGCAGATCAGCTTAAAAACATTTAACATTACCCATGACCGTGATTGAGAGCGGTAACATTGAGAAAAAAACAGTTTTTATACCCTTGGAGAGGGTATATTAAAATTGTCCGGATGTTTGTAACGCACAGAAGGAAGCATCTCCGACCACATAAAGTATATATATTCTTGATCAGCATGACGAGCTGAGTTGATATAGCCATGTCCGTCTGTCCGTCCGTCTGTCCGTCTGTTTCTATGCTATCTCCTCCGTCAGTTTTAAAGCTATCTTAACCAAACTTTGCACAAAGTCTTTTGGTATAAATACGCTGCACATTTGCCGGAACCGGCCAGATCGGATGACTATAGCATATAGCTGCCATAGGAACGATCGGTTAAAAAACTAGTTTTAGTGAGAAAAACTTTTTTGTTTTCAATGCTATCGCTCCCAACGCTCGTATTAATAAGTTTTTAATGATTTCACATAATTTCACCAAGCCTTGTCAAAATCGGACAACTATATAGTATAGCTGCCATACAAAAGTTAGGTCTGAAAAAAAGTCTTAGTGAGAAAAACTTTTTTGTTTTTAATGTTATCGCTCCCAACGCTCGTATGTATAAGTTCTTAAAAATAGAGGCCAGCTAACTTCGGCTCGACCGAAGTTTATATACCCTTGGAGCTTGATATATGCCTGACAGTTTGTATGGCAGCTATACTATATAGTGGTCCGATTTCGACAAATCTTGTTGAAATTATGTAAAATCATTGAAAACTTATAAATACGAGCGTTGGGAGCGATAACATTGAAAACAAAAAAGTTTTTCCCACTAAGACCTTTTTTCAGACCTAACTTTTGTATGGCAGCTATACTATATAGTTGTCCGATTTTGACAAGGCTTGGTGAAATTATGTGAAATCATTAAAAACCAGGGACCGAAAATAACTGTTATGATATTAAACTTTAACCAAAAAAATCACGGTGAAGGGAGTGAGCTACAAATACGAAAAAGGTACCATTTTTCAAGTCTTTACAAGCACTATGAAATTAGGACATTAACTTATATTCATAACTTTAAAAATAAAAACTTTTTTTAACTGTTATTTTATAATTTTTATATAAAAGTTTGTAAATAACAGTTATTTTTAACTTTTATTCAAAAAAGTTGATTTTAAGTGTTATTTGTCAACGTTTATTTTAAAAGTAAAAAATAACTGTTATTTTGCAACGTTTATTTTAAAAGTTGAAAATAAAAGTTGATTTGCAATATTGGCCAAGTTATTCAAGCTATCGGGACATAAAGTTGCATACGCACTTACCTTAAGTCTTTCTACCACCATGCTAACTTTGGTTCAGATCGGACTACTGTAGCATATGTCTGTAGTTCAAATCTGCAAGAGTAATTCCGGCTTCGTATGATTACCGGTAAAAATAATCATTTTTATGATGCCACGTTACTTGTTCATACTCATGTGTAAAATTGTAATGGTTTTGGTGCCCAGTGATAACCTGTATTGTTTGGATCGTACGATTATTTTCGTAGCACCAGTAAATATATGAAATAATTAAATAATATTGGGAAGGAATACTTTTAGGGGCACCGAAGTTACCTAACAAGTATTTTAAGAATTTCGGGGGACCCATAAAAAGTTAAAGTGTGCAAAAGTGGAGTACGCGACTTTCTTCACAGCCCTGTGTTAGTTTTGTTTTTCTTTTGTAAGATTTTAAATTAAGAAAATAAAGGAAAATCAAGTATGAAATCGCTGAAGCCCGTCAGTAATATTACTCTGTACGTGCAGTAGCAGCTTAAACCAGCCCTGCTGCCTTGCTGCCGTAGCGCACATTCCTTGGCTCATAACTTGATTATGGTTTTGTCGATATTAAGGTTACTGTATAGTATAGTGAACAGCGGTAAATACCATGGATGACCAATGAGCACATATCAAAGGAAGTATATAAGTATATCAGAAAGTGTCTGTATTGGCGTCACCCATAGTAAATGACGTTTGCAAATATTATTGAATAAGGCTTATGGACAACATCTGCCAGGCTCTTGCGCTAAATTACCCGCATAAATGGTAGAACTGAGACATTCTTCTTGCTTTATCTATGTTCTTCAGCACTGGTCATCCATGGTTCGGGGTTTTTTATTGTCAAAATCATGGATATGTAGTCATGTGTGGTCATATGAGGTGTTGAAAACCAGGGTCTTAAATATTTAGCGGTTTTATTACCATGGAGATCCCCCAGCTGCGAAATGCGCTTTTCCATTGATTTTGGCATGATTTTGCACATTAAATTGTGAGTAAAGTTTGATTGACATTATTATATTTCTTGATCCTCTTTGGTACTTTTCCGCTATTTAACGATTTGTAAGGCACGGAAAGTTTTTTGAAACATTCTTTATAATCTTCACTAACTTATTTACTATTGGTCATCCATGGTAATTATGGCGGTACATTATAGTTCCGCGAATTGATTGTCGTAACAACCGCGGTCCAAGATGATCCCCAAATCTTTATATTGCTGCTTAAGCAAACCATTTTCTTTAAATTAATCAAAATTAAGAAGGCGAATTCTTAGGTACCTTCGAAGAACAATTTAACTCCTAAGATGACCCTTGATGTACTTATAATACTAGAACTTGAATACGATCTAGAAAATTCAACACTGAAGTAAGATTACTAATGAGCACCGAAACCATTACAATTTTACACATGAGTATAAACCATTATCGTGGCATCATAAAAATTGTTATATCAATCAAATGCTGCTGGTTTCTGTACTTAGTTGCAAGCGAAAATAGTGCACCTGATGATATCTTATTTTCTAATCGCAAATTAATAAAACATTCTGTATGCTCTGGTCCATTCTCTTCGCCCTTGATCATTCATGGTATTTTAAAGTGGTTCGGTAAGATGAAAATCATAGTAATGCAGTTATTTGTGGTATTTAAAAGCAGTTTCTTAAGAAATTTCCATCTTAATTGGCATTTAAGTTTGGTGTAATACTTCTTTTAATCTTCATTATGCCAGACGGACATGGCTCCGTCCGATCTGCGAAGGAATGATAAAGATCGACTAAACCATAATCAAGTTATGAGCCAAGGAATGTGCGCTACGGCAGCAAGGCAGCAGGGCTGGTTTAAGCTGCTACTGCACATACAGAGTAATATTACTGACGGGCTTCAGCGATTTCATACTTGATTTTCCTTTATTTTCTTAATTTAAAATCTTACAAAAGAAAAACAAAACTAACACAGGGCTGTGAAGAAAGTCGCGTACTCCACTTTTGCACACTTTAACTTTGTATGGGTCCCCCGAAATTCT
The DNA here is from genome assembly GCA_018904275.1 of Lordiphosa clarofinis. Taxonomy (NCBI): domain Eukaryota; kingdom Metazoa; phylum Arthropoda; class Insecta; order Diptera; family Drosophilidae; genus Lordiphosa; species Lordiphosa clarofinis. Next base: position 141,359 of record JAEIGQ010000328.1, on the reverse strand, counting down.
TAAAATACTTGTTAGGTAACTTCGGTGCCCCTAAAAGTATTCCTTCCCAATATTATTTAATTATTTCATATATTTACTGGTGCAGATTAATACTGGGCACCAAAACCATTACAATTTTACACATGAGTATGAACAAGTAACGTGGCATCATAAAAATGATTATTTTTACCGGTAATCATACGAAGCCGGAATTACTCTTGCAGATTTGAACTACAGACATATGCTACAGTAGTCCGATCTGAACCAAAGTTAGCATGGTGGTAGAAAGACTTAAGGTAAGTGCGTATGCAACTTTATGTCCCGATAGCTTGAATAACTTGGCCAATATTGCAAATCAACTTTTATTTTCAACTTTTAAAATAAACGTTGCAAAATAAGAGTTATTTTTGACTTTTAAAATAAACGTTGACAAATAACACTTAAAATCAACTTTTTTGAATAAAAGTTAAAAATAACTGTTAATTACAAACTTTTATATAAAAATTATAAAATAACAGTTAAAAAAGTTTTTATTTTTAAAGTTATGAAATAACTGTTAAGTCTCAATTTTTATTATAAAACTTATAACAGTTACGGTCCCTGTTAAAAACTTATAAATACGAGCGTTGGGAGCGATAGCACTGAAAACCAAAAAGTTTTTCTCACTAAAACTAGTTTTTCGACTGATCGTTCCTATGGCAGCAATATGCTATAGTCATCCGATCCGGCCGGTGCCGACAAATGTGCAGCGTATTTATACCAAAAGACTTCGTGCAAAGTTTGGTTACGATAGCTTTAAAACTGACGGAGGAGATAGCATAGAAACAGACGGACGGACAGACGGACAGACGGACATGGCTATATCAACTCAGCTCGTCATGCTGATCAAGAATATATATACTTTATGTGGTCGGAAATGCCTTCTTCTGTGCATTACAAACATCCGGACAATTTCAATATACCCTCTCCAAGGGTATAATAATTTTACATAATTTCATTAAGCCTTGTCAAAATCGGACAACTATATAGTATAGCTGCCATACAAACTGACAGGCAAATATCAAGCTCCAAGGGTATATAAACTTCGGTCGAGCCGAAGTTAGCTAGCCTCTATTTTTATACCCTTGGAGAGGGTATATTAAAATTGTCCGGATGTTTGTAACGCATAGAAGGAAGCATCTCCGACCACATAAAGTATATATATTCTTGATCAGCATGCCGAGCTGAGTTGATATAGCCATGTCCGTCTGTCCGTCCGTCCGTCTGTCCGTCCGTCTGTCCGTCCGTCTGTTTCTATGCTATCTCCTCCGTCAGTTTTAAAGCTATCGTAACCAAACTTTGCACGAAGTCTTTTGGTATAAATACGCTGCACATTTGTCGGAACCGGCCGGATCGGATGACTATAGCATATAGCTGCCATAGGAACGATCAGTTGAAAAACTAGTTTTAGTGAGAAAAACTTTTTTGTTTTTAATGGTATCGCTCCCAACGCTGGTATTTATAAGTTTTTAATGATTTCACATAATTTCACCAAGCCTTGTCGAAATCGGACAACTATATAGTATAGCTGCCATACAAAAGTTAGGTCTGAAAAAAAAGTCTTAGTGAGAAAAACTTTTTTGTTTTCAATGTTATCGCTCCCAACGCTCGCATTTATAAGTTTTCAATGATTTCACATAATTTCACCAAAATTTTTCGAAATCGGACTACTATATAGTATAGCTGCCATACAAAAGTAAGGTCTGAAAAAAAGTCTTAGTGAGAAAAACTTTTTTGTTTTCAATGTTATCGCTCCCACCGCCCGTATTAATAAGTTTTCAATGATTTTACATCATTTCACCAAAATTTTTCGAAATCGGACCACTATATAGTATAACTGCCATACAAACTGTCAGGCACATATCAAGCTCCAAGGGTATATAAACTTCGGTCGAGCCGAAGTTAGCTTGCCTCTATTTTTCTCATTAAAACCCATTTTTCGAACGATCATTTGTATGTCAGCTTCAAGAAGTAGTCATTCGATCCGGTTGGTTCCGACATATTAGCAGCGTGTAGACAAAAGAAGACTTTGTGCAAAATTTCGATAGCTTCAAAAGTGAGTTACTAGTTTGCGTAGAAACAGACAGACGGACGGACAGACGGACGGACAATGCTTAATCGACTCAGCTCGTCATGCTATACTTTTTGTGGCCGGAGATGATTCCTTCTATGCATTGCAAACTTCTGGGCAAAATTATAATACACTTGTCAAGTGTATAAAAAGTGATTTTTGGACATTTCGAAAATTTGTGGGGGGTTTCAAATTCTTGTTTTTAGGCAATTATTCTTCCCTTTCGTTGCCCTTTGCTTAGGCAATTAATGCAGAAGTTTCTAAGCTCAGTGAAAACTGGCAACAATGCCAACAATACACATTTCTACACAAACAGTTTGGGCACGTACCATAAACATAAGCACATACATACTAAATAATAAAACGCATATATGGTGCGAGTGAACAGCTCCTTGTATAGAGGCTGACTATTTTTTAATATGTTGGTATTAGGGTTGTCGAAAATATATCAAAATATCAATATATCGATAATATTTTTTAAAACTGATATATTTATATCGTAATATTTTTTTTGTCCAAATATCGCATATCGATCTTTTTTTTTGCGATATTTTATGATATCAGTGCATTGGTCATTTTATGATCTGTGTAGCAAGCGCCAACGCATTTATGAAACGAAAAAAAAAATAGAGGCAAGCTAACTTCGGCTCGACCGAAGTTTATATACCCTTGGAGCTTGATATATGCCTGGCAGTTTGTATGGCAGCTGTACTATATAGTGGTCCGATTTCGAAAAACTTTGGTGAAATTATGTGAAATAATTGAAAGCTTATAAATACGAGCGTTGGGAGCGATATTATTGAAAACAAAAAAGTTTTTCTCACTAAGACTTTTTTTCAGACCTAACTTTTGTATGGCAGCTATACTATATAGTTGTCCGATTTTGACAAGGCTTAATGAAATTATGTAAAATTATTAAAAACTTATAAATACGAGCGTTGGGAGCGATAGCATTGAAAACAAAAAAGTTTTTCTCCCTAAAATTAGTTTTTTATACCGATCGTTCCTATGGAAGCTATATGCTATAGTCATCCGATCCGGCCGGTTCCGACAAATGTGCAGCGTATTTATACCAAAAGACTTTGTGCAAAGTTTGGTTAAGATAGCTTTAAAACTGACGGAGGAGATAGCATAGAAACAGACGGACAGACGGACGGACAGACGGACATGGCTATATCAACTCAGCTCGTCATGCTGATCAAGAATATATATACTTTATGTGGTCGGAGATGCTTCCTTCTCTGCGTTACAAACATCCGGACAATTTTAATATACCCTCTCCAAGGGTATAAAAAATGGATTCAAATTTGATAGAACCAAATTACAGCGACATAAAAGGCGCTGCCAAGTGTAATTTGTGAGGAAAAGTAATTAAAACAAGCCTTAGCACGACCAAATGTGAGTTGACTTTATGGTAGCCCATTTTCGATTGCGATTGAAAAAAATCGTTTCAATGCAAGAGTCGCAAAATAGTGGGATGATGAACTTTTTCATTGATAAATTCACCAATTTCCGTCTTTGATTTTCGCCCAAAACGGTTTTTATTTAATAAAAAATGTCTGCACCTTTGATTTTTGTATATAAGGAGAAATAACTGCGCTCTGCTGCGCTGCTCGTCCTCAATTCTACACTCGGACAATATAAATAGCACATTTGAAATTCGCAAAGAAAAAGTCAAAAGTGTTAGCAGTTTGAAATCAAAGGGGACACATATTTAATTTTAAATGACTTTTGTCTTGTAAATACGTTGAAATTGGTGAAATCAAAAAGAAAAATCTTTAAATCAATGGCCTTGTTTACTAGCATACATCAAAAATCAAATATCATCCTACAAAAAAAGTTAATTGGCTTTTATAAAACGCTTTGAGGAAATTTTAAGGTAAAATGGTTTGCGTGAAAGCTTTCGCTTTAATTTTGATCAAAATCACAAAAATTAGCAATTATAATTGCACTTCACATTCGTTCAGCACAACAATTGAACTAGATCCATCAATTTTTTCGTCATCGATTTGTGCTGGTAAACTCGGCCATTAACTTTTAGCCAAAAACGAAAAATGTTATATTCACAATTTTTTTTGTACAAACTTCCCCTTCATTTCCTTAATCTTCTGGAATTCGTATAAGGCGGCCATGCCGAGACTATCTAGACTAGCCCTAAGGTATCTTATTACCGCTGGTAGCTCAGTGCCTTTGGATCGTCTTGCTTCTGCTATAAAAGGCGTAATTTCGTACTCCCGTAGCCGTATGACGGATTTACATATAACACAACGCGTGTTTTTAAAGTCTTTTAAATCCAAATATTGGAATTAAAAGTATTTAATATGAATAATACAAACAAGACTCGAATCCCATGAAAAATATTGTTATGATTGCTCAATATAGACAATATCTTTTTATTTTGGGGCAGAGTATTACCTTTTCTTGGGGAAAAAAGGAAAAAAATTAAAATATCAATTATATCGATATATCGATGTTTTTTAAGTGATATATCAAATATCATTTGATATTTTTTCAAATCACAAAATATCATCGATACGATATTTTAAAAATATTCGGCAACCCTAGTTGGTACTTTCTTTTTTATACATTTTTTGGTTTTACCCCAAGCAGAGAAATGCCTTATTACTAACAGATGTGTCCCTGCTTGGGGGTTGTTCATATTTTAGGTTCTAGTTTCTATTTCTGTGCGCCTCGGCTTGAGGCGGCCGCAGGTAGCGGTCTTTTAAATGCACTGTTCAAATATCTTTGAACATATTGCAGAGGGCGAACAAATTGCATTTTTACTTTACATGTACTTTTCAATTATCTTTGAACATGAATATTGCAAAAAAAAAATTTATTTTTTTTTTAAAAATATTTTTTTCTCAGATAGAGGACTGTATTTTAAATGTGTATATTTCCATATAGGTTTTAAATTTTTTTGCTCAGATTTTTACATTTTTATATCTTAACACAAGATAATTTGTAATTTGCGGGACTATTTGGGAATGACAGGGGGGACGGGAGGTTGGATTTACTCCTAAAGGACCTCTACCGTCGGGTTTTCTTTTGTAAGACACCTATAGATACCCTAGGATCGTGGGTCGTACGAACAAGAGGGTAGTCAGAGGGGTTGCGCGGTTAATACCCTGCACAGTCACACTAACCAGGGTTTAAAGAGGGGGATCAGGCACGCGGTTAGTACCCGACGTGCTTAATTCTGACCCGTATTGACTCACCGACGGGGTGTGGTGAACCCTTCAAAACCCTCACGTGTATGGCCACGCACCGTAGTACGTCGGACAATTTATTAATAACTCGGACGGGATCACGAAAAAGACCTGACTTGACGACAAACTGAGGCGGGGGGACAAACGATTCCTAACTTCAAGGGGAGCGAGTCGGATCACGTAGTTAATACCCTTCGTGTCCAACGTTCCCAAGGGGGAGGCGGGACAGAACACGCGGTTAATACCCGACGTGTCCCTTAACTACCCTAGAGAATTCGATGTTCAGTAACCAACGTGTCTTGCAGACTGCCAAAAATCTCGTGAAGATCGGATCACTTGGTTAGTACCCAACGTGTCAACTAACTGGCCGAGTGGATTTGTAGGATGGGTCAGATCACGCGGTTAATACCCGATGTGACTTTTGTCTAGCCTGGAGAATCACAAGGGTGGGTCAGATCACGTGGTTAATACCCGACGTGTCTTTTGGCTAGCCTGGAGAATCACAAGGATGGGTCAGATCACGTGGTTAATACCCGACGTGTCTTTTGGCTAGCCTGGAGAATCACAAGGATGGGTCAGATCACGTGGTTAATACCCGACGTGTCTTTTGGCTAGCCTGGAGAATCACAAGGATGGGTCAGATCACGTGGTTAATACCCGACGTGTCTTTTGGCTAGCCTGGAGAATCACAAGGATGGGTCAGATCACGTGGTTAATACCCGACGTGTCTTTTGGCTAGCCTGGAGAATCACAAGGATGGGTCAGATCACGTGGTTAATACCCGACGTGTCTTTTGGCTAGCCTGGAGAATCACAAGGATGGGTCAGATCACGTGGGTTATACCCAACGTGTCACTTAACAAGCCTAAAGAATCGGAAAGAGGGATCTGGGCACGTGGTTAATGCCCAACGTGTCCCTTACTGACCTAGAGGATTTCGAGAGGGGGGACAGATCACGTGGTTAATACCCAACGTGTCTTTTATCTAACCTGGAGTGTTTCAGGGATAGGTCTGGACACGTGGTTAATGCCCAACGTGTCCCTTAACAAGCCTAAAGAATCGGAAAGAGGGATCTGGGCACGTGGTTAATGCCCAACGTGTCCCACACTGGCCTAGAGGATGTCGAAAAGGGGGAGGGGGGGATCACAGATCACAGAGGGGAGTACCTCAGGGTACTCCGTACTCGCTTTCAACTGCAAACTCACCTTACCATCAATAACACTTCCGAGCCACCCAAGGTAAATTTAGCACTCGCGAGGATTTTTCTTTCTATGACACTTTATTGGCGATCGACCTCTATTCCTAACCCTGACTGCACCAAAACTATTCTAATCTTGACTTATAATTACCGGCTTTATTATATTTTCTTTGCGTACCAGCGAAATCACTTGTGTTTCCTTCCTCGATCCAAAACTGACTGCTGCCCTTTTTTTTCTTCATTCTTATCGTCGCCCCGACCTACGCTAACGTTGGCGCCATCCAGCGTCACTCTCTTTCGTTTGCGCCACACGCTCTCCTCTCGCCTCCTTGTCTCGCACACGCGGCGACTCAGCATGTATGTATGCCTGTCTCTTTCCTTTTGGCAGATACCGTTAGTTGCACTTACTCATCTCGCATCGACAACTGGCTACTGCGCAGATGCCGGCGACGATGTGTGTAAGTGTGCGTCTATACTCGGCCTCGCGACTGTACTCTTGCGCTACGGCCGCGCGGTTGTCTTCGACGCCGGGCGTACGTATGTGTATGAGTAAGTGTACTGCGCAGCGCAGATTCGGACGAGGTTAGAAGTGTGTGCGTGTGTCGCGATTGTCGCAGGCGGCGTCGTCGGCCCTGTGTGTGTGTGTCTACTTTCTGACGTTGTTTATGTGTACAGGCATTCTTATTGATGCCGTGATGGCACGGCCATGATTGCTGCAGCGATGACACTACCTGGCTATTTAACAAGTAGGGTATACTAGGTGACTTTGGGCTCCAGTGCCCGATTATCCTAAACTGAGTGACTTATGCTTCAGTGCGTGCTTACTTAAATGAATATGATACGCTACTTGTCTTTGGGCTTCGATGCCTACTTTAATACCAAGATATATTAACATAATTATAATGACTTCAGGAATGGTTAACTTAAATATAATGAATCTTCGATGTTGGCGACCTTAATTTATTTGGGTCGTCACACTCCCCTTTTACTTCGCCGAGCGAAGCGAAATCCGCACATGTGGTGAACGACCTCGACGAGAATGTCGGCAAACTTGGAACAGGGTTGCGGAGTGGGTTCTGGAATACCGCACCCTTTTTGAGGGACCTTGGGCCAACCCGTTCTGGATCTCGTCGTATAGCTCGATGGGTATCCGCCTCCCGGGGGTGTCGACTTCCCAGTTGGCGGGAGCTTCTACCCACTCTGTCTCTTCGTCGAGGCTTTCCTGGAGGTCGACGAGTATTTGGTCTAATGACGGTTCGCCCCCCTCCCAGTCCGCAACTAACTGTCGCCAATCTCCCTCCGCCAACAATGGAGATATCACTGTTTTCGGACTGGTATCTCTCGGAGGGGGCGTGGCTTCACGGGTGTGCTCAGTCGTCGGAGGTATCGGCACGTCACCCGGCACTCTTTGCAATATAATCGACGGGAATTGACTGCGGGCGTTAATTTCCCAACGCTCTCCTTCCTGATACAACTGCGGATACTTTCTCTTGAACAACGGTGTCTCCCCTTCCTCGTCGGACGTGGCCGATTCCCATCTTGGGTACCCATATTCGATCTGGGGCCTGTCACCAGAAGACAGCGGGCCTGTCTCAGCCTTGTCGGGACGGTCGGTGTCTGCTGTTTCCACACGGACCAGTTGTACCTTTCCTCCCGCGGGTGGGAGGTCTGCTTCCGTTGTCACCACCGACGCGCTCGTTTGCCTTTCTCCTCCAGGGCGGTTTGGTGACAACCCCGGGAGATTGATTCCGGCGGGCTCACCTAAAGACACCGGGCGGACGTCCGTCGAACCTTCTCGGCGTGGAGTTCCTCTAAGTAATCCTGTATCTAGTAGGACTACCGCGTTGGGTTGGCCTCCTCCGGGTGTCTCGTCGTGTCCTGTTTGGTTTCGTATAGTTTCCGCTGGTCTCATAGAGGGAGGGAAATCCCATGAGGGATCCGGAGACTGGCCAAGTGGTGCGATGAGGTCTATGACGACCCTTTGGACCCGGACAACGCGATAGCCGAGCGGTAACATCGTGTAGTGGAAGTCCTCTCTAGACTGTACGAAATGGGCGTGCCAGTGCTCGTCCTCGCTATCGCTGTCTTCTGCCTGAGGAACGTACCGAGTTATCGCATAAGGATCTTCTTCTTCTTGTGCCGAGTACACTCCGCGCCCACGCCTCGGATCACGAGACTGATATCGCTCGCGCTGAGCAAACGGTTCCTGGGCTGGATTCGGGTCGGGAGGCCATTCCTCGTGAGTCCAGTACGGTGGACCACCAGGTCCGAGGCCGGGACTATCCCGTGACCAGGTTGGTGAGCACACGGGCCTGCCAAAGTCATATCTGGGCTCGCTTGGGTCGAATGTAGAATTCGAGTCGTCTGGGCCTTGTTGTGCAGCGGAGCGGTCCGAAAAGATGCACGAGTCTTGAGAGTTGGTTGTCGGACGCTCATGGCTTGCATACCCCGACGTGGTGATGGGTGAGGTGCCTCCGTTGTACGATTCTTCACCGTACTCCATCGGCTCTGGCGAACCGGTGAGGTCGACAATTTCCTCGTCCTCCAGACGATACTCCGTATCATCACTCTCGTCCCCTGGTCGATACTCCGTATCATCGCTCTCGTCCTCTGGTTGATACTCCATATCATCGCTCTCGTCCTCTGGTTGATACTCCATATCATCGCTCTCGTCGGCGTTGCTGTACGGCGAACTCATTTTGCTGTGGGGGGGGGGGAATACATGCTTTGGGATTACTTAGTCATAACAATGAGGTGCCCTACCTATTGGTGCAGTTTCTTTCAAGGTTATCTTACAATATTCTATTATGCTAAAATACAGATTGCTTGTTTGGACGACAATGGATTATATTTTTTTCTCTACCCGTTGCTTGAACCTTGCTGTCCCGTGGGAGCGACTCCCGGTTCCTCTTCTCCCGACAGGCTGCCATCATCCTCGGCATTCTGGTCGAAAAACTCTCGTAGTTCTGCAATGTTGGCTGTCCTGCGCTGTCGACCGCCAACTAACTGGATCCGGACGATGTTTGGCGAAATGAACTTCAGTACCTTATATGGGCCGTCGTACTTCGGCGCCAATTTAGAAGCGAATCCCTCGGCGGCTTTGGAGAGATGGTGTTGCTTAACTAGTACTGTCATACCTAAAGTTGGCCGCCACTCCCTCCTTCTCAGGTTGTAGCGTCTACTCTGATCACCGCTGGCCCGTTGCGCGTTGGTTTGAACGATCTGGAACACTTCCCGTAGCCGTTCAGCCTTCTCCAAGGGGTGTGAGAGTGGGCAACCCGAACCTGGTGTTACTTCCTCGTACAACATGTTAGGCAGTCGAGGTTCTCTCCCTTGGACCAAGAATGCGGGGGTAAACCCTGTCGTCTCAGAGACACTCGAATTCACCGCCAAAGACATTTCCGGCAACAATTCATCCCACGAGTCCTGTCGGCCTTCTACGAATTGGGCGATCATTGTTTTCACCGTGCGGTTTGCTCGTTCCGTGGGGTTCTCGTGGGGTGAGTAGGGAGCTGTAAACTGCATTTCTGTACCCATGCCTCGCATAAATGACTTGCAGGCTCGACTGGTAAACTGCGCCCCGTTATCACAGACCAACCGCCTAGGTATCCCAAAAACGGCCAGTATTCGTTCTCGGAATGCTTTGATGAAGTTTGCGGTAGTTGCCTTTCGAAGGGGTATGAGCTCTACCCACTTCGAGAACAAATCAAAGAAGACGAGCAGGATTGTGTGGCCCTTTTTCGAGCGTGGTAAGGGTCCAACGAAATCGGCGCACACGGTACTGAAGGGTTCTGTTGCTTGCCTCGTCAACATATGGCCCGCGGGTTTCTGCTGGCTGACCTTGAACATCTGACATTTTTCGCAGTTGCGGACGTAACGTTTTACTTCCTGGAACAGTCCCGGCCAATAATAGCGCTGCGCTATTCGGGTGATTGTTTTGCGAACTCCGAGGTGACCTGCGGTAGGTGCATCGTGACACTCACCAAGCACGCGTTTACGTTGACTAACGGGCACGCATAGCTTCCACGCGATGTAGTCGTCGTCGTCGGGCCGATGCCCCAGGTGTCGATAAAGTTGGCCATTCTCCAGAGCATAATCCGGGAATTCCTCCGGTTTCTCCCGGACTTGTCGTATCTTCCGTGCCAACCATTTACACTCATCCCCTTCCTTGGCCCTTTGCAGGATCGCTAGGGGTTGTCGTGAAAGAGCGTCTGCAACGACATTTTGGTTGCCCTTCCGATAGCGTATCTCAAATCGGAACTGTTGAAGTTCGAGGGCCCAACGCGCTATGCGACCCGAAGGACTTTCAATGGAGTTTAACCATTTCAGCGCTAGGTGATCCGTTACAACCTCGAAGAGGTAACCTTCCAGATAACAACGCCATTTTCGTATGGCCCAAACAATGGCGAGACACTCCTTCTCAGTCGCCGAGTAGTTTTGTTCGGCCTTGTCTAGTCGTCGACTGATATATGAGACCACCCTTTCCGCTCCATCGATCGTCTGGGTCAGTACAGCTCCCAGACCCTGATCACTAGCGTCTGTCTGAACAACAAACTTGGTAGAAAAGTCAGGACATGCAAGTACGGGGGCTTCCGTCAACCTCTTCTTCATTTCTTGGAAAGCGTCTTCTTGCTCAACACCCCATTCCCACTTCTTACCTTTACGCAACATTGTAGACATCGGCCTTACCACTACAGCGAAGTTCGGTACAAACCTCCGGTACCATGACGCCATTCCGAGACACCTGCGCAGTTCACGTAATGACGTCGGGGATTTCAAGTCTCGAACTGCAGCGACCTTGTTGGGGTCAGTGTGGATACCCTCCTCGCTAATGACATGTCCCAAGTACACTAGACGCCGTTTAAAGAATGAACACTTCTTCTCGTTTATTCTCAAATTCGCTGCACATAGGCGCCTGAAAACCTCGCGGAGATTCCGGATGTGCTCCTGTAGGTCCCTCCCCACAACGACGATGTCATCGAGGTAGGCGAAGGCGTAGGGTTCCATGTCGGGTCCGATGACACTGTCCAAGGCGCGTTGGAATGTTGCACTCGCCGAGTGTAGTCCAAAAGGCATAACGCGCCACTGGAACAATCCGCGCCCGGGTACCGTGAAAGCGGTATACTGGCGACTCTGCTCCGCCATGGGTATTTGCCAATACCCGCTTTTTAGATCTAGTGTGGATATAAACCGTGCATCTTGCAACCGTTCTAAGATGTGGTTTATCCGGGGGAGTGGGATAGGCATCCGGGATAGATCTAGCATTCACCTGACGGAAATCCATACACATCCGCCATTCGTCGTTCTTCTTACTCACGACCACGACAGGGGAACTATAAGGGCTCCGGGAAGGTTCGATTTGACCTTGTGCCAGCAATTCGTCTACCTGGGCATCTATGACACTTTGCATAGCGGGATTTTTTGGGGTAATAACGCTGTTTAACTGGGCGGTCATCTTTCATGGTGATCACATGTTCAGCGATATCTGACACTCCCTTGAGATTTTTAAACTTGGGTAGCTCCGTCTCTAAGAATTCTCTTATCTGCTTTACTGTCTCTGGAGGCCAGTCGTTGTCCAGTGTGTCGCCGTCGGCCGTGTGGACTTTGGTCGAGTTAGTACCTTCGACTGCCATTACCGATTCGGGTTCACCCTGTTTTTCGACTGTACTGTGTATTACGGAGGACAAGACGGGTGTGTTTGAACTTGGTCTATCATGCGGTGGGTCTTCTGGTCCGGTGTGAGCGACAACACCGAAAGTACACTCGCTCGGCGGTGCTTGAGTCGCTCCGCCGGTTCTTGTCGGATGTTCGGGGGGCGCGCGGACCTTGTTATTAACCTCGGTCTCTGCGACATTGGGCGGATCTATGACTACCCCGTGAAGGTGCAGTCGCGCGTCTCCACATTGTATAGTGGTCTCTATGGCGCAAAGAAAATCTAAACCGAGAATTACACTGTCTAACATGGACGGCATGACCAACAGCGGTAACCGAATGAACCTCTGCTTCAGCTGAATGTTAGCTAGTAGAACCTGCGTAATATCTCGTCTGGTTCCGTCTGCCAGCCTTATTCCAGTACACACCTCCCTCTTACTCGGCCCATCTAGGTGTTGAATAAACCCTTCGCTCACGAAGCTCCGAGTGGCGCCGGTGTCTATCGTTGCGGCTACCGTGACTCCCTCGAGCGTGATCATAGCGATGATCCGCCCAGCTTCCACCCTTAAGGGTCTGTTAGAGGTCGGGTTTACTTGGCCGGCGTCCCCTCGGATTCCCGTGTCTGTCGGGGACGCTGTTCGTTTCCCGCCTTCGGTCTTCGGCAACATTCTATAGTACGTATGCCCTCTCGCCCACAATCCCAGCACACTAGTCGTCGCGATTTTCTACACTCCCTCGAGATGTGGCCAACCTCGCCGCAATTGAAACACGCCCTTTGTTCAGTTTCCAACCGGCCTTTCTCCTGAGAAATCATACAGTTGGCCACTGGGGTATTCTGCATGCTTGCAGAGTGGTTCACGTTTGGTACGGCCCTAAAAGGATTGTTTGGGTTACCTGACATTGGAGGCATTGTTGTGGGTAGGTTTTGGCTACGGGATGGCGGGGGGAGAAGGACGACGAACGTCAGGACATGTAGCCACCTGTGGTCGACTGCGTTGTTGGATGTTTTCAAATTCGACCGCCATCTGGATGAGCTGTGTAAGCGTGTTGAAATCGGATCTCCTTATATATAATTGGTACTCCGGCAGCATGTTCTCGAATATTCGTTCGAGCTCTTGGACGCTAGTGTAGCTAGCGTGTCGCATGTGTACCCTCAATTCGATTACGAAATCCTTGAAGCTTTCCCCTTTCCTCTGCAAGCGAGATCGTATTTCGTCCTCTAGCCTTCTGTAGTACCTTGGTGGCAAAAAGAATTCTAAGAACTCCTCACGGAAATCAACCCATTTTACGGCCTGTAACCCACTGGTAAGGAACCACTTGCCTGCCCTCTCAGTAAGCAGCTCGATCATTGCCCGGGGTAAGTGATCCAGCGATATTCCATAGGATGTGGCACGTTCTTCGATCTGTTCAATGAAGACCAACGGGTCTGTCTGACCATCATAGCGGACACCCCACTTTCGTACCCGCTCGGCTACGGTGGCGTACATAGAACTCGACCCAGGACTCTTCTGTACACTGTCCTCTTCCGACTTATTTACCTGCTGGGACGAGTTTACGCTAGGTACATACCCGGATAAATGGACTGGATTAATAGCGCCCCTCTCATCCTTCGCTTCCTTCTGTGGAAGAGTGGTCGATAGCGTCGAATCGTCTTGGCCTGGCCCGGTAATAAAAACCTCCGGTTGTCCGCTCCTACAGGGGGACTTCTGCTGTCGTTTGGACCTCGTAGCGTACTGACACTCGTGACTTGCCAACCGGGTCCACACCTCTTGCTCGAACTCTCCGTTTTTGATGATGTCGGCCAGCTCACGCCGCATATCCTCGACCTTTCCATCCAGTCCAAATCCGAACTCCTCTGCGAGCATGACCAATTCTTCCCGGCGGAGGCAATATGCCCATCCGGAACCCACTCCGGGGTTTCTTATCTTAGACCCCGCTGGCGGATCTACTGGAACGTCTTCTGATTTTGTCATTCTGTTTACAAAACGGCGGCGGCTTTGTAGAGAATACTCGTATGCGGTTATATAACGGGACGATTTCTTCGGTAGGAACTTTCTGTACGACTCTTTATATGCCTGACTAACGACGCTCTCCTAAAGGTACTGGGCAGTGTGCGGGGCTTTAATCCGCTAGGTGTCTAACCCTAATTTAGCAACTCAAATTCCCAGGTCCCTGCTCGGGCGCCACTTGTAACGAAGTTTTCCCAGCCGAGGTCGTACTCAGCCTGGCCAGGGTCAATCACAAGATAATTTGTAATTTGCGGGACTATTTGGGAATGACAGGGGGGACGGGAGGTTGGATTTACTCCTAAAGGACCTCTACCGTCGGGTTTTCTTTTGTAAGACACCTATAGATACCCTAGGATCGTGGGTCGTACGAACAAGAGGGTAGTCAGAGGGGTTGCGCGGTTAATACCCTGCACAGTCACACTAACCAGGGTTTAAAGAGGGGATCAGGCACGCGGTTAGTACCCGACGTGCTTAATTCTGACCCGTATTGACTCACCGACGGGGTGTGGTGAACCCTTCAAAACCCTCACGTGTATGGCCACGCACCGTAGTACGTCGGACAATTTATTAATAACTCGGACGGGATCACGAAAAAGACCTGACTTGACGACAAACTGAGGCGGGGGGACAAACGATTCCTAACTTCAAGGGGAGCGAGTCGGATCACGTAGTTAATACCCTTCGTGTCCAACGTTCCCAAGGGGGAGGCGGGACAGAACACGCGGTTAATACCCGACGTGTCCCTTAACTACCCTAGAGAATTCGATGTTCAGTAACCAACGTGTCTTGCAGACTGCCAAAAATCTCGTGAAGATCGGATCACTTGGTTAGTACCCAACGTGTCAACTAACTGGCCGAGTGGATTTGTAGGATGGGTCAGATCACGCGGTTAATACCCGATGTGACTTTTGTCTAGCCTGGAGAATCACAAGGGTGGGTCAGATCACGTGGTTAATACCCGACGTGTCTTTTGGCTAGCCTGGAGAATCACAAGGATGGGTCAGATCACGTGGTTAATACCCGACGTGTCTTTTGGCTAGCCTGGAGAATCACAAGGATGGGTCAGATCACGTGGTTAATACCCGACGTGTCTTTTGGCTAGCCTGGAGAATCACAAGGATGGGTCAGATCACGTGGTTAATACCCGACGTGTCTTTTGGCTAGCCTGGAGAATCACAAGGATGGGTCAGATCACGTGGTTAATACCCGACGTGTCTTTTGGCTAGCCTGGAGAATCACAAGGATGGGTCAGATCACGTGGTTAATACCCGACGTGTCTTTTGGCTAGCCTGGAGAATCACAAGGATGGGTCAGATCACGTGGTTAATACCCAACGTGTCACTTAACAAGCCTAAAGAATCGGAAAGAGGGATCTGGGCACGTGGTTAATGCCCAACGTGTCCCTTACTGACCTAGAGGATTTCGAGAGGGGGGGACAGATCACGTGGTTAATACCCAACGTGTCTTTTATCTAACCTGGAGTGTTTCAGGGATAGGTCTGGACACGTGGTTAATGCCCAACGGGATCTGGGCACGTGGTTAATGCCCAACGTGTCCCACACTGGCCTAGAGGATGTCGAAAAGGGGGAGGGGGGGATCACAGATCACAGAGGGGAGTACCTCAGGGTACTCCGTACTCGCTTTCAACTGCAAACTCACCTTACCATCAATAACACTTCCGAGCCACCCAAGGTAAATTTAGCACTCGCGAGGATTTTTCTTTCTATGACACTTTATTGGCGATCGACCTCTATTCCTAACCCTGACTGCACCAAAACTATTCTAATCTTGACTTATAATTACCGGCTTTATTATATTTTCTTTGCGTACCAGCGAAATCACTTGTGTTTCCTTCCTCGATCCAAAACTGACTCTGCCCTTTTTTTTCTTCATTCTTATCGTCGCCCCGACCTACGCTAACGTTGGCGCCATCCAGCGTCACTCTCTTTCGTTTGCGCCACACGCTCTCCTCTCGCCTCCTTGTCTCGCACACGCGGCGACTCAGCATGTATGTATGCCTGTCTCTTTCCTTTTGGCAGATACCGTTAGTTGCACTTACTCATCTCGCATCGACAACTGGCTACTGCGCAGATGCCGGCGACGATGTGTGTAAGTGTGCGTCTATACTCGGCCTCGCGACTGTACTCTTGCGCTACGGCCGCGCGGTTGTCTTCGACGCCGGGCGTACGTATGTGTATGAGTAAGTGTACTGCGCAGCGCAGATTCGGACGAGGTTAGAAGTGTGTGCGTGTGTCGCGATTGTCGCAGGCGGCGTCGTCGGCCCTGTGTGTGTGTGTCTACTTTCTGACGTTGTTTATGTGTACAGGCATTCTTATTGATGCCGTGATGGCACGGCCATGATTGCTGCAGCGATGACACTACCTGGCTATTTAACAAGTAGGGTATACTAGTTGACTTTGGGCTCCAGTGCCCGATTATCCTAAACTGAGTGACTTATGCTTCAGTGCGTGCTTACTTAAATGAATATGATACGCTACTTGTCTTTGGGCTTCGATGCCTACTTTAATACCAAGATATATTAACATAATTATAATGACTTCAGGAATGGTTAACTTAAATATAATGAATCTTCGATGTTGGCGACCTTAATTTATTTGGGTCGTCACAGTTTTCCAAATAAAAAATCACATTTCAATTTGTTTCGTACTTTGTCCTTACAAACCGAGTTTCAAGCCAATCGGATAAAAATTGTTTTTTTCATGCAGAATTTTCCAAGAATTTTCCGACCGGTGGGTCAAATTTTCCAACTTCGGAAAATCACATTTCAGTTTAAATCACCTACTTTCCTTTCAAACCGAATCTCAAGTCAATCAAAAAAAAAAATTTTTTTGTGGAAGAATTTCTGGGAATTTCCCTGGTGGGGGGATCTAATAATTTTCTCGCCGTAAAAACCATCCTTGAACTTCAACGAAATTTTTAAAAAAGATTTGGCCAGTTTTTTTTTTTTTTACAAAAAATTTTGTGCATTCATTTTTATATTATAGATAGATTTACAATAAAATATTTTTTGTTAAGCCAATTTAAATAATGCCATGTTTATTAAAAACATCTTGTGGTAGTGTGGATCAGCCCCACGCTTACTGCTCTGTACGTCTCAGTCGCGCCTGGACAGCGCCTCTCCATTTGTCGGGACTCATACCCGTTGCTGCTCCTTCTCTTCCTTCCTTCTTCCTGATTAAAAGGCACATTTGCCTCAGTTTGTAGTCCTCCTCACGCTGGGCAGTTCCCAACGCTTGGCAGGCCACTTGTTTGGCGAACTTCTCACCGTTCTCCTCCGCATGCAGGTCCAATCCCTAACGCGTCGGCAGGTTTTATAGGTGAACTTCTCGCCTCCTTAGGTTTTCCACGGGATACCTTTCCCTCCCGATCACCGCCTTAGGCTATCCTTCCATTTGAATGCCTTTTTTTTTTGACCTGAGCAAATGCCGTTCAGTTTAGCAATTTTGCCTTTACAGGGACGAAGGACCAATGATCACTAAAACGCAATACTATTGCGAGTGAGCCGCTCCACATCACGAAGCTGAATCTTACGCATGTATGGTGCGTGACCCTAGTTGGTACTTTCTTTTTTATACATTTTTTGGTTTTACCCCAAGCAGAGAAATGCCTTATTACTAACAGATGTGTCCCTGCTTGGGGGTTGTTTATATTTTAGGTTCTAGTTTCTATTTTTGTGCGCCTCGGCTTGAGGCGGCCGCAGGTAGCGGTCTTTTAAATGCACTGTTCAAATATCTTTGAACACATACACACAGAACGAAATGACAAAGCTCTATATACATGCCCTCCCTTTCGCTCCGGTGCTTTTCCCTAAAAATTTTAAGTGTTATTCCAGCCTGAGAAAAGTTTTTTTGTGTGGGCACAGCAGAGTGGGCCTCAATCGATTGAAATTTTTAGTTAGTTGATTAAGGTAAGGTCCCACAGGCAAATAATTTGCGCAAATATTTGAAAATATTTGCCCATTTTGTTTGCCCTTCGTGGGAACACCAAATAATTTGCGCGCAAATATTTGCCAAGTAGCCTTTGTTTGTGCACCAATAATTTGAAGCAAATATTTGCCTAATGGGAACACGTGGAAACACCCAAGGCAAATTTTGTTGGCGGGTTTGCGAGTTTGTTCATCATACTGATAGTCGAAACAGTGTGCAATTGCTTGGAAGATGCAGCAGAACAACTACATAGCTTAAACAATTATTTGAAAAGACAAAAAAAAAATATAAGTTGCAGCAACTCAACTACATGGCTAAAATCATTAATGAAAAGACAAGCAAACACACAAAGCTCGCTGCAGTCGAGTTCCACTAATTACCAGGACATATGAATATACCACGAAATGTTATAGAGACGAAAAGGCCAAAAATGATACTACAGAAGGTCACTTGCACAATACCCCCGGACCTTGTGGTAAAAATCGCGCTGAAAGAATGCCAAAAGTGTTTTCTATAACACGTCGAGCTCTTAAAAGTTGGTAATTAAATACCCTTTCGACTAACGATAAATTTCGTTAGGCAAACGTTTCAATAGTCTTCTGCTTATAGAAAAAGCATTATCGGCCACCATTACGTATGGAACAGCAATCTCACGCTGTGGCAAGGGTGCGTCGTCGGGAATGTTGAACCTGTTAGAGATTATGGCCTCATATAAAGAAGTTTGACGAAAAACTCCTCCTTCAGAAACGCGACCATTTGTTTCGACGTCAAAATCCAAGATTTTGTACTTTGCATCCGCCACTGCCATTAACATGAATGTACCTAAACAATAAAGAACTTACTATTAATTAATATTTCATGAGAAGATATATCAATTATACCTTTGTAATTATAAAAAATGCTACCCGAAGTCTTCTGCAATTTTTTCCCATTTTCTTTGATTTGACGGAAACTAAAACAAATTCTTAATAACAAGGGGTTATGGTCTACAAAAATGCGTACCTTTAGAAAGTAAGTTTTGAGAACCTTTAAAATTGCAGCACAAGTCTCAGGCACAATCTTGCTAATTGTATTGTGTGGAATTCGAAAAACATACTGCAATGACCGATAGCTATCTCCAGTTGCTAAAAAGCGCAGTGTGACCATTAAACGACATGTTGCCGAGATCGCATTGCGCATGATGGTGTCCTTAAGCTGAATCATTGGACCAACAAGACACAAAATATACTATTGTTAAATTTTATATAATATAAAGTTAGTTATATATAATATTACCAACTGCGTAAATTCTGCTGGTTTCATTCACAAAAAATTTTTGTAATGATCTAGAGCCTCCAATCGCCACTCATTTAAGAGATTTACGCAGCAACCTTCGCCTAACCCACACACTGCGGCGCGCTTGTTTCTTCTTTGCTTCTTCTTGCACAAGTACCCATTACCCATTGCGGAGCTGTACCACAGCATAAAATAATTAAGCAGTTATTTTTGTGACTGTTCATGCCCATGCCTTTTCTGTTCTTACTTCAAAAAAATTATATTGTTTGCTCAACCAAATCAGCCTACTTGATTTATAAATTTAGTAGATTGGGCAAAGAAATGTATAATAAAATTTGCCCCAAGCTTATTGGCGGAGGGGAAATATTTGCGCAAACTTTTTAAGAGCAAATATTTGCTCATGTGGGAACCCCAAATTTGTTTTACGCAAACATTTACTGTTCAAGGCTAACTTTGTTTGCACAATGTGTTCAAATTTTATTGGCCTATGGGACCTTAGCTTTAGTCAACTAAAATTTTAGTTAATTAAATTTAACTTGATTAAATTTAACTTTAACTCAACTTGACTAAAATCAACTTGATTAAATTTAAATTTTTTTTAGTCAACGTGACTAATAGCCTATTTCCATTATAATTACATATTTCGAAATGTACATTAATTTTTTTGAAGCGTTTCGATAGCATATGTGCATATTTTGTTAGAAATAAAAAAAAAACATTTATTTTCATGCCCTTACCGGGATTTGAACCCAGGTCTTGTTGATTACTAGTCTCAGTCCTTAACCACTACGCCATTTCCGTTAAGATAGAGGAGCTAGCTAATTGTGCTATATAACTCTCAATTATCTTTTCTGGCTTTCATGAATTTCAACTGACATAGATAAAAAAAAAAAGTGAAAACCTTCGGGGTGAGTGGACACATATTTTAAATATGTACATTTTTTTTATATGGAGAATAGGTTACATATTTTTAGATGTGATAATATGTACATTAGGGTGGACGCCGATAAAAAATATAACTGATACCATCTTAAACGATTACTTTTAGGGTGTACATAATGAATTAAAAAATCAAAAAATTTTATATCATGTTTTAACCTCTGCGAAAAGCCTTCAAAGTTTCCACAAATATTACGTATACAACCCGTTCACCGAATCGAAATTCTGTCGACGAATTCTTCATTTTAAAAGTTGTCAAATTTGAATTTAATCGAACAACAAATAAAAATGGAGCAAGAATCGAATGAATTTTTGGTAGACTAGGACCAAATTTTGACGAAGCGAGCCCATTTCCAACGAAGAGATGCGTTTTTTCAACGCTTTTATATGGGACTAAATTCTTAAGACGGCCCATTTCAGAAAGTGCGACTAGTGCGGCTCGCAAGTTGAAGTCAGCATGGTCCACGAGCGGGGTTTCAACAAAGGGCCATGTACGCATGAACGCACTGTCCTTCTAGTGGAGACATAACAGTGAAAACCATTTTGAGTGTCCATTTTGGCTACTATGGGCAATTCGCTATACTCAAGAGATCGCTCCGTGGACACCGTTTTGAATCGATAAAGAGACAGAGCCCCAAACGAAGAAGAAATTAAAGACTATACCAGAAGAAGACTTTGCAGCATGTTCTTAAAATTGTCCTACAAACACAAACAAAATTGTAAAACACGTTGGCACAAGTGTAATGTAGTAGGGGGAAGTTACTTTCAAGGGAATGAAATGAATTGACAATATTTAATAAAGAGTTTTTGATTTATGAATAATTTCCCTGTATTTTTTGCCCATAGTGGTATAGTAATCCGCATTATTTTTCGATTCTGAAGAAGCTTATTTATAAGCAGCCCAGTAAAAGTAGACTATTTGCAGGAACGGCTGCAACCGTGATGCGCAGCACTTCAGTTTAGTGTGGGACCTGACTTCAAAGATATCTTGATAGCCTCTTAATGAACGGCTAAAACTTGCTTTCATCTAGAAGTAAACAGCGCAAAATAGTAGAAATTTTGCCGTAATATTACATTTTTACCAAATATATTAAGTACCAAATATATTTACCTACATATTTTGTCTGTTATATAAAAAACATTTTTTATTGGTCATGGTTTTTTTTTGTCAAATGTTATGACTTCAAATCAAGTCTACGCCAACTACTAAAAAATTAAAAATGTAGGCATGGGCAACAGTACGTATGAGTGATAAACTTTAAGTCCAAGTCGCAGACCCTAAACCTTATTTTTTCTCAAAAATTTTTTTTGCTATGCGTTTTATACACAAATACGCATCGTTTAAGCGGGTATCAGTATGACGTTACATTTTGCCATATATAAAATGTCCGACCTAATGTACATATTTGCTGTAGTGGAAATAGGCTATAAAATCAATCTATTAGCCTCTCTCCGTTACCGGAGGTTGTTTCATGAAGGCTAAACGTCCGACTGTCGAACCAAAAACTCCTCTCCCGACTTAGCACGATCTTAATGTCGTGATCGAGGCAGCGCTCGTATAGTTGTTCCAGGCGCTCATAGAATTCGTCTTTTATCGGGTCTTTCTTGTCTTCTCTTGGCGCGTGTGCACAGATGTCTAATATTAAAATGAAGTCATTGTTATGGTAGTTTACATTTAACAAATGATTTTACCTCTCCTACACCGGCTTGCTTTAGTTTGCAGGATACTTAAGATTCCGCCATCCTCTGACTGACAGACTGACAAATTATCAACCCACGGCCTAAACGGCTTATACTACAGGCTTGAGATTTGGCATAGACTTTGGTTTAGTAAAGCAGGAGCGTATTAAGAAAGAAAATTAGCCAAATTTTACCGCAAATTAGGAGAAAAATGCTAAAAAAAGGTGTTGTGGATTGTTGTGGACTAGGCTATTCTGCTAAAAGCGTTTTGTATGTGTGTATGTGTGCGTTTGTATGTGTGTTTTTTCTCAAAAACAAACAATAAATCAAATTTAGAATGGCCTCATCCAATTAAATTGAATTTTATGGCACGTAAAAAATACGATAGCTTAAACAATTGGGGTATACACTTTGTTGAGCACATAGGCACTTGAGCAGTTTTGCCTGACTAGTATTGTGAGCAGCCCTCTGTGCACGAAATTTGGCCACGCCCCCTCCCGCCCCCACAATTTGGAAAAACGTTATATCTCCTACAGTTTTGAAGATAGACGATTCATACATTGCTAAACAAAGGACATCTATAGCTGAGCATATGCATTTAAGAACACGGAGAACACATAGAAATAAACAACTAGGGTGTTCACTTTGTTGAGCACTTGAGCACTTGGGGAAAAGTGTAAACATTTCCAAAAACAATTTACTCTGAACAAATTGTGCACAACTTGCTCGACCCAGACCCTGACTACGAAAAGTCGGGCACTTGTACCTTAGTGCTATAAGTGCTATATGTACAAGCTAAAATCAAATGTGTCATCAAACATTCAAATAAATTGTATGGAAAAAGCGCCAACTTTGAATGAACCATGGATTACTGCCGAATCATATCTCAAACGTAGTTGTGCACAAATTTCGTGCACAGTGGGCTGCTCACAATACTAGTCAGGCAAAACTGCTCAAGTGCTCAACAAAGTGAATACCCCAAATGTTTTGTAAAAGATTTTTAAACAATTTCTCGACTTGAAAAGCAAGCGTTATAAAAGTCACTTGGTTGTGAATCGTTTAGCTTCAAAGAAGTCTTATAAATTGGGTACAGCAAGTTATATACATTTTGAACTACTTTCGCAAACATGTGTTTTTAGGTTAAGTCTGTTTTAACGATCCTGAATGCGAAAATCTTTAAGATTTAGTTAGCGTTTGCACATTTTGTAGAGCGAGTTCACCGCGTCTAGTTTTTTCGACTTTTCTATATGCAATATATTTCATATTGTGTGAGTAGAGAGTTTCCTACTAAGTGTGCGACCTCTAGAGAGTGTCCAGCATATAAATAGTGATAGTATAAATCTGACATAGGATTGGAGAACTCTTGAATAATAACAGTTAGATTACCAAAAATCTCTGTCTCTGTATGTGTCGTTAAGAAAAACTTTTTTATTGCTTAAACCGAACCTAATTTTGTGAAAAAGTGGTCCGGTTCGGGTTCAGGTTCGAGGGGGCAACATTATTGGGGGTTCGGTTCATGGTCCGGTTCGAGTAACCCAAAAAACCCGAGTCGAACCGGTTCTAAGGGGTTCGGACCGGTTTGCAGCCTTGATTATAACCCCCTTTTTATACCCTTGGAGAGGGTATATTAAAATTGTCCGGATGTTTGTAACGCAGGGAAGGAAGCATCTCCGACCACATAAAGTATATATATTCTTGATCAGCATGACGAGCTGAGTTGATATAGCCATGTCCGTCTGTCCGTCCGTCTGTCCGTCTGTTTCTATGCTATCTCCTCCGTCAGTTTTAAAGCTATCTTAACCAAACTTTGCACGAAGTCTTTTGGTATAAATACGCTGCACATTTGTCGGAACCGGCCGGATCGGATGACTATAGCATATAGCTGCCATAGGAACGATTGGTTGAAAAACTAGTTTTAATGAGAAAAACTTTTTTGTTTTTAGTGCTATTGCTCCCAACGCTCGTATTTAAAAGTTTTTAATGATTTTACATAATTTCACCAAGCCTTGTTAAAATCGGACAACTATATAGTATAGCTGCCATACAAAAGTTAGGTCTGAAAAAAGTCTTTGTGAGAAAAACTTTTTTGTTTTCAATGTTATCGCTCCCAACGCTCGTATTTATAAGTTTTCAATGATTTTACATAATTTCAACAAGATTTTTCGAAATCGGACCACTATATAGTATAGCTGCTATACAAACTGTCAGGCATATATCAATCTCCAAGGGTATATAAACTTCGGTCGAGCCGAAGTTAGCTTGCCTCTATTTTTAGTTTTCATTTCACACACCTGAAGATGAGAAATCGTTGCCGCCAGCACTATATATTTTTTAAACCCCCCTTCCTTCAACGGCAGAGAACTTTTTGAACCGCCCTCGTATTGAACCAGTAAAATTTTTTTATACCCTTGGAGAGGGTAATTATAAGTACAGATGTCATTCTGGTCTGACTCTCGAAAAAATTTTGTGATTCTTTTTACAAAATGACGGCCACTGTAAAATAAAAATTAGATTTTCCGTCCGTCTGTTTCTATGCTATCTCCTCCGTCAGTTTTAAATATATCGCAACCAAACTTTGCACGAAGTCTTTTGGTATAAATACGCTGCACATTTGTCGGAATCGGTCGGATCGGATGACTATAGCGTATAGCTGACATAGCAACGATCGGTCGAAAAACTAGTTTTAGTGAGAAAAACTTTTTTGTTTTTAGTGCAATATCTCCCAACGCTCGTATTTATAAGTTTTTAATGATTTCACATAATTTCACCAAGGCTTGTCGAACTCGGACAACTATATAGTGTAGCTGCCATACAAAAGTTAGGACTGAAAAAAAGTCTTTGTGAGAAAAACTTTTTTGTTTTCAATGTTATCGCTCCCAACGCTCGTATTTATAAGTTTCCATTATTATACCCTTGGAGAGGGTATATTGAAATTGTCCGGATGTTTGTAACGCACAGAAGGAAGCATCTCCGACCACATAAAGTATATATATTCTTGATCAGCATGACGAGCTGAGTTGAAATAGCCATGTCCGTCTGTCCGTCCGTCCGTCTGTCCGTCTGTCGGTCTGTTTCTATGCTATCTCCTCCGCCAGTTTTAAAGCTATCTTAACCAAACTTTGCACGAAGTCTTTTGGTACAAATACGCTGCACATTTGTCGCAACCGGCCGGATCGGATGACTATAGCATATAGCTGCCATAGGAACGATCGGTTGAAAAACTGCTATACACTGGGCAATAAAACACTTCAGACCTTTCGTTTATGGAAGGCATTTTTTCGTAAAAACTGATCACAGACCGTTTACATATCTGTTTTCAATGAAAAACCCAATGCTGAAGCATAAAAGTTAGATAACATAATTCCATAATTGAAGTAGTATATCTACAGAGTAAAATGTAAAGCATTGTAATGAAACAAACTTGAAGATCCTCTCTTATATTAGTATATACTCAGCAACATAGTCACTAAGCAACATTTGTACATGTGTATAAGCAAAGCCTAGACTGCTGGAGCAGTCAGTGGAATAAATGAGTTAAACGAAAGGAGTTGTATCGTATTTTTTGGCACCAGCTAGCTAAAGCTCTCTACTGTCGCGGTCCGTAATATTGTTGAGTTTTTAGATCCAATAAAAAGACTTATTGGAATTGTCATTGGCGCCCGAGCAGGGACATCGACAGTAGTTTTCGTGAAAATTATTGTGTCGCAAAGTGCAGTTTTGCACCTTGATAAATCGTTGCTTTTTAAATCGCCTAAGCTAGCTGGCTTGCCTTCGGTCGTGTGCCTGCTGCTGCCCTGCACAGAAGATTATTTGGAAAATCTATTGTGGGAAAGACGCTAGACCCACCCCCTCTGTGTATCACCTGTACATTAAAAGTGGAGCTCAGATGCCGCGCAGCTAAACACCAGAGAGAAGGGAAGTTTCACCCAATGTTGCAGTGCACTCACTTCGAGCCGAAGTCTAACTAAGTTGCCAAACTCCTAAGCAAATCAATTGTTGGCACTTATTAATTGCATGCCCATCTCGTATATATAAGTCTCAAAGTGAATGCCCTTTGAAGTGAACCGCAGCATTACCGCTTAAACGGTTTTTCTATATATACATATCTGCTCATGGATAAATGCATAGAAGAAGGAAGAAGCAATAAATAGACGGAGCCCATACTGTAATCGGCCTCTATCATCTAACTCCAGATTTTTGATCTATTCGGCTGTTGCTAAGCGGAACAAGCTTCGTCGGCTAAGCACTTGTCGTTGTTTATAGCATCGGATCGATCGCTATACATTGTCATTGTCACCATACAGAAAAAGTTGCTCTAAATTTAGCTGCAACTGTGTTTGGTTGCGAGGTTTATAGCATTCTCTTATAAATCTGTGTCGTCTGGCTGTATAAGCGAAAAGCAATTCGAATCATTGCAGCGGTCTTAGCGTAGCTATAATTCGACATCATTACCTTTCTCATTACATACATTTTGCCCTTGGTTACATATTTACGTAGATATTAATTATCTACTTTTTTGGTTGGGTTTGGATTAACAAAATACAAGACATAAAACAGTCTGCATTTGGAAATTTCGCTAGTGTTCTTTAGACATTCTCATATATAACTACCTGTCATAATTTGCTATGACTGATCAAGCCAAAAAGCTGGCACTAAATGTGCAGAAATTGGATCAGGTGATGGTCAATATTAAACGAATGAAAACTGCTTTCATAGAAAAAACCATATCATTCAATAAAATTGAATTGGAGTGTCGCTTGCAGCTTGTCAATGGATATATTGAGAAAGCTATGGCAATCCAAGGTGAAATCGACAACTTAAATCCTAGTAATGAAAGTCGCGGTTTATTGGAAGACCTATCTGTGAGTACAAAGGCCTTGTTTTTGGGAGCTACACAAGAAGAGGATTCAAAGCCACGAACTATGCACACTAGGGTGTCCCAAAAAAAATTTTTTTTTTTATTTTCACGGGTGCACCGGCATTTTCTGAAAGCTAATGGAGTAAAGTACTTTTGAGATTTTTTTCAGATTTTTCGAAAGACGTTTAGAGGTCGCTCAAATCGAATTTTTCTCCAAAAATCGGGTTTTCCGTATTGTTTTCCAATTTTAATTATTACTTGGTTAATAACCACGATTTTCTTCGTTTTCAAATCAAAATTTTGAAGAAAATTTCCAAATTTTACTTTTTTGAGCAAAAACAGTTGATTTTAGTATTGCATTTGCTTGTTTAGGTACCATATACTAAATTTTTTTGAAAATTTTTCATAAATTTTGTAAAAAACGCACAATAACTTTTAAAATTGCTATGAAAATTGAAAAACTAGTGATGCACTTTAAAAGATGGTTAAATTTTTAAAAAACTCATACTTCAAAGTTGAAATTAGCTTTTACCGTTCCAGAGTTATACTCTTTTAAAGATGTGTACCCATTGCATGAAACTAATAATATTGTGAGCTTTTTGCCTGGTTTGCAACGGATTTGCTTCAAACTTTGAATCGTGATGTTTTTTTTCCAACTGAGTTTTCAGATTCACCACGGAAGCCCTGCTTCGCGTTTTAAATGAAATTTTGTATCAGCAATTCATTCAATACCCGTTTGGGTATTACAAGCTTCCGAAAAATTATACAATTAATCTTATGAAAAAAATTTGTCATTGCTTCCAAAAAAAAAGTAAAATTGTAATAAAAATTGTCTTTGGTGGACCAACCGTGGTACGCCAAGATGTCCTGAACTAAAGTATTCAAATGATATGGCCTGTTTTTCTGCTGCTTATGAAGCACTTTACTCATATATTACTTGATTTTAGTGAAGCTGGGTTTAGCCCAAATGGTCAATGTTGTTCTTAGGCAATTTCTAGTAAAAGACTAGGTCTTCGATGGCAGAACTGAAAACGTAGATCTGTATTTTTTTTAGATCTGGCTTTCTCCCTATATGAATTTATTTAAGGGTGAGCTTAAGAATTGTACTCCATATCGCATGCAAACGCCCATTATACCTTCATAAAAATTGATTTTAATGAAAATCTACCGTGCGCTTTTAAAGATATTCAAGAAGTAAGGCTTACCTTCTTCTGAAGGTACCTTAACCGATTGCACGATTGAAGTGAATTATTTATTTTGCGTTCCCAATGAGCTTTATAATGCTTTAAAAGAGTATAATTCTGGAACGGTAAAAGCAAATTTCAACTTTTAAAATTCAGTTTCTTAAAAATTAAACAATCTTTTAAACTGCTTCACTAGTTTTTTCAATTCTCATAGAAAATTTAAAAGTTATAATGCGTTCTTTGTAAAATGCATGAAAAATTTACTAAAAATGTAATAAGTGATGCCACAAAAAGTTAAAGCAAAGCCAAAACTTATGGTTTATGCTCATGAAAGTAAAATTTGGGCAAATGTTGATTTGAAAACTAAAAAAGCGTGGATGTTGACCGAGTTATAAGTAAAATTGGAAAACAATACGGAAAACCCGATTTTTGGGGGAAAATTCGATTTGTGCGACCTCTAAACGTCTTTTGAAAAATCTGAAAAAAATCTCAAAATTACTTTACGCTACAAGCTTTCAGAAAATGCCGGTGCCCCAAAAATTTTTTTTTTTGGGACACCCTAATGCACACTTCTATTAGTTCTCACCTGCCGAAGATGCGATTACCAAAATTCGGAGGTAAGCATGCAGAGTTCAATAATTTTATCAGTTTGTTCAAAAGTCTGGTTCACAACGACTCGTCGCTTACGGATGTAGAGAAGTTTAGCCACTTAGTTTCATGTCTATCTGATGAGGCCTTAGGTACAGTTAAGGCATTTCCTATTACGGACAAAAATTATTCCAAGGCTCTTACCACTCTTGAGTCAGTATACGATAATAAGTGTCTTATGTTTTTTGACACAATATCGCAGCTTTTCGATATGCCCAGCATGACAAGGCCATCAAGTTCCGGCTTAAGGAGTATAATTGACACAGTTTCAGCCCTATATGCCTCACTGCTGTCCGTCGGAAATGATACAAATATTGCAAACGCTATGCTCATCCAAAGGTGGATCATACTACCAAAGCCAGGTTTGAAGAACAGCTTGATTACGGCAAGCTTCCCCAGTGGTCCGATTGTGCTATACAACTTAATAGAAGATACCAATATTTGGCAGCTGAGGAATCCACAAAGAGCAAAGTGAAGAGCAAAGCTGACTCAGGTAAAGCAATTTACAAATCGTCATTTTCCTGTGCAGAAAGCAGTCGAAAGTCTGAGCCCAAGTGCTTATATTGCAGTTCAGCTGATCATAACATTGGCAACTGTCAGTCTTTCACTGCTATGGCTTTTGCTCAACGGTTTGATTTTGTAAAGGCTCATAAATTGTGCATAAACTGTTTAAAGCCAGGTCATACGGTCAGAAAGTGTAAGACTTCAAAGTGTCGCGTTTGCTCCAGGCCGCATCATACATTGTTACATCGATATGATGTTCAAGTTACCTCCACTCCTGTTGTGGAGTCGCCCACATCGCAGGCCTTTGCAAGTCATGTACAATGCACTGATCAAGTGCTTCTCGCTACCGCACTGATTAAAATTAGAGACAGAACAGGTCAATTTCAACCCGCTAGAGCACTTCTTGACTCAGGCTCTCAAGTAAATTTTATGTCTGAGAATTTAGCGCAACGATTGCGTCTACATCGTGAGAACAGTTCCCTAAATATAGTGACTGTTGGTAAAAATAGTACATCAATTAAGCATAAAGTACACACAACAGTGCAATCTCGTATTAATGCACATAATTTTAATGCTGACTTTTGGATTCTTGGATCCATATCGTCGTATCAACCTGGTCATAAAGTTAGTTCTCACAAGTGGAATATTCCACCAAATATTGAATTGGCAGATCCTGATTTTTACAGACCAGCTAAGGTTGATATTCTGTTAGGTGCAGAAATATTCTTCGAGCTGTTGTGCGTTGGCCAAATAAAACTAAGTTCAGAACTCCCAGCTATACAAAAAACGTTATTGGGCTGGGTGGTTTCTGGGAAATGTTCTCGAACTGAGTCTAGCGATACAGCAGCTTGCAATCTCACAATGCTCAATAATCAATGTTCTCTCGATAAGTTAATTGAAAGATTCTGGGAATTAGAGCAAGTCCCAACCAAATCGAAGGCCACCTTTTACACGGCTGAACAAGAAGCTTGTGAGCAACATTACAAGAAAAATGTTGTCAGACTGCCTTCTGGAAGGTTTGAAGTCAAGTTGCCCTTTAAAATCGATCCGTCGGTGCTAGGTCAGTCGTATGAAACTGCAAGAAGACGGTTTCAATCGCTGGAGCGCAGATTACAAAAAGATAAAACCCTTTACGATATGTACAACGACTTCATGAAGGAATATCGTGACTTGGGTCACATGTCGACATTTATGTCGTCTCCACCAGGACCACACTACTACATTCCACATCAGTGTGTCCTGAGGCCTGAGAGTACCACAACCCAACTGCGTGTAGTATTTGACGCATCAAGTAAAACGTTAACGTCAGTTTCTTTAAATGAAACGCTTATGGTTGGTGCTACTATTCAGAGGGAGCTTTAGTCAACTTTAATTCGATTTCGATTGCATCGGTATGTCAGAACAGCCGATATTTCAAAAATGTATAGACAGGTAAATGTTGCTGAAGCTGATCGCAAATTTCAATTGGTGCTTTGGCGAGAGAATGCTTCGCAAGACGTTCAGGCTTACTGTTTAAGCACAGTGACATATGGCACTGCTTCTGCCCCATTTTTGGCAGTTCGATGTCTTTCAGAACTAGCAGATTTGTATAACACGTCACTTCCCGTTGGAGCAGCTGTCATTAAAAACGACTTTTATGTTGATGACATGCTTGCTGGCGCTAGTTCACTTTCCGAACTAAAAGTCATATGTAAAGAAGCCGAGGAGGTGCTAGAATTGGGAGGCTTCAAGTTAGCGAAATGGGCAACAAACCATCCGAACTTATTTGAAACCATTAGCAGCGAAAAGGACTTGCAGCTTAAAATCGGGGATTCCGTTAAGGCTCTGGGTATGATATGGTCACCTAGAGATGACTCAATTCACTATCGCTTAAAAGATTCATTTGATTCTCTAGCTCCCACTAAGAGAAACATTTTGTCAGTCGCAGCTAGGCTGTTTGATCCATTGGGCTTACTGTGCCCTATCATTACAAGGGCCAAAATGTTGCTGCAAATTTTATGGCAACAAAAAATCGAATGGGATGAGTCCATTCCAATGCATCTTTATTCTGAGTGGGAAAGATTCAAAGCAAACTTGCTCAGCCTTTCCAAAATTTCAATTCCTCGAGGGGTGTGTCTTGCCAACTACAAAAATATAGAAATACATGGATTTTCTGATGCATCAAGTCATGCATATGGCTGTTGCATTTACGTCCGCGCTAGCACTGGCAGTCAAACTGAAGTTAAGTTATTGACTGCAAAATCTCGTGTAGCACCGCTAAAGACCAAATCAATACCACGGCTTGAGCTCTGCGCCGCACACCTACTGGCTAAGCTTTGGGAGCAAGTAGAACCGATGGTTGAAAAATTGTGCATCACAAGCGTAACCTTTTGGTCTGACTCTCAGGTCGTTCTGTACTGGCTGAAACGAGACCCATCCACTCTAGCAGTTTTCGTTGCAAACAGAGTGGCAGAGGTGCAGGAATTATCCAATAACGCCACTTGGCGCCATGTGCCTTCAGAGTGCAATCCCTCTGATATAGACGAGTTAGTTAGCTCGTTTTGGTTCAATGGGCCAGAGTTTTTGTCCAAATCTGAAGACGAGTGGCCTCAACGTCAAAAAGTTGAGGTTCCTGCGACTCTTTTGGGCTCGGAAGACAGAAAAAGTGCTACAGTCCACACTGTCGCTGTTCCAGAGCCACACCCAATAATCCAGTTGATTAACAAATTCTCGGTACTTACGAAACTGGTACGAATTATGGCATATGTAAACCGTTTTGTTTACAGAACAAAGGGCAACGATTCCATGCTACTTTCAGCATCTGAGTTAAGGCTTGCCTTTTTCAAATTAGTCGAAGCTGTGCAATCCGTGGAATTGCGTCTTGAAATCGCTGATTTGGCAAAATAAAAGGTACTCTGCTCAAATTTGCAAAGATTGAATCCTTTTTTGGACGAGTTTCAACACAGAAATGTAAAACTAAAAATCTTGAGGGTGGGTGGCAGGCTATTAAATGCGCCAATACCGTATGAAACGAAGTTTCCTATGCTTCTGCCTCGTAATACACGTCTATCGCAACTTCTCATTCGCAACTTGCATCTAAAAAACCATCATGCTGGTGCAAAGGTTCTGATGTCTCTATTACGTGAGGATATTTGGCTGATAAATGCTCGAGAGGCATGTAAAAGAATTGTTAGAGAATGCGTGCACTGCTTTCGCTATAAACCAAAGCTGTTAGGCCAAATAATGGGCAATTTACCACAAGATCGAGTGCGACCAGGAAGTGCATTTTCTGTGTGTGGAGTGGACCTTTTCGGCCCAGTTTTCGTTAGTTCGAAAGTCCGCGGCAGACCGCCTATTAAAACTTACGTAGCTATTTTTGTGTGCTTCACTTCAAAGGCTGTTCACATTGAACCCATCGGAAATTTGTCAACTGATTGTTTTTTGAATTGTTTCAAAAGGTTCACCGGCAGAAGGATTACCTACTCGACCTGCAACAACGGACTCAATGGGCCACGCAGTCACCCAATCTGGTGATCGGTTCCCTCGTGCTAATTCACGAGGACAACCTGCCGCCTCAACGATGGCTCACAGGACGCGTCACGCGCGTAATTACAGGAGACGACAATAAAGTGCGTGTGGCCGAAGTACGCACATCAGGCGGTATTATGAAACGGCCCATTCACAAGCTTGCCCTACTACCAGTTGGTTAAAGAGCCAAGTGCCTTTAACGGGGCCGGCATGTTGAAGCATAAAAGTTAGATAACATAATTCAATAATTGAAGTAGTATATCTACAGAGTAAAATGTAAAGCATTGTAATGAAACAAACTTGAAGATCCTCTCTTATATTAGTATTTACTCAGCAACATAGTCACTAAGCAACATTTGTACATGTGTATAAGCAAAGCCTAGACTGCTGGAGCAGTCAGTGGAATAAATGAGTTAAACGAAAGGAGTTGTATCGTATTTTTTGGCACCAGCTAGCTAAAGCTCTCTACTGTCGCGGTCCGTAATATTGTTGAGTTTTTAGATCCAATAAAAAGACTTATTGGAATTTTCACCCAAGTTCCAAACTAACAAGAATGAGACTTGATTTGGAAGAATATGATTCACTGTGGAATATCTCAAGGGGAAAGATAACCATATTGCAGATCCTCTATCCAGAATAACAATTGGAGAGCTCAAAGAAATGAATAGACAAATATTGAAGGTCTCTACGAGGTCCTCAACAAGACAGAAAAATGCCTGCGCAGGCCAAGAAAGCAGTTAAGCTATTAGCAAAATGAAAATGAAAAGCCCAATGTCTATGAAGTAATCAACAACAACGATGTCAAAAAATGTGTGAAACTAAAACTCGACAAGCACAAGTGTTTGTTCAAAAAGGGAAAACGAGTGATTTCACGCTTTACAATTAATGATTTGTACTCCAATGGAAAACTCGATTTAGGTCAGCTTTTCCAAAGGCTTGAAACAGAAGCCGGAATACTTAAAATAAACCAATTGAAAATGTCACCAAGTGATCAAATTTTCGAATCTGTATCACTAAGTATATTTAAAAAAATGGGCAATAGTATTTTAAAGAAAGTACGAGTATGCATACTCCCAAAGGTGACCATTATAGACAAAAACGACACAGCTCAAATAAACGCAATTCTGTCAAAATACCATGACGAACCAATTGAAGGAGGCCACTCAGGGACGTCGCGAACCCTGTCAAAAATACGAAAATATTTTTATTGGCCCTTCATGACTAAGACGATAAGACAGTATGTAAAATCTTGTTTGAAATGCCAAAAAGCAAAAACAACTACCCATACAAAGACACCTATGACTTTAACCCCAACTCCAGCAACAGCATTAGATACTGTACTGATTGATACCATTGGTCCACTTCCAAATACTGAGGATGGCAATGAGTACGCAGCTACCATTATATGTGACTTAACAAAATATTTAGTCACTATACCAGTACCAAACAAAAGTGCTAAAACAGTTGCTTAAGCAATTTTTGAATCTTTCATACTCAAGTATGGTCCAATGAAATCATTCATTACGGACATGGGAACTGAATAAAAAATTCATTAATCACAGACTTATGTAAATACATGAAAATAAACAATATACATTCAACAGCTCACCATCACCAAACTCTTGGAACAATCGAGCGCAGTCATCGAACATTTAACGAATATATACGTTCATATATTTCGATCGACAAAAATGACTGGGACATATGGTTGAATAATTTCACCTACTGTTTCAATACAACCCCTTCAGTAGCACACGACTACTGTCCATATGAACTTGTTTTCGGAAGGCCACCGAGACAATTCATAAACTTTAAAAACAAAGATTTGATAGATCCTCTATATAATATAGTTGATTATGCTAGAGAAGTAAAATTTAGATTAGAAGTAGCCTATAAAAGAGCTAGAATTATGTTAGATAAGGAAAAGCAAAAGCGAAAAACGCATTATGATAAGAAATCAAACGATTTTCTCTTAGAAGTAGGAGATTTTGTATTATTAAGAAACGAAGCTGGGCATAAATTAGATAACAACTATGTTGGCCCTTATAAAGTTGAAAAAATAGATGATAGAGATAAAATTACAATTAGAATAGGAAAGAAACAGCAAATAGTACATAAAGATAGACTAAAAATATTAAACGCATAAAAAGAAAAAAAAAATATACATATATAAAGAATATTATCATTACACTATGAATGAATGAATGACACAATAAAAAAAAAAACAAAGAAATTAAAAAAAAAAAAAAAAAAACAACAAAACTTTATTAATTACCAATTTTTTTATCTATACAAAATATGCAACAAAAAAAAAATATTAATACTTTTCTTTTGATTACAATTTCCATAATCATTATACAATTTTTATATACACCACTACACTATTTTAGAATAACTTCATAAATATACGTTATTCTCCTTAAAAGGGGAGGTGTAGCGTGCACATGCTTTGAGTCAAAGTAAATACAATTCAATCATAACTATGTAACACTTTGTTGCATATCCCATAAGGAAATCTGAGCGACCACTTCAGTCGCTGACTAGAGTGCTGTGTCAGCGAAACCCACGCTGTGGATAAGCGATAAGCTACACACGCACACATACCAATGCATCCGCGCGCTGCTAACTCAAAAGAATTTATGTCAAATAAACTGCAGCCAAACAGTCGAAGAAATATAGCCGAGACGGCGAGTCGTACGTAACGTCACACGTACGGTCTTCCTTAAGCAATAAAATTAAAATGTTAACCAATTAAATTGTTGCGTATTGTTCTCTGGGTGCGTTGTAAACTTTGATCCCCTCACATAATTACAAGTTTTTGTGAGAAAAACTTTTTTGTTTTCAATGCTATCGCTCCCAACGCTCGTATTTATAAGTTTTTAATGATTTCACATGATTTCACCAAGCCTTGTCGAAATCGGACAACTATATAGTATAGCTGCCATACAAAAGTTAGTCCAGTAAGAAAACTTTTTTATTTTCAATGTTATCGCTCCCAACGCTCGTATTTATAAGTTTTCAATGATTTTAAATAATTTCAACAAGATTTGTCGAAATCGGACTACTATATAGTGTACCTGCCATACAAAATTTAGGTCTGAAAAAAAGTCTTAGTGAGAAAAATTTTTTTATACCCTTGGAGAGGGTATATTAAAATTGTCCGGATGTTTGTAAAGCATAGAAGGAAGCATCTCCGACCACATAAAGTATATATATTCTTGATCAGCATGACGAGCTGAGTTGATATAGCCATGTCCGTCTGTCCGTCCGTCCTTCTGTCCGTCTGTTTCAATGCTATCTCCTCCGTCAGTTTTAAATATATCGCAACCAAACTTTGCACGAAGTCTTTTGGTATAAATACACTGCACATTTGTCGGAATCGGTCGGATCGGATGACTATAGCATATAGCTGTCATAGGAACGATCGGTCGAAGAACTAGTTTTAGTGAAAAAAAACTTTTTTGTTTTTAGTGCTATAGCTCCCAACGCTCGTATGTATAAGTTTTTAATGATTTCACATAATTTCACCAAGGCTTGTCGAAATCGGACAACTATATAGTGTAGCTGCCATACAAAAGTTAGGACTGAAAAAAAGTCTTTGTGAGAAAAACTTTTTTGTTTTCAATGTTATCGCTCCCAACGCTCGTATTTATAAGTTTTCCATTATTATACCCTTGGAGAGGGTATATTGAATTTGTCCGGATGTTTGTAACGCACAGAAGGAAGCATCTCCGACCACATAGGTTAGGTTAGGTTGCGATGGCTGAGAGCGACAAGTCGCTCTCCCACTTAGGCCACTTTGGCCCATTGCGATGCCATATTTATTCCCTGTTAACCCTTTTTAATACTGAGGGGGGTCCTCATTACTGAACCATTGTGTGGACAGAATATATTTGAGTAGAGCTGGGATCTCTAGCCCGGATGTTTCCGAGAGGTTGAGTAGCAGAGGTTGACCAAGTGTCCTGAGTCTCCTTTTACTCAAGGCGGGGCAATGGCACAAAAGGTGTTGTACCGATTCCTCCTCTTCTTCGTGTCCGCAACTTCTGCAAAAGTCGTGGTAAATGACGCCTAGGCGTTCTGCGTGTCTGCCAATGAGACAGTGACCTGTAAGGGTCCCTACCAGAAGTGCTATGTGGTTTCTTCTGTGACGTAAAAGTGTGTTAGTACGGTTTTGGTCGAATGTTGGCCACGTAAGCCTCGCTACTGCACAGAAGGAAAGTGTTTTCCCCCGATTCGTAGCGAGACGAAGTGTTTCAGCTTTAGTGTGAAGCTTATATGTCGCCATAGGAATCCCTATCGTGCTCCTCTCTGAAAGGATCTCGATGGTGGTACCTATTCTGGCCAGTTTGTCCGCAGACTCATTACCTTCTATGTTGCGATGTCCAGGCACCCATATAAGGTGTATACTGAAATGCCGTGCGATCTCATTCAGAGATGAGCGACATTCCGTAAGTGTTTTAGCATTGTTGGTGTGTGAGTCAAGTGCTTTAAGGGCGGCTTGACTATCTGAGTATATAAATACATTTCCTTCCTTGACCGTGAGTGTGCTAAGGTAGGTGGCAGCTTCCTGGATGGCTATCAATTCCGCTTGGTACACACTACAATGGCCAGGAAGGCGGAACGATAAGTTCAAATCTAGGTTGGGAGAGAAAACTCCCCCTCCTACTTTTTCGTCGAGCTTAGAACCATCAGTGTAGATGTTAATGGCGTTAGCTCTGCTGTGGGGCAGGTTGTCCCAATCGTTTCGGCTTGGGATATAGACGTCGTATGGTATACAGTAGTCTGTAATTAATGGTATACCCGTTTGGTTTTCGAGTATGGAGGCGTGTCCCGAATTGCCCCTGTTCCAGGTATCGGATTCTCGTAGTCTTAAGGCCGTTGTGGTAGCCCTTTGCTTAGCTACGAGGTCTAGTGGTAGAAGGTGAAGAATAGTATTTAACGCTTCCGTTGGTGTCGTTCGGAGAGCGCCGCTAATACAAATTTCCGCACTTCTCTGTACTTTGTGCAGATTGTTCAGGGCTGATTGTTTCCCGAGTGCTGGCCACCATACTAGAGCTCCGTAGAGTAGTATGGGGCGTACTACGGCTGTGTAAAGCCAATGTACAATGGATGGGGAAAAACCCCATCTGCGGCCAATGGCCTTTTTACAAGAGAAAAGAGCAATGGTTGCTTTTTTTATACGTTCATTTATGTTGTCATTCCAGAGTAGTTTCTTATCTAGAATGACACCCAAGTATTTGGCATTGTCACCAAATACGAGGCTTACTCCGTTGATTTTAGGCGGGATAAGATCAGGAATTTTGTACTTTCGGGTGAAAAGCACTAATTCCGTCTTAGCCGGGTTTACGCCCAAGCCACAAGATTTTGTCCACTGAGCAAGTGTTGTCAGTGCGGCCTGCATGAGGTCACACAGCGTTTGAGGAAACATTCCACATTTGTAGATGGCAATATCATCCGCGTAAGCCACCACTTCGTGTCCCTCCGCCTCCATTAGCCGCAGCAGTTGGTTAACTGTTACAACCCACAGAAGCGGAGAAAGAACACCTCCTTGCGGAGTGCCTCTGTTTACACATCTGCGAGCAGTTGCACCGCCAAGTTGGGAGTACACCGTTCTGCTGGTTAGCAGTTGTTCGATGAATCTTACTAGCGGCACATCTGCTCCCACATATGTCAAGGCAGAGGTGATGGCGTTAGGTTGGACGTTATTGAAGGCACCTTCTATGTCGAGAAATGCTACTAAAGAGAAGTCTCTTACTTCAAGTGATCTTTCAATCCTTGAGACCAGGGAGTGTAGGGCGGTTTCAGTAGACCTACCCTTGCTGTATGCATGTTGGGTGTGTGCTAGATGAGCGGGACTAATAGTTTGCCTCAGGTGTGCATCTATAAGTCTCTCGAGAGTTTTAAGAAGCGTATCGACAAGCTCATCTATCTGTTTTCCCGTACTTGGTGTGTATGGTGGGGATGGTCCAAGCTTTTTACAGAGAAGTTTGTTGTGAACTTCCCAGTTGGTCTTTTTTGGGTTCTGTATCCTTTTGGGTGAGGTACACGAATTTGTTAGTACGACCTCTATGTATCGATGATCAGAGAAGGAGTGCTCTGGGAGCACCTTCCACGATATCAATTGGTCACAGAGGTCTTCGGAGATGAGGGTTATATGTAAAACCGTTGGCATCGCCACCTTGTATGAGTGTAGCTGCTGCTTCCAGTTAGGTCCCGGAATATTATTGGTGGTGGATGGCTCTCAGTGTCATGAGCCAGATAAAAGGAGGCCAGCCTGATTGTGGAACTCCCCAGTTCCAGGCTGACTGTAGTGATGTCACCATCACTAAATTGAGGAAGGAATAGTGTTTTAAAATGTATTTTGGTTAAAATACATGTACGAATTTTACCCTTACCCTTGGTATGGTAAAGGTTGTATTTGGGAGTCCGTAGGCCATTGATTCTGTCACCAGAAATCCATGGCTCTTGGACGAAAACAATATCTACTTCGCCTGAGGTTAGCCGAAGTAAGAGTTCAGCGGTTGCTGCTTTGGAGTGATGTAGGTTTATTTGTAGAACCCGCATCAAATAATAATATTTTTGACTAAAGCTTTATTTCTGGTTTTAGCCATTTGAACCTCCAGACTCCCACTTTACACAAATCCCCATCATTTGCCTTTGCTTTCGTTTGGGTGAAACGGAAAACAGAGCCCAACTGTGGGCAATCGAACTAAAGAGAGGTTCCGGCTCCGACCACATAAAGTATATATATTCTTGATCAGCATGACGAGCTGAGTTGATATAGCCATGTCCGTCTGTCCCTCTGTCCGTCCGTCCGTCTGTTTCTATGCTATCTCCTCCGTCAGTTTTAAAGCTATCGCAACCAAACTTTGCACGAAGTCTTTTGGTATAAATACGCTGCACGTTGTCGGAACCGGCCGGATCGGATGACTATAGCATATAGCTGTCATAGGAACGATCGGTCGAAAAACTTGTTTTAGTGAGAAAAACTTTTTTGTTTTTTAGTGCTATCGCTCCCAACGCTCGTATTTATGTTTTTAATGATTTCACATAATTTCACCAAGGCTTGTCGAAATCGGACAACCAGTGGCGTTCCGAGGGGTGCGCGGGGGGGCGGCACGCCCCGGGCGGCAAATTTTTAGGGGCGGCAATTTTTGAGGGCTGTGAGTTTCACGGGCGGGAAGTTTTTGGGGCGGCAAATTTTAGGGGCAGCAAATTTCAGGGGCGGTAAATAATTACAAAATGTATATTGATTATTCTCTTAAATTAAGAAATAGTGGTATTTCTGAAAGTGATTTAGACTTTGCTGTCATTTCAATATGGAGAACGTTGCAAGATTCTGCACTTCAAGATCTAGTAATAAAAGAAATATTCATTGAATGCATTTTTGAAAGCTTACGAATCAGTATAAAGGGATTAAAGAGCAAAGGTCTACCATAGACA
Organism: Lordiphosa clarofinis; assembly: GCA_018904275.1. NCBI lineage: Eukaryota > Metazoa > Arthropoda > Insecta > Diptera > Drosophilidae > Lordiphosa > Lordiphosa clarofinis. Next base: position 101,218 of record JAEIGQ010000328.1, on the reverse strand, counting down.
GAGTCAAACATGCTGCTATATGCAAGGGAGTATGCAGAAGGGTGCAGATTTGTAGTATGCCTTGAAAAGTTCTTATGAAAAAGTTGAGTCAACTGAACAATAATTAAAGAAAAATTGTTTTTATCAAAAAAAATAACCACAATTTCCATATTAAAGTCCAAAAATTTCATTCCAATGAGCAAAATCAGAAAGTTGTTTTCAAATATACTTTTTAATCAATACAGAATGAGTTCTTTAATAGTTGTTACATGGACTAAAAAAAAACAATGTATAGTGTTAATTATAAAAGAATAATTATCAAACAAGAATAAATATTTTCACATTAAAAACCTCTACAAGCACCCTACAAGGAACGTTTTTTTGGAGTAAAAAACTAATTTCAAAACGCATTTGCCATCAAACTAGAAAACCATGTTCGACCTCAAAACAATTTTTTTTCGGCCCATCGAAGTCAATTTGTATTTTAATTTTGGTTAAGAAGATATGTAAAATACGTTTCCGCGGATTTTGCGAAAAAAATTTCGCCTGCGGCGCACCTTTATTATACATCCCCAAGAATTTTTTCCAATAATGATAGCAACTTTTGCAAAATAATACTCCCCTCACAATTAAGGCCTTCGTCATTCCTAATCAAAATCCAGCGTACGTCCCCATACAAAAGTTAGGTCTGAAAAAAAGTCTTAGTAAGAAAATTTTTTTTGTTTTCAATGTTATCGCTCCCAACGCTCGTATTTGTAAGTTTTCAATGATTTTACATAATTTCAACAAGATTGGTCGAAATCGGACCACTATAAATAGTATAGCTGCCATATATAAACTTCGGTCGAGCCGAAGTTAGCTGGCCTCTATTTTTCATTTTACGTTTTCATTAAAGCAACCTGGGACCGTTTTGGTTTCTTTGCCAGAAACAATCATTTCTGTGACTGAATTAAAACAGGATTGGCATACCGTGAAATGAAGTGGTTCTTGGGCGTAAGCATTTTTCACCCAAACATTCCTTGTTCCGCTAGCTTTGTTCGCGTGGAATTCTTCATAATTTGACCATTGTCTAAGAATGAAATAAAGTGTTGAGCGCGGTTTTGTACTATTCATGGATATGCATATGAGCCGAACACCAAAACAAAACTAAAATGGCTTCCTCACTGAAGCAAATTTTCAAAATATCATTTTTGAAAATGCACATTCCTGTCCTCATTGTGTTGCTTCATCATATGCATCTTAACAATTTACAAAATGGCTGGCAACAAACATATCAAATGAAATATAGATATTCAGTTTTTATTTATTTCGCTGCTAGAAAAATGAACTCTAATGCGCACTTTTTTCCTCTTATTCAAAATCCATTTGATATGGATGGCGACTACTTTCACTATATAGGGTGTTGGCAGTGGACCTGTGCCGGTTGCGTGTTAAAGGCAGGTACTTCGAGCCACCAACCAAAATAAACACGCTCCTTTGATTTATATTGATTGATGTATGTACGTGATGCTGAAATCTTTAATTTAACTTACATTCGTGCTCCACACACGCCAATAGTCCAAATTCTATATTTTCTTACTTCTGCTCAGCTTCACATGTGAACTAAAACTAATTGGCAAAGCAAAGACAAATTATGCAGCCGGCTTCGATCGGCCAGCGCATAGCTATAGGCGAGATAAGCAGGCAGAAGAAGCGGTACAATTCCAATAAGCAAAAGGGGAGCAACAATGACATAGCAAATGCTGCAATTTAAGTTACATACAAAATACAGTTTTTGGTTGGCCTTGCCAATCACTCAAATATTACACAGTGGAAAATTGGGACCGAAATTCACTTTTCGGTTCGCCTCTCAACATTCCCCACCCCGTAATTCACTAGCGCACGCGCTGTGTATTACCAACTCTAATGTCTAACTTGGCTAACTTGACGACAGGTCGAGTTATGAGCCCTTCAGCAGTTCGCACCACGGCGCTTCGGACCTGGCCATCTTTCGCTCGGTGCACGTCCAATACGACACCCTTTGGCCAGCAGTTTCTCTTGCATCCGTCGTCCACTATTATGACGACGTCGTCGACAGCAATCGGGTTGACTGGCGGCTGGAACCACTTGGTTCGTCAAGTGAGCGTCGGCAGATACTCACGCAGCCATCTCTTCCAGAATTGGTCGGCCAGCTGACTAGCAATTCGAAATCCTCTTGCCAGTCCTACTCCACCCTGATCAACTGGAGCCCTTTCCCGCAATCCGCTTGAATGACCTACAAGAAAATGGTTAGGTGTTAATGCCTCAGATTCAGCCGCCTCCAGTGGAACGTAAGTTAGCGGCCTAGAGTTAAGCACGCTCTCAACATCGGCCAGAGCTGCACGCAGCACCTCCTCTTTAAGTCCATTTTGTGGCAGGATCTCGGACAATACAGACTTCGTGGAGCGAACCATTCGCTCCCAGGCCCCTCCCATGTGGGGCGCACCAGGCGGGATAAACGTAAACTCCAATTCGGGAAATTTTTGTTCAATAAATTTCGATGAAATGCGCTCAATTTCGGCAGTCAAGACTCTGCTAGAGCCTCGAAAATTCGTCCCGTTATCAGACATCATGCGACGGGGGCAGCCGCGTCTGGTGACAAATGACTTTAGAACACATAGAAACGAATCTGTCGAGAGTGATGTGGCTATGTCCAGGTGTACGGCGCGAACTGTTAGGCACGTGAATAGAACGCCCCAGCGCTTCTCGTGGCGCCGTCCAACTACAATATTGATTGGCCCAAAATAATCCACCCCAGTATAGGTAAATGGCGGAGTGTGTGGCGACAATCGTTCAATGGGCAGGCCGCTCATCTCTGGTGGGCTCGGCCTCGCACGTCGTATGCGGCACACTGGGCAGTCATTAGAAACTTTTCTCACTAAAGCTCTAAGACCACAAACCCAGTACCGCTGGCGCAACTCGTTGACAACGACTTCTCTATGCAGATGATGATATCGGCGATGATAATATTCCACCAACAGATAGGTCAATCGATGTCGTGTCGGCAAAATTATCGGGCGTTTTACGCTGGCTTCGTAAAATGCCTCCATCGTCCAGGTAAGGGGAGCACTTGAACAGCAAACTCTTGCGGTCGGTGATAGGGCGCCCCGACTTCAGACTGCTGATCTCATCAAAAAACTCCTCCTCTTGGCAGACTCGAATACAAATTAAATCCATTTCGTTGCTGCGATTTAGTTGCAGCATTTTCTGCAGGTCTGACCCGCAGGTCCTCTTGAAGACGATTCGCATGAAATCCAGTACGCGAAGCTGCACGGCTCTTAGCTTCTCTAATTTGCTGAACCGCTGCAGGTCGGGCAAAATGCACCCCAAGGGAGACGTATGCTTCGGCTCCTCTTCGGCGTGGTGCAGCATACTGGATCCATTGTAGCCACTATCCAAATTCATGAGTGGCCACTGGTCTTCATCCATATACAAAAATTGTGGTCCCTTGAACCACCTTGTCGATCCATGAACCTCGGGCGTCCTGGTCCATTTGGTGCCATCGTCTGCTACGTTGTGTGCTGATGGGACCCAGCGCCAACTGTCCACATCAGATCCTTCCAATATCTCTCCAATACGCAGCGCCACAAACTGTTGGAATTTGCGCGCATCGGATCGGATCCAGTACAAAACATCCTTTGAGTCTGTCCAAAATACGCGTCTGGCAATACGAACAGACATTTTCTTTTCAATGCTATTTGCCAGTCTCAGACCCAAAACGGCAGCCATCAGTTCCAATCTGGGTATCGAGACGGGCTTCAGGGGTGCAACTCGTGTTTTGGAGGCAACCAAACTGCAAAAAACTCGACCATCTACTTCAGCCCGCAAGAATACGACTGCGGCATAGGCGTTTATACTGGCGTCGACAAATGTGTGCATTTGCACAGCTTGAGCAGAACTCACCCATGTCATACAGCGGGGAATTCGAACGCCATTTAATTTTGGAACCATTTCCAGCCAGTGCCTCCAATCGGTTTCGTCTTCGATGGTCAGTGATTCATCCCATCCAATGCCAGATCTCCACACGTTTTGAAGAATGATCTTGGCGCGTATGTTGAAGAACCCCAGCAGTCCAAGTGGATCAAATATTGACATGATCACACTCAGGACTCGTCTTTTGGTTTGACGATCACTAGCTGCTTTCAATACCAAGTCGGGCTTCACCACAAACGTCAGCAAATCTTTCCCAGGCAGCCACCACATGCCCAGGACCTTTTCTTGCGCTTCGTCATGCGCACTTATACGTTTGTCCAGAACTTCGCAGTCATCCTCAAGCGCCTTCACCACTTGCATAGAATTTGAAGTCCAGTGCCGCATTTCGAAACCGCCGCTTGCATGAATCATTTTTACAGTTTTGGCCGACTGTATTAATTGGGCTTCGGAATCCACTGACTGCAGCCAATCATCCACAAAGGTATTTCCGTTAATCGCTCTTACGGCACCCGGGTAATCCGCTTCATACCGCAGAGCGTTGCGATTCAATATATAGTTCGCCAGGGCTGGCGAACATGATGCTCCAAATGTCATAACCTGCATGACATACACCTCGGGAGGGCGCGACTGATCACCATCTCGCCAAAGGAACTTTTGTGCAGCTTGATCCTCTGGGCGCACCTTGACTTGGTGAAACATTTCCCGAATGTCTCCAGATATGGCTACTGGGCGCTCTCGGAACCTTATGAGCACGCCCATCAATGACGCCAGAGTGTCGGGACCCTTGAGTAAACAATCGTTTAGCGACATGCCATTAGCCTTGGCGGCCGCGTCCCACACCAAACGCGTCTTCTTCTTGTTAGGATTCGTGACTGTAAAGATAGGAACAAACCATGATCTTGCGCTAAACGCCAACTCACTATCCTCCAGCCGGCGGATGTATCCTTTCCGCTTGTAGTCCCGCAACGTGTTCACCATGAACTCATTCAAGTGCGGGTCTCTCGACATTTTTGCCTCTAAACATTTGAAGCGCTTGAGCGCCATTTGATACGAGTCCGGCAATTTTACTCGATCAAACTTCCATAGCAAGCCTGTCTGCCACCGCTTCTCGTTTTCCAGGTAGCTTGTTGTAGCCTCCATTATTTGCATGGAACGCTCATCCTCTTTTGATCTCAATGGACTTTTCGGGATGCTAACGCCCATCGACTCCAGCGAAAAGTAATTCTTTAGGGCCTCGTCCATACCCCGTGACTCGCTGCACTGACAAATATGTAGCAGCCGCGGGTTAGTACCATCTCTCGTGGCAGCGCGCCCATACGCTGCCCATCCAAGTCTGCAACGCGTTGCAATGACCTCGTCACCCTCTGCTTCATGTAGCTCCAGAGGCACCGTTAGCTTGATGTTATCTAAACCAATAATAAGCTGAGCCCTCTGATTGTAGTACGGTTTAATCGGGAGTGCACACAAATGTTTTTTGGACTGTAGTAGCTGTGGGCCAACACTTTGCTCTGGCAAGTCCAAGTTTGCCAAAGTCCTCACATTTCTCAGAGTGTACTGCTGAGTCGTATGACCAATAGGTGAAATGCCAACAGCTACGGACAACGATTTGAACTCGGTTTTGGTTACCTCGCCCGTCCATTTAAGGCACAGCTCTGTTGTCGGTCCATCCAATTCCAGCTCCTCTGCCAGAGCACTCTCCATGAGCGTACACGCAGCTCCTTCATCGATCAATGCGTATGCCTGCACGCTTTTTGATTTGCCATGAAGCACAATAGGTACATATCTAAACAGCGCCTTTATTGTGGACCTTCAATGATACAAAATAGAAGACTCCTCTCGTTTGGCCTCGGCCTTGCTCCCCTGACTCGAATACTCGGCGTTGCCACTCTGTGTGGTAGCCGTGTGCAGCAGGGCGTTGTGTGTCGCTTTGCATCCATCCACGCTGCAGATTTTCTTTGATCTGCATTGCCTCACCAGATGTCGCCTAAAACAGCAGAAGCAGAGTTGCTGCCCCTTTATAAAGTCCCACCGCCGATTCGTGCCCAAGGATCGAAAGTCATCGCATTCTGACAGTGGGTGTGTGCCAGTAAACTTTGGGCATGAAATCTCTGTCTTGTTGACTTTGCTGGCGAGAATCCTTATGGCCATTGATTGCTTCGTGTACAAAAACTCGTTCTTTTGTGTTTCTGGCCGAACTCTTCTTCTCGCTGTCATCTCTTGCTGTCTCGTACGGTGGGACCATACTTGCGCACATCGCGACATTGAACAACCAGTTGTCAAAGGTGGCCAAATTGACGCCATCGTTTGACAATCGATGCCGGCCCCAGTCCAATTTCATGTTGCTGGGCATCTTAGCAACGAGTTCGTTTAAGAGCACTGGATCGTGAAGGTAGTCATACAGACCAATAGCCGCCATCGTTGCGCAATAATTCTGGACCCCCAGGGCCAGCCGAATAACTGTATCCAAATTGTCGGCCTTGATCGGCGGCTCTTCTCTGAGCTTTCTCTGTAATGACGCATGCACAATTTCAGAGCGGCCATAAAGCATACGCAAAGTGCCAATTGCATACGGTACGGTAGCTGGAATCATGAGCTTTCCTCGCACCGCATCTAGGGCCTGTCCCTTTAAGCACTTCTGCAATCTGATGAGGTTCTCCTCATTACTGAACCCGCATCGCTCTGTGGACTGCTCGTAGTTGCTAATAAATAGCAACCACTCCTCTGGTTTACCCGTGAAGACAGGTAGATCCCTGTTGATGACATGCCTGGCACTGATTTGAGCTGATGTCAGTGCCCTTGCCCCTGGCTGGGTGTTATGGGAGTGCGCGCCTGCGAATTGTTGTAGCGGCACCTGTCCCATCGATATGGATCCAGTTAAAGTGCCAGCTCCAGTGGCACTGTGAGCCATGCCAGCACTTGTAGTTGTGAGCGTTACCGCTCCGTGATTAAACACCGCCGTGTTTGCATAAAATGACAAGCTCAGTGGTGCTCCGGATGTGGATGCACCCGCTGTGTGTATGCCAATTACTGTGTCGCACACAGATCTATCAAAATGTGCCCCTGGCACGCTTCGCTGATGAATCGGCGTTGAGGTAGCTCCAGTGCTACCAGCAATAGACGACGTAGGCGAAAGACCATGACCATTTGTTTTCTTCGTTTCATTACCGGAGACTTCACCTTGTGCTACAACGGGAGCAGGCGATCCGTTAACCTGTCCGGTTGACCATGCTGTCACAAGCGTGCTTACAGTTCCACCGGGGTGTGCACCTATTGTCGTCTCTTTCGCACTTGCCTTCAATTCCTCATCATCAGTCATCTTGCTGCAGCCCCAAGTCTAATATCGATTGAGGTTATGGCGACTGCGTATAACTGTGAGTCCAGCACGTCGGACCGCGTTTTACTTTCTCTTTCGAGTTTCCGAGTTCCTATGCTTTGCAGATCTCTCCGCCTATTATATCACACAGCCCAGCGGAAAATATTCCAAAAAACCAACTGACGTGAATATTTTACGCTGCTAAGCCGGAGATATTTCCGAATGGAGAATATTTCCTCCTCCTAAACGCTCCTTTGATTTATATTGATTCAACCGGCACAGGTACACTGCCAACATTCTGAAATATTCTCCAATTAATATTATTGATTGATGTATGTACGTGCTGCTGAAATCTTTAATTTTTTCTATTAACTTCATTACAATTCTCTTTAGGTTTAACTTAACTTACATTCGTGCTCCACACACGCCAATAGTCCAAATTCTATATTTTCTTACTTCTGCTCAGCTTCACATGTGAACTAAAACTAATTGGCAAAGCAAAGACAAATTATGCAGCCGGCTTCGATCGGCCAGCGCATAGCTATAGGCGAGATAAGCAGGCAGAAGAAGCGGTACAATTCCAATAAGCAAAAGGGGAGCAACAATAACATAGCAAATGCTGCAATTTAAGTTACATACAAAATACAGTTTTTGGTTGGCCTTGCCAACCACTCAAATATTACACAGTGGAAAATTGGGACCGAAATTCACTTTTCGGTTCGCCTCTCAACATAGGGACTTATCGTCATCAGACCTCTGTCTTTTAAAAGCAGCATCAGGACTTAATTTAATCGAACTTTGTAAAGCAGCATCAAAAAGTTCTTCTAAATGGTCCATAAAACTCCTTTCTCTGTTGCGGTACAACTCTTTATAGCTAACAGCATTCTTTCTGAGGATTAGATATTTATCGTAAAGTTTTCCCAAGCTCTTCCTACATAGTTTCATGGTAAGCCCAAGTGATTTCAAAACACCATCAATTTAAGGGACAGTGCGGTTTTGGCTGTCCCTTAATGTGTATTTGAATCCTCTTATATTATGCAGAAGAACCGCTTTTCTAGATGGTAGTTTGCTGAATCCAGCACTACCCGCAACGCGCTAATCAAATAAATGCTCGAATCCTCTATATCCAACATTTTGCTTTGAATAAAATATTTTTTAAAATATATTTTTAATTCAAAAAATGTTTGGCATCTCAAAGGTTACTTCTATGAAAAAGTAAAATTAACAAGTAAGACCGTTGCAGTCGAGAAGCTCGACTTCGAAATACCCTGTACAATTGACAAACACACACACATAACACAAAACGAGAGCGTAAGTTAAAGTCGGCTCTAACCGACTTCGATATACCCGTATTCATGAAAAAACAGGTTTAACAGTTTTCTTGCGTTCCTTAGGGTGACCATCCGAAAAGTATGCAACACTTTTTTAACTCGGCTATATTTTACATTTGTGCTCATAACTTGCGAACCGTTCATCCGATCTTTATCATATCTTCGGCAAATCGATTCAATTTGCTAATTACTAACTTTCTCTAGAAGGTTTGAATCGTCCATCTTGTAAGTCCAAACTGTAAGAGATATAACGTTTTTTCCAAATTGCGGGGGCGGGAGGGGGCGTGGCCAAAATTTGCAACAAACTTGATCTGCGTACAGATAAAAGAAGCATTTGTCCCATACACGTCAAACCTCTATCTCTTACCATCCCTGAGATCGACGCGTTCATACGGACAGACGGACGGACAGACGGACAGACGGACATGGCTAAATCGACTCGGCTGTTGATGCTGATCAAGAATATATATACTTATAGGGTCGGAAATGTTTCCTTCTACCTGTTACATACATTTGTCACAACTTCATGATCCCCTTTTACCCATTTTCAATGGGTACAGGGTATAAAAAGGGGAAACTGAAATTTATTTTAGCAACTTTAAACCCGCGGCGCCAGTATTAAACATTAAAATTTCGAAGTTTGGTTTTTTATTACGGTAACTAGAAATTTTTACGAATTTTTTGCGCCCTGAGGAACAGAAGATTTAAAAAAAAAAATTCCCATACGATTATGTTCAGTCTAATGATCATGCATATTTATAAGAGACATGTGTTAGAAAGAAAAAGCAATTAACAAGACACAGAAGGAGAGGAAGTACACACAGAAAGAAATGACATGTCGAAGGGGGAGAGGTACGTGAAAGAGTGGAGAGCGTTGTAAGTGGGAGGCGGGGACAACGGGTAAGTGGATCGATTATCGAAATTCTTTTTATCTGACTTTTTTTAAAAGTTGCCTCCACTTAAACTCCCATAATTTTGGAGTTCTTCAACCTATTTAGAAGCTCTAAGCCAGAGACCGAACAAATCACTCCTTTTTTATGAAAATCAAAACATAATAATTACACTATGCAACAATTTTTTGATCCCGGCTTCTAAATAGTTGATCCTTATGTAAAATTTCACGCTGAACTCAAATCTGCTCTCAGATATGTCAAAAGTAGAACGGTTTTTGAGATATCAATTTGTATGGTAAGATTGAAAAAAACTTAACGAAAGGCAGCAAAAAATTAAAAATTTTTAAACATTTTTCAAAAATCCAATTTTTAAGTGCCATAACTTCGTCATTTATGATTGGATTTACAACTCTCGTTTTTTTAATAATTTTATTATCTTTAATTTTTGTTCCAGTTTATACATATCGGTGGACTAAAACGAGAGAAAATGGCATATTAGTAGACCTACCCTTTTTCAAAACACTAAAATTGAAAATTTCGCGATATCTCAAAAACCGTTCTACTTTTGACATCTTTTGATTTCTGAGAGCAGATTTGAATTCAGCGTGAAATTTTACATTAGAATCAATTGCTAAAAGTGCCGGATACAAAAATTTTGCAAATTTTTTGACATAGTGTTATATATGTTTTTTTTTTTCTCATAAGATATTATAAATAAAATTTTTTTTTTCATCGTCCATAATCATTTTAAATGATTTTTTTACATAAAAATCAAAAATACTTTTTATCAGCGGTGTCACAGAAATCTCTTCCAACCAAATTCCAACCCAAAATCAATTCTCGGTGTCACAGAAATCTCTTTCGGTTGGTTTTAAATCTCTCGTGTTTTGTCGGGAGATTTGGCGAAGTTCACCACTAAAACAATTTTGATAAGTAAAATTGGTATTGGAAATGTAATCAACATTATTTTTGTGCATAGGTTGCATCAAATGAATTAAATGTTTTAATTGTTTTCATATTAAAATTTGCGTTTCAATAATTGTTCGCAAAACCAACCGAATGTTGACAAACAAGCACGCTACTCAACCTTAGTTGGCGCCCTCTACATATGGGCTAACGAATTTTTAAAAGGGTGAAAAGTGTCAAATCAAATTTTGTTAATGGATAAAGGGTACATATCAGCTCAAAATATTAGTAGGTCACGGTGGTTGTTGGGGGGCTCACCGCTTAGAAAGGGAGGTAAAATGGTAAAAATCTAGTTCCAGAAACTAACGTCATAATACAGAGGATATCAAAAAAACGTATTACGTTAATAGCAGAATAAATTAAAGTTAAAACACTTAACAAGTTACCCTAAAGTGAAAAATATACTTATTAAATTTGAAAAAGTAAGTTTACGTGCGAATCTAAAAAATATGAGGTGAAGTGTTTATAAGGATAAACAACAAAAGACATGAGGGATGTTATAAAATTAGTTACAAAAGCCTAGGAAATAGATATATAAATCAATTTAAAAATAGGAGGGAGCAATATCAAAGAACATTAAGAATTAAATTTTTATAGAAGTTTAAGAGAATTAAGGAGGATGATTATCCTAGTACTTATTTGAAATTATTAAAAAGTAACCAAAAGTAACTAAAAAAAAATAAATGGAAATAATTTAACAAAAAGGATTTAAAGAAAAATTGTTAATTCGAGGAAAAAATAAAAAGGTTTTAATAAAGTAACTAGGAACAAAATTACACGCCAGAATCTGTTCAAATGAAAGTGTATAAATTATCGATCAGAGTAACCTAACCAAATTAATATTAAAGAATCGAAGGTGAATCTAATTTTAGTTTTTATTATCAAAATCAAAGTGTGAAATTCAAAGTCGACTTACTCGGAATTTAACAACTTTTTAAAAACAGATAACTATTATCTAAAAATTGATCTCAAAGAATTAAATATCAACAATACTCAATTTTAAAAAAATAACTGGGAACGCTCTCTGAGTACCAACAAGCGCTCTCTGAGAACCAACAAGCGCTAAGGGTTGTCAAGTTACATTTAATGATTGGCGCAAAAATCTATGTTAAATTTTGCATTTTTTTTTTTGAAGAATATGACATAAATTTGAATTATTATTTAAAAATGCATCGTAAAAAATGTAACACAATCAAATAATTCCATTAAATCATCAAATTAACTCATAAAGATGGGAAATTTTTTTTGCAAGAAATGACAATCCTGTTTAGAGATCTGATTGAAAATCCCATCAGCACGGACACAAACCTTCCAACTCGATTTTCAAATAAGAAAATGAAATCTCTTGAACTTCTATGACACCGACGGATTTCTCAAGCGTTTTGCAAACCAACCTAGGCCGAAATCTCTAGAGATTTCTGTGACACCCCCGTATAAGTTGATTTTTAAATGTAAAAATCATTGATGTTTTTTTGTGAGTTTTATTTATTTTTATTCAGGCATAAGTAATTATTCTCGATTTTTTTCGTTTCTAATCAAATCAAACTAGTTAGTCAGAGATTTTTTTGTTTGAAAATCACAAATAAAAATCCCAAGAAGAATTCGTTTCCATACAATATCAATTGCTCTACAAATCAGGCAATGAAACATTTTAATTTAGCAAAGGATATAAGAGAATCAAACCTTGTGCTGACAATTTATAAATTTTTTTCAACAAGCGCTAAAGAGATAAAGACATCGCAAAGACTGCAAAATCATCATCAGCAACATTTTTCATCAAATTGAGAACTTTTTTTTGGCAGACTGCGATTATACACAGTACACATGTACATATATTCGTAGTCCACATTGCAATTTCCCACTTTCATTCACTGGTATGACCGTTTGGCATACCGCACACGGCTCGTATCGTCATCGTAACGATTTGTCGTGTAAAAAGTCTTAAATTCGATGCCGTGTGCGGACGGCATAACTCATCTCGGTGAATTCTAGAGCAGAGGTTTCCAAGCAGATTCGTTGTTGATTTAAGCTAAGAGATAGGTATACGCGCCACGAATGCCATATTTTCACCTTAGTCCCCCTTAAAAACAAGTCTTAAATTTACTTCTTGCTTCTTCTATATTCGTATATAATCTTTATTTATGTGTTCAGTTTCACTAATAAAATGTCCTCAATTGATTTTTGCGTTAAGTTGCATCGCAACTCTGAAAAAACTAGTTTTAGGGCGGAAAATGCCCGATCTACGCTAACTTGTGATGCAGGAACACTGTGAATTACTTTTTCCAGTTGGTATGTTGAATTGGTTTTCCGTCCAACACTTCAAGATTTCTCCACTGAAACTAATTGGTAAGGGTTTATAATCCTCAATTTGAATATAGGCTTTTTTCAAATCATCGCTTTCGTCGTTGCCTTTATAGTTCTGAGCAACTTCAATTAGCAATGCTTATTCAAAACTCGAGTTGAGATTTTCATCATCCTCAATAGCGTCTTCATAAAACATGTCAGGCGAAGGGCCACTGCATGACTTATTGCTGCTCTTTAAAGAAATATTCTGTAATGACCTCGAGCCAGCTAAAAAATCCCAAATGAAACACAAAGGTCGCTATCCATAACAACATGTAATGAAAATATATAAACAATTGGGGTATTCACTTTGTTGAGCACTTGAGCAGTTTTGCCTGACTAGTATTGTGAGCAGCCCTCTGTGCACGAAATTTGTGCACAACTACGTTTAAGATATGATTCGGCAGTAATCCATGGTTCATTCAAAGTTGGCGCTTTTTCCATGCAATTTATATGAATGTTTGATCACACATTTGAATTTAGCTTGTTCATATAACACTTATAGCACTAAGGTACAAGTGACCGACTTTTCGTAGTCAGGGTCTGGGTCGAGCAAGCTGTGCACAATTTGTTCAGAGTAAATTGTTGTTGGAAATGTTTACACTTTTCCCCAAGTGCTCAAGTGCTCAACAAAGTGAACACCCTAATTATGTTATTAGTATTTTAATGTCTATATTGATGTTTAATTGTATTTACCCTTCAGTACCAGCAGAAGCAATTGGTGCAATTCATGGCTGAATTCATGACTGATTTCAGTACTGAGTTGGCGTTGCCATTTCACAAGTGGAATGCTCACGTGAGAATGACTTCCCTGCTGTATCAAAAATTGAAAATTAATTATGTAAATATTTATAATTAATATTAATAATAATTATTTATCCTAATAATAACAATATTTATCCTAATAATAAAAATATTTAAATAGTTAAATAATTCTTTGATATTTTTGTGCAACATTGTGAGAGCACATCATAAGCACATCAAAAAGAGAGCGAGAGAGGGAGTTCTGCCGAGAGCGCTGCCCCGCATACGCAGCCAAGTGACCGCAAGTGGCACTGCTAGCGCAGTGTGACCGCTGCGCTTTGTCAAAGATGTATTAATAATATAGATGACTGACATTGGATACGAATTTTAGCTTCTTGCTGCCTTCACGAGGATACAAATATTGAAATCTAGCTATACGTGTTATAAATAAGCTTTATGACTGAGAGAAAATATATATATATTTTAAAACGAGAGCTGACATTGGAGCACAAAGGAAAAATTTTTTTTGAGATGCGCTATCTATATATGTAGTGTCTCTGGTTTTGTCTATTCTCTGTGAAATTGATTTTGACATTTCAACTGTGTAAAGCGTGCTCCCAGTATAATTGTAATAAAACGGGTTACATCTTATTTATTTAATTACAACTTATCATATAAATTAAAGTGTTAGTTTATTAGTGAATTTAATGATAAATTAAGCTAAATTGAGTTTATTTCTTTGCTTAAATCGAATTTGTAAGCCCGAGTGCTGTAATCGTCACGTGTTTACGTGTTTGTGGCCCCTTCTTCAATTGCCTTTTGCCAAAATTATAGAATCAAATTAAATAAATAACTCTTAAATAAAACAAGAAGTAAAGTTAACAATAAAACAATGGTAGGAAAGAGACATATGCGAAGGCTGGTTAAAAAAGAAAGAGATGAACTTTCAGAGAAATTAGCCTTAGTTCAAGCTGAGTGCAAAACAGGAGGACAGAGAGGTGAAGTGGGTCTTAGTGTTAGTGCAAGCAAAAGGAGACGGGAAAATGACGACGTTGTTGGTAGTTTAAGTCAGAAAGTAGATGTAATAGAAGAGCTAGACGAGGTAGAGGAGGTAGAAGAGGAAAACCTTAATTTAAATTTTGTTAGTTCAAACAAATCAACTTTAAATTTAAATGAAAAACTAAAAGATTGGTATATTAGGCATAAGCCCAGACGTAGCTGTGTAATTGAGCTGATTAAAATTTTGAATGAGGAGAATCTTGAAGTAAGGCCTTTTTATAGGTTCAACTGCAATAACAGCAAGCCAGATATTTCTAAAATAGGTGGAGGATCGTATTTACATATAGGGATTGAAAAACAGTTAAACAAAATATCCAAGTCTGTACAAATTCCCCAAAAGCTAAGTTTAGATATTAATATCGACGGCCTTCCATTATTTAGAAGTTCTCCAGCGCAGTTGTGGCCAATTTTAATAAGACTAAATAATGTAGAAAACTGTCCTGTACTCCCGGTAGGTGTATACTTAGGTAAAACCAAACCTCATAGTTGCGATGAGTATTTGGGCAAATTTATAAGTGAGCTAGCACAGCTAATAGAAAATGGTATCGAGGTAGCAGATAAAATGATTGAAGTTGAAATAAAATCAATTGTTTGCGATGCTCCCGCAAGAGCATTTGTTAGCGGCACTCCTGGCCATACATCAAGTCACGGCTGTAGCAAATGCAATCAGGTAGCAAAAAAAATTAACTCAGTACTAACATATAGTACGATCCCTGGAAAATTAATTACTAATGATGACTTTGCTAATAGAGTATATCCTGATCATCATGTAGTTTCTTATCTAGCATCCAAATCTCCTTTTGAGAAACTGGATGTTCAGATGGTAACACAAATTCCTCTAGACAGCATGCATTTAGTAGAGCTCGGAGTAATGCGAAAGTTTTTATTAAGGATAAATTCCAACAAATTAAATGTAAAAGTTTCAAAACTAAATAAAAGCGATATGTCTGAAATTTTAACATCATTGCGAAAGCATATGCCTAGAGAGTTTGCACGCAAACCAAGAACGTTGCAAGAACTTTCCCACTGGAAATCAACTGAATTCAGGCAATTTTTATTGTACACAGGAATTATTGTTCTAAAAAACCACATAAGTGATGATCAGTACTACGAGTTTTTGTTGCTGCACTGTTCATACAGAATGCTCTGTTGCCCACTCACGCGTGAAAAAAAACTCGAACAGTCCCAACAAATTTTGAATCTTTTTGTTGACAATTTTCCTACTGTTTTTGGGGAAAACAGTGTGTCTTACAACGTACATAGTTTGTTACATATAAGGGAGACAGTCGAACAAATTGGAGACCCCATTAAAGGCTCCTGTTACGCTTTCGAGAACTACTTGCAAACTCTTAAGCGATTTGTACGTAAGCCAACACAAATTTTGGAACAAGTGCATTGGAAAGTTGTAGAAGAAAAAGTTGTAGGTCCTAAAAAGCAAGACGAACCAAAAATAGTTAGGAACTCATTGCAATTTAAAGGCGCTACACTAAGCGTAAAGAGACCAGACAATTTTTGCTACTTGAAAGGCAATATTCCCGTTTTGATAGAGGATCTTGATGAAAGTTTAGGAGGGTTTATTGTAGGTAGGAAATTTACAAACATTAGGGGATTTTATGATGAGCCAATAAAATCAAAAAATATAGGAATTTTTTTAGTTAATAGTGAAGCATCTCCCGTGCTAGAGAAATATCCATTAGCAGATCTAGAAAGTAAGGCAGTTGGGATGCCATATAAAAATGATTTATTGTTAGTACCCCTTTTACATTTTTACGAATAGGAATTTGTTTAATTGTTAACTTTATTTTTCGTGACTTGGAGTTGAATGGAGGTGTTTAGTCCGTAGGCGTACTTAACGCTTATATTAAGTACGAATCGGGCATGCCAATGGCGTCGGCGTAATTGACATCTTTAGAAGATTCACCTACCGTGGTTCGTGAACCAAAAAAAAAAAAAGTCCTTTCCAAGTCATAGACTTAATTAAAAGAAATTTCACGTCAACTTGGTTTTACAAATTGCCAATTTGACGTGAAACTCAATAATATTTAAACAGGAACAGGAATAATGGCACCCCCTCGCAAAATTAAACGCGTTTCGTTCGATGTACAAGGTAAATATATTTTAACAATAAATGCAATTTTGAAGACTAATTTTTTCTCGATTCAGCACATGAGGAATCGAAGGAGAATGTTGACGTTTCTCTTCAGGCATTACTAGAAAAAAAAATAGAAGAAGTCAAGGGTAACTAGAAATTTTCTTATTATATAGAATTGAAGCACCCATCCTAACTGACGAACATTTTCAGAAACCATGCGCCAGGAAGCCCAAGCTGTTATTGGTAAATATGATAGCAGGATATGGATGTTACAATAACTCTGTACAATATTTTTAAAGTCGATCGCATCGAGACCAAAAAACTATGAAAGGGTGTGATGGTAGTATAATAATCTTGACTGGGATTGATAAGCCAACCTTTCAGATACTTTTTAGTCTCGATTTTTTGTGATGCACTGTGCAATTGTGAATTGTATTTTTATTATTGCATATTTTCAGATACTGTCCGAAAAGAAAACAAACTGCTCCTCGGTAGGTATAAAGATCAACAAATAATAACAAATATTAATAGTTTATTTATTATTTTCAGAAAATTTCCAAGCAGAAAATGCAGTTCTTCGGGGTATGTTAATTTTATGGCTTGCAGTAAGGGCAATATTTTTAATGTTTTACCTATTTCAGGACAATTGAAGGTACTGTCGGAGACCTTGGCTGAGCAGTCGGCAGTGGTGAAGCAGTTAAACCGCCAATTCGAGGAAGACTTCATATTAGAAGTACAGCTTCCAATGCAAACGCTGTCTGATGTGGAAAACTTGGAGTCGCTTCTAAACGAAAGCAATGTAAACAATTATGTAAGACATTTGCACTCCATTTTTATTCTAGATTTTGATGTAAAGTTTTCCTATTTATAGATTAAAAAGTTCAAAGGCATATTTAAGACAGGATTGGCCAAAAACTTAAAATATATTTTAAGTGACGACATCGTAATGGCTTCCAACGTCGACGGGGTTCAGGGAAAAGTGGCCTTAAAAAAATTCGATAAGTTCTACAAGGCGCTAATAGGTAATGTGTAAAAAATTTATGTATGTAAAACGAGTAATGAACTTATAAAATTTACAATTTTAGATTCTATCCCAATCTCAAATGAATCCGAGCCTGCTGATAAGCAATTTCGGAAAGCCTTAAACTCGCAGAAGAACAGAGTCTTAAAAAAAAAAGCTTCCAACAACTCCATGGAAAAAACTTTAAACTTAGAAAAATAGAAAGATCCATTTAGATTAAGATTTTGTAGATTTTATAAGTTTATAGGAATTAAGTTTAAGTTAATTTTTATTTCTGAAATAAACGTTTGAATTTTGAATGATGATTAGTTCATTTTCATGAGAGATTTCATAGACGATTTTAAGACAAATTCATGGGTGATATTCATGGGTGATTTTATTTCGAATTCATACGTGATTTCATAGATGATTTTTTGACAAATTCATGAGTGATTTCATACGTGATCTTAGTTCGAATTCATAAGTGATTTCAGGTCTGAAAATCATTCTGGCACATGTGTGAAATCACTCATGAATTCGAATTAAAATCAGCCATGAAATCACTCATGAAACTCACCCTTGAATTCAGTACTGCATTTCATGGGTAAAAGAAGCGAACGTCATGAAGTCCTAGGACATGCCTGTGTTAAATTCATGGCTGAAACTCATATAAGGGATGCAATGAATTCAGTACCAGCCCTTCCATTTCAGGGCTGAATTCAGTACTGATTCAGGCCTGAGCGGTACTGAAGGGTATATACACTTACACTGACGCTAAAAATTTTTGGGACGAGCATCTTAAGATGATTTTTGGCAGCATATAGAGCATATACCTGGAAAAAAAATTTGTTATATAAATACAAAAATATTTAACCTTAATGAATGTGTTGCCTTACATCAGCATTTTTATCTAATTAACGTGCTCTCACAATAACTGGTAAAAGCTTTGTATGTGTTGAACTAGTGAGCCTTTTCACTAGCCTTTGGCTCGAATAGCCAGCAAAGACTTGGCCACAATTTGGCCACCAAATTAGGAATCGATTTGACTTTTTCGTTTATATAAGTACAATTGTTTATTGGGCGATTTTACAGCGGGTTTAGTTGATTTTGACTCGAGACAATTAGCAAAATAATTGGACAAACGCGATGGGCAAATCAGACGCGATCCCTGCCGGTTGCAATTAAGTACGATTTGAGACTGAGTGCTGCAGCCAAAGTGGCCAGCGCAGCTTGCTGTGCAGATGGCACGCGACAAGCAACAAAACAAAAGCGACAAATGAGAGAAAGAAGTTGAGAGAGTTAAGTTAGAAGCTTCTCTTAAATCTCTCGAGGACGACCGCTGGTGAAAATGAAACGTTTGAGGGCGCAAAGAAACGAAGCTGTAGACAATTCCTGCACCAGCTCCAAGTGCACGGCTTTGGTAGAAAAGCAAATGAACAGGCAAATATAGCATTTAATGGGAGGCCGTCTGCGAACTTCACTTTTGTAAAAGAACGGACCACAGAAATCCACGCCAGTTACCATAAACGTATATGATCCATCAACACGCTCCTTAGGCAAGTCAGCCATAATATGCTCAAGTCGTCGTGGTCTAGCTCTGAAGCACCTGACGCAGTTATTGACAACGCTTGCCACAGTTCTACGCCCACCAATCGGCCAATATAGATGTCGAATTAGTGCGAGCAACGATCGAGGCCCTGCATGTAAATTGCGCTCATGAAAATTCACTATTAGGGCTGAAGTGACGGGATGACGCCTTGGAAGAATGATGGGATGACGGGCGTTGAAATCAAGTGATGAATTCCTCAGCCTTCCTTCAACGCGAAGGAGTCCAAATTCATCAATGAATGGTGCAAGTGACGCTTACGAACTTGATGGAGAAACTTGCTTGTTGTCGAGTAATGCCTTGTAGTCAGCCCATAAATGTACTTTTTGTATCGAAAGAAGAAGCATCCGAGTGCCACCAAATATATCAGCTACTGTTAATCCAGAGGACTTCGTACGCTATTGAAACTTGAAAACATATCCAAACTTTCGCTGCAATTTGTCAAAGGAATTGACGAACTTACGCCCCTCAGATAGGTTGACATATGGACAAATGGCAAGCAGGACTCTTTTTCTAAGCTCCAGTAACGGCATGTTCTGCACCGATGTCGATGGCCATTCCTTTTTCTCCTCACAAAGAAACGGTGGCCCATGGGACCACAGCTGAGACTGCAAGAGCATCGAAGGTAGAGCGCCTCTGGACAAGATGTCAACAGGATTCAAGTTGGTTGGTACATAGTGCCATTCCATGAGGACGGTCAGCTTTTGAATGTTTAAGACTCGGTGCGAAACGAAGACGCTGAACTGCGCTGGGTCGTTTCGAGTCCAAGACAATGCAGTTGTTGAGTCAGACCAGCAATGGAACTGTCCAGCAAACGATTGAAGACTTAGTACTTCATTCATGAGTTGAGAAAGCAAAAGAGCACCACATAGCTCCAGCTTTGGGACGGTCAGAGTTTTGAGAGGTGCTACTCGAAATTTTGCGCACAGTAGTTGCACGTGTGTACCATTATTTGTCCTTGAGACGATGTAAACACATGCCCCATCCGCGTGTAAACTGGCATCGCAAAAGCCGTGGACCTCTACATGCGAATTGGGAACAAGCGTCAAACGAGGAAAGCTAATGCGCTGAGAGTTGGACAAATTCTCGCAGAAATTAAGCCAGGCTGAAGAAAGAGATGCCGGAAGACTTTCATCCCACTGGAGCTGCTCCTTCCACAATTGATGAAGAAATATTTTTGGCATGGTTATGACGGCGCAATCAATCCTAGGGGGTCATAGAATCGAGCAATAGTATATAACAAAGAACGCTTTGTTGGCTTTAAAGACAGCTGCTTGGGTGAAACTGAAAAGAGAAGCTCATCGGATGCAGGATCCCAGGCCAAACCAAGGGCTTTTGTGAAGTCAGTGCCATCGTCGAACCTCAATAGAGTCCTTATCCTTGTCAGGAACCTCGCTCAACACGGCTGGAACATTTGAACACTCTTTCTGATTTGGAAGTTTCCCTTGGCTAATAACTCAGATGTCTGTCTCAGAATTTCACGAACTTCTCCCTCGTCCGCACCACCAGTCATTAAATCGTCGACGTAGAAACAATGACGAATTACTTGAGAGCTAACTGGAAATGAAGCTTGCTCCTCTTCAGCCAACTGATGCATAGAGCGGATCGCAAGAAAGGACGCTGGCTTTGTTCCATATGTCACGGTGTCGAGCCTGACACCTGACATTCTCCTGCGGAGAATTTCTCCATAGGATGCACTGCATGTAACTATCTGGCTCAGACACACGAACACACCGGTACATCTTGCAGATATCCACAGTAAGTGCAACTGGAAATGTACGAAATCTCATCAAGGTTCCTAAAAGTTTTGGTTGGATGGTGGGTCCTGCCATGAGAATTTCATTCAGCGAAAATCCTGTCGATGTGGATGCAGAACCATCAAATACGACCCGAAGCTTGGTCGTAGTACTGTCATCGTTAAGAACACAATGATGTGGCAGAAAATAAAGACAGCGATTCAGTAACTCGAGTTCCACCAAAGACATGTGATTCAGTTTCCGATACTCTTTAATGAATGCTGAATATTGTTCCTTTAGCTGCGGATGACGCTCTAGTTTACGCTCCAAATTCAGGAATCGCCTATATGCTTGAGTATACGAATAGCCAAGCATATCCAAATTTCGATTAACAGGCAACCTTACAGAAAATTCTCCTGATGGCAATCGAACAAAATGATCCCTGAAATGTTCTTCGCAGTCAAGGTCCTCTTGCTTGGTATCAGCAGAGAACTCACTTCAATTTTCAATTTCCCAAAAACTCCTTAGCATTTCATCGACTCGATCGTGGGTCTGCTGAGCCTTAGGCAAGGACTGCGCTGCAACTAAAGCTGTCCTGCGTGGCTGAGAACCACCTCCAGAAACCACCCACCCAAAACGAGTTTTTTTGGAGCGATGGTAACCCTGCTGCAAGTTTGATTTGCTCAACACAGAGCAGATCAAAAAACAGACTTGCCCCAATAAGCAGGTCTATGCGCTGAGGCCTGAAGAATTGTGGATCAGCTAATTGAATATTTTGAAGGATTTTCCAATCTGCAGTATTAATCGAAAAACTGGGCTAGTGATCGGTGATATTGGGAGCTACCAAAGCAACAAGATTTGCATCATAGTCAGATGCTTGCGACTTCAGATTGAGGCAAACAGTATACCCTTCGGAGTTAAAGCTGGCATCACCAAGACCCGATACCGAAGCTGATGATTTGGTTCTTTTTTTGCTGTAGTTGTTGAGCGAGACTAGAGGTCACAAGATGTAATTGAGAGCCTGAATCTAAAATTGCCCGACATGTCACAAGGGATCCAGCGTGATCTTTGACCAAAATGACTGCAGTTGCTAAGAGCACGACATTACTGCTGAGATTCTGGGCAACAAGAGAGTTAGATGTGGACAGATTCGATGAAGCTTTATTTGGCAACGATGGGTGTAAATTAGGTTCATTATAAGCCAGCTATGAGGCACCCTGTGCCTTAGGCGGTTGTGAGGTGTCGAGATGCAGCAAAGTATGATGCTTGGCACCACATTCTCGGTAAGAGGTATATATGCATGTGCGCAACTGATGTCCCTTTTTTAGGCAATTAAAGCACAGATCAAGTTTCTTGGCCTCTTTTAAGCGAAGAGAAGGCGAGAGATTGGCAAAAAGTGTGCAGGAATATATAGAATGGTTCGAATTGTCGCAAAATACACAACCAGAACCAGAAGATTTAGTAGTCATAAACGAACTTCTACTGTTAGTTTTGTTGTTCTTTCCAACCTGGTTACTAGGCGCGTAGGTGGCCGTAGCATGCTCCACATTCTCCAACTTCTGGCACCGCGCATCCAAAAACGCTGTGAACTGCTCCGCTGATGGTATTGCCCCAATTGGCGCTTGCTCCTCCCATTTAGCTTGCGTTGCGCTGTCCATTTTTTGAAGAAGCATGAATACTATCATGCATCCAGCTATTTCCTCTGTTTTACCCATAGTGTTCAACGCACGCAGGTGTGCATTCAGCTTGTCCGAGAACTGACGAAGTTTGACAGCAGGCGACGACTCCACTCTCTCAAGCCCCAGAATCTCGCTGATGTGTGCCTGAAATACAAGTCGTTTATTACTAAACCGTTTTTTAAGCAACTCTACCGCAACAGTATAGTTGTCACTAGAAATCTCCAGCGCTCTTATGGCATTCAAAGCAGGACCCTGAACACAGGATCGCAAGTGCTGGAGTTTCTCAATACTTGTCAAGTCCGGATCATTGTCGATGATGGTGTTGAACATTGATGAAAAGTCTGCATATTCCGTATATCCACCAGAAAATATTGGCAGCTTGAGCTCTGGTATGCGCGATTTGCTCGCCATGATTATAGTTGGTTGTTCCGTGGAGGAGTCGTGGCGAAGAGTTGAACATGTCGGCAGATGATTTGAGCTACGTTGCAATTTAGACCGAACGCGTACTTCTAAGGAAACGACACTCTCGTCAAAGTAAAGTTGCTTCCAATTTCATTATAGTCCAGCTCTTCAAGAGAATTATGCGCGAGGTTAAAGTCGGTTTTAGCGTGCTCAATCAATTTCAAACGCACTTCCAAATCAATAAGGCTGATTGATTCAATTTTGCCCACAGCTAACGCACGCTCAAAATTCTTTACACGATCGAATAATGTAGACACTTTGCGCAAAACGGTTTATGTCTGTATGTATGCACAAAATTTTAACGAAAAAAATCCGTTTGACCGATACAGTTATTTCCACAGCGCTCGAAGTTAGCGATAATGAGAGACCACAAAGCAAGGAACCGTTACTTGTATGGATGTGTGTGTGTGCGTGTGTGCGCGAGTTACAAGTCCGGAGCGATTGGACTCGGTATCAATCGTGGTTGCGAAACTCTCAATTGGAATGGATGTGGTTGAAGTGGGCGGTGTTTTTGCTGGGATGATGTCTGGGTTTATGTTTCACTTTGGTTTAGTTGCACTTTTTTGTATTGCATGGGGTCATCTCTCGTCCTTCCTTGATCCTATGTTCTTTGGGGGTTTGGGTTTTAACTTTGGATTTGGAAAATTAAAAGAATACGTCTTGGTGGTTTGATTTCTCGTACAAGTCTGATTTATTCTAAAACATGAAATGCTCGAAGAGCCCTTAAGAATATAAACTGCACACAGGCAGCGAAAATGTATATAACCTGCACATAGGCAGCGAACGTGTATGTAAGCTGCACATAGGCAGTCAAAAATGTATATGTGTATAATAAATGCTTAGTGTTATATTTCCTTTTGGTTTGACAAAATGCTTAGTGTTATATTTCCTGCTGTTTTGGTTTTACAAGTGGTTGCCGGTCTCTTTGTATTACATAGTTGTTTTGGTGACTCAAGTGGTTGTTAGCCCACACATGTCTGTGCCTAAAAATGCTGACCTATCATATTCTTGGCTATTGGCCTGCTAAGGGCCGGATGCTTGTGCATGTCATCAACCCGATCGCTTGCAATCGGTCAGGGGCGGACTCGAGGGTATTGTACAGGGGAGGAGTCAAGGTGATCTAATATATGGATGGACTCTAGGCGGTTTAGGGGGTGAGACGGTGAAGGTGGTAACTCCTCCCCCCCTGGAATGAAGCGACGGCCATAGGGATGGAATCGCTGACGGAGCGAGTGTAGGGATTATTGTTTCAGGTCTGAAAATGAAGGGTCTTTTCTTAACCTGTACGACTATGATGCCGATTATTATTACTATAATTATTAGTGTTATATATATTGCCACATTGTGTCTAGCTGTAAGAACCTTAAACTGCATTAATTCCTTTTGGCCCCAACTATTTGCCAATTGTAATTTGTGGAAGTTTGGTTCTTCGATAGTGTTATTGATTTGAATATATGTAATTTCTTTTAGGATTGGTTTAATATGATCAGACATTTTAAAACTATAAGTTGAGAAGGTCGTATTTTAATATGTATTGAACAATTAGTGTATTGTATAAGTGCTGATCCTTGGATTATTGGTTGTTTACCACAATCCGAATTTATTTTGAGTTTCTTTACGTTAAATAAAAATATTTTGCCTTCTTCCGGCTCAAAAATTTCTTCTTCCCCCTCTATTTGTTTAGCATCACAGACTGACGTGTTTTCTTCTAAAAGAGACCTAATACATTTGTCATTTCCAATCTGTGGTATTCGTATATGACATTTCTTACATAACTTATATAATTAGGTACTACTAGGATTTTTATTTTGTTAATAGGTAGTGGTATGATTCTTGCATACTTGAATATTTCTTTTTCGACAATAGGGATCTTAATTTTAAAGATTATTTCTGATTCCTTATATGCTACCTCCATCTTCAATAAATCGTAAATGTTTTCTTTATTAATTAATCTGATATTTTGTTTCTCAAAAATTACCTCCAGTTTTTCGACTTCCTCTTTTCCTAGTATAAATCTGGGTATTACTCCTATCTTCGAAAGTAGAATGCTTTCCGCTATTCCATTAAGATGGTTATAAACTACGTCTATACTATAACTTATTCTTATTACCTTCTGTATTACTTGAATCTCCAGGTCTTCTTCTCTTACTTCATTCCAAATTTTATTTTGTGATCTATCCAAAAATTCATTAATTTCTGTTTGTTCATTATTGATAAATCGCGTTATATTCGTAAATCTTTGAAAAATATCTTTGTTAATTCCTATCTGTTCCTTTAATCCTTCCGTTAGCGTATCCTCCTGATGTTTAATATTAGTAAATCTATTGTCTATGTCTTTTTGATCGTTTGCGTCCATGTTTCCTGTCACTACCTTTATTACGGAGCCCAGTCCGTTGAGTATTCCTCTTTTATTCCTTTTTAATGGCAAAATCATCTGCAACCTATTCCTTAATTGATCAATCTTAGTGTCTAAAACCTCCACCATATCCTTAGTACCTTTCCCTAAGTCGTTTCTTAGTAGTTTAATAGAACTTACAAACTGTTCCAAACACCTCTCATATTCCGTCACGTTGATTACGTGTCTTAGTTCATTGTATGCCATGATAGTTCTGGCCTCTCCCAGATTGATTTTTGCAATGGGATTTTGGTCGTTGATTTCCTTTAGGGTAATCCATTGCGAATCCGCCCAAAGGATGCTGTAATTAAACCGTTTGGTTGTTATTTCGTTTTATCTTCGCCTTAATCTTAGACTTGTGTATCTTCTGTCCCTTTTGTGTTTTGAATGTTATTCCCCGCTCATCCTGTACTTTGTGTTCTGAAAATCTAGGTGTCAACTTAATTCGCCTGTTCTCTTTCCTGAAAATTATATCTTCTTGTATTAATTCCTTAGGTCTATTTTGGTTCCTTTTTTGTGCTTGGGCTGTTGCTATGGTTTTTAGTTTTTTACTAACTAATTATAATTTTCGTCCGTGAATTGGTAAGTTTTTTCAAAGTAATGTGTGCGGCCGGAAAAGTACTCATACGGTGTATACTTAGTTGCTGAGTGTATTGCGTTATTATAAGAAATAAATGTTTCTGCCAATATTTCGTCGTCTTCGCATGATAATGACTTATTCTTCCTGGTTTCATAAATGATTCTATAAATTTCCGTTAGGGTTGAGTGGAACCTTTCTATTGGAGCATTACTCGAGGACTGCTGAAATGATGTATAGTGGACTTTTATTGTAAATTGTTTGCAAAATACCTTAAAAATATTTGCTGAAAACTCTACTCCCTGATCGCATACTATTTTCTTTGGTATCCCATAAGATTGAATGAAAGCTTTTAGTGAGTTTACATTCAATGAATTCCTTGCTGGTATTGTATAACCAACGGCAAACTTAGAGAGTTTGTCAATCACTGTCAAGATGTATTTAGAATTTATAAATTACAGATCAATGTGCACTATATCAAGTGGTTTCTGTGGCATTTCGGGGTTTTGGTAAATTAATTTTTGTGGTCTTCTGTCGTATTTTAACTTGCTATAGTTCTTCCTACCACGGCTCTCAGTTGTGGAAAGTAATAACGTATTTTTAAATGTTCTGTTGTTTCATCAACTCCTCTATGATTGCTGTTTTCATGGTACTGCCTTACCGCCTCTTCTTGTTCTTCTGGTGTCGTTAGTTCTGGTAATGTAAATGCCGCTCGTACTATTTTATATATTTTACTGAGTGCGAATAACGTAGAATATGCTTTTTGAATAAGTCGGAATATAATGTCTGGGGCGTATACCGCACATAGTTTATTAGGTTTCAATATTACTCTTAACCATTTTGATATTGTACGTTCGTTAAACTCTGTTTCTATTATCACTCTTCTAATTTTATTTTTAAAAGGTGCTTCTGTTCTCTTTGTTGGTTTCTCTCCAACCTCAAAAATCGCTTGCATATTAAATTCGTTTAATGCTTTCTCTGATATTTCTATTCCATCATCCTCATTTTCTAAGGATGAGTGAAAGGTGTCTCCATAGTTCCCCATCTGCGAGTCTGTATCATTCATATTTATGTCAATCCTGATTCTGCTGAGTGCATCAGCATTCGTATTTTGTGATCCTTTTTGTATACTATCTCATATTCAAACTCTTCTAATTGTAACCTCCACCTTACTAATTTCGAAGTTGGCTCTTTAATGCTCATTAACCATGTCAACGGCTTGTGGTCTGTTACTATATTAAAATTCCTTCCATAAAGATAAGGTCTGAAGTAGCGTGGTGCCCATACAATGGCCAACATTTCCTTTTCTATGGTAGAATAGTTAATCTCACACGTTGAAAGTGTCCTACAAGCATAACATACTGGCTTGTCACTCCTTAACTGTCCTTGGGATAACACTGCTCCTAGTGCATAGTCACTAGCATCGGTCGTCAATATGAATGGTTTTTCGAAATCCGGAAAGGTTAGTAGTTAGGTCATTACACAAAAGTGTCTTACAGTTTTCAAACGTATCCTTATATTCCTGATCAATTTCCACTTTCTTTCGTCCCTTTAATTGTTTTGTCAGAGGTTTCGTTAACCTTGCAAAGTCTCTTATGAACTTCCTATAGTACCCTAATAATCCCAAAAAGGATTTAATTTCCCTTCTATTACAAGGGAGGGAATTTTTTGATCGCCTCAATTTTCTTTGGGTTCGGTTTAATACCATCTTGTGTCACTACATGGCCCAGGAATTCAATTTCTTTCTTCATAAATTCTGACTTGTCTTTCTGAAGCTTGAAGTTTGCCGTTTTCAACCTCAGAAAAACCTTTCTAAGATCTGCTATGTGTTGCTGTAGCGATGCGGAGAATACAATGATGTCGTCCATGTAAACCTATTACCTATTAGTTTGCTGAACAGATTATCCATCACTCTTTGGAATGTGGCAGGGGCATTTGCTAGCCCAAAGGGCATTCTAAGAAATTCGAAATGTCCTCCTTCTGCCGTAAACCCTGTTTTTGCTGCATCTGTAGGTTTCATTTCTATTTGGTGATAACCACTGGCCAAATCTAATACAGAGAAATATTTTGCTCTACCAATCCGGTCCAATACATCGGAGATTACCGGTAACGGATACTTATCCTTTATCGTCTTCTCGTTTAGCTTCCTGAAGTCTACCACTAATCTCCACTTCTTTCTTCCTGACGCATCCTGTTTCTTTGGTACTAGCAAGACTGGGGCACTTCATGGTGAATGACTATGTCTAATTATGCCCTGTTCCAACATCTCACCTAACTGTCTTTTAACTTCCTGTCTTTCATTAAATGCATATCTGTATGGTCTTACATGTACTGGTATTTCATTGTCCAGTCGTATCTCATGTTTAACTTCATTCGTGAACGATAGTGCTTGCCCTTTTTAATAAAATATTTCTTTAAATTCTTTACAGATCTTCAATAACTCTGTTTTCTCCTCCTCATTAAGGTGCTTAATATCTATCTCAAACTTATCCTCTCCTGTCATATTCTGTCCTTCCTCCTTAATTGTTATGCTGTGTACCTCGATAAACCGTTCCTTATCATATTTATGTACGAGTACCGGGGATTCGACATACACATTTAAGTCTTTTGTGCTTTCGTTAGTAACTTCCATAAGAGCTACCTTATTTTTTGCTACATACAATCCTTCCGTAATTACGATATTTGGAGCTATCTCCGTTCTCCTACAATAAATCTCCCCATTATCTTCGGTGACTGGTATGGTCAACATTTTCCTAGTTCCCCTCGGTAACTCCGTTATCTCAGACACCCTATTCATTTTCTGTAGTAATGGAATTTCTACTGCTGATGTTCTTAATAAATTTCTATGTATGTCTACGCTTCCTTTTATTTGTTCCAGTATATCTAGTCCAATTAATCCATCAAATGATGGGTTAAAATTCATTAATAAGAATTCAAGGTTTCCTTTTTCCTTAAATTCCTTAAACATTTGTAACCGTACGTACGAATTCACTTTGTGTGACTGTAAAATAGTGTTAATGGTGACTGGACTCTCTAATGGTCTTCTTTGTTGTTCTTCGACAAACTGCGGGTTCAGACGAAACCGTAGCTCCTGTATCAATCATAAATTTCAGTGGTCTTCCGAACAGTGATTCTACTAATATGTACCGAAGTACTGCCCCATGTCGTTTCCTATTGATGTATCTTGTGGGTCGCCCGAGGCTGCCTGGTGAAAATTTGCAGTATCGTCGATATTATGAATTTGTTGGTCATATTGTACCTCATTGTTTTCCCCACTAGGAGTGTCTATATTATAACATTGTTGCTGGTTCTCTCCCTCGGCCTGGTATACGAAATTAGATCCTCCTGATCTAATACTCGTTTGACCACTTTGTTGTTCCTGTTTAGATGGCATGATGGCCTGTCTTGTCATGCTACTGCCTCCCGGTCCATTCTGTGGTATTTGAAAGTTGTTATTCCGCTGTCCTTCATTTCCTCTGAAATTATTTTGTCTACCATATGCATTTCCTTGGGGTCCGTGATTATTTTGCCCTGCATTACCCACATTGAAATTATTATTTTGTCGGAAATTTCCCTGCGGATGCTGTTGTCTACCATAATTATTTCCTCTTGCATATGGTGTGTTGTAATTGTTGTTCTGTCGGAAATTTCCCTGACTCTGTTGTGGATACGGGGTCTGTCTGCCTTGGTTAGTTCTTTGCATTTCCTCTCCTTGCTGTTGTCTGTTTCCCTGTCTTGATTCCCTTTCTCTAAAATAAATATCCCTTTCTGTTATTGCTATCTCGTATGCCTCCTGCAAGCTCTGAGGTCTAGAGGTCCTTACCGTCCTTCCTAAGGGGCCCTTTATTCCGCGTACAAAGTTATCTAAACATGCTTTGGCGTAAAATTCCTTCCTTTCGGCTCTTATTCATGGATCGGTTACGTTAAGTACACAAAGATGTGCTAGTGCCGTCTTTATTTCCTGAAAACTTTCATATAGTTTGACCATTGGTAACCCTTTAAAGGCGAGAGCATGCAGCTCGTGTTCATCCTTTTTGTCCGCAAAATGGGATAAAAGACTTGCTTTAATTTCATCCCAATTTAACGGAACACCGTCTGTATTCAACACTTCATTGGCCTTTCCTTCGACCTTATTCCTGATTGCCCGCAATAAAAGCATTCCGTACGGAGTCTGGTCCGTTCCTTTAATAAACATTAATACCTCTTCTACATTTGCAATAAACATTCCCAAATTGTTGGGGTTACCGTCGAATGTAGGCAATAACTTAATTGCATCAGGCACCCTCATTGCTGCGAAAATATCCTGCGGGTTTACTCCTTGTCCCTGAGTCGGGCTACCTCCCTCAACCTGGTCCCTATTCATTTCAAGTATTGGTGCTATCTCTTCCTGCAACTGTAGTTCTTCCGAAATGTTAGGCAAACTGCCTGTTAGCTTTGACCTAGCGATCGATCTAGTTGTTGGTTGGTTTGTAAGCGCCCTCTTAATTGGAGCTGTGATTTTCTTGACCCGCCCTAGGGTTGACATCTAATTCGTAGTTCACTCTATCTCTACAGAAAAAAATTTTTTTTTTTAAATTTTAATTTCTCTTTTTGTTTTAAATCCCTTTTGTCTTTTAAAGGTTTTTAGTTGTAACTTTTGCTATCCCTTACTTGAAATTAGTTTTAATATGACTTTTATAGTAGAATATTAGATGTGTAAAATGTGTCTTTATGATGATTTGTTGTGTAAGGGTAAAGTATCTTATACTATGTGCCCAGGCTTCCAATGTGATATGTTTTTATTATTTTTTTTTTTTTTGAAAACTTTTTACTATTCAAAAAAATTTTGTTTTACTTTATCTTGTATTACATTGCTTTGTACCATGCGACCGGAATAAATGTTTTTTGATCCCCCACTAGTCTTAATCACCTATTTTTTCTCTCTCTGGGCTTGCGTTAATTTTTGGTATTTGTGTGTGTTTTATTTTTTTTTTGTCTTTAGCCCTTAAACATTTGCAGTGACTATCCTGCGAGAATTTTATTGCTGAAGGTGTTCACGCTCTGCTTACTGCAGTTACAGGGTATGGCTTTGATAAGTTTCTGACGTGAACAACCCACCGCTTCTCTCAGGTGCGACGTTGAGTGCTGAAGCAAGTGGTTCGACCCGCTAAAAGCTGACGGCACTTAATATCACCCACAGATGTATTAAACAAACAACTCAATGCGGACAGCAACACAACGCTGCTTATAGTTTGCCAAGAGTGCGTATTTCACCTGTAGCACTCTTGAGCCCCGTCCTGTGAGGCCTGGAACCCTTTTTGGTGGGGCCCGATTATTTTCAGATCTCCCTCTTTTTATTTATCGTTCTTCTAATACTGAGGGTCCCTTGGGAATCAGTTATTGAACTTGTTTAAAATGTACGTTTATTTATTTATTAATTTTTTTTGATCGCTTTAAGCAGTTTTATATCTTTGTAGTTAAATTCTTTCACATCTATTTTAGTTATATTTTCTCTTTGATTCTATTTTCTCTTTCCGATCGCATAGTATTTTTAATTTACACAAACATATTTCTTTCACATTGGTCACCCTTTTGCACTTACTTGAGTAATAATAATGAAATCAGCTTCATCCTGAAGTGGTTCCCTTCTGGTCTTCGAAGGCCTGTTCGACTGTGCCAGTTACAAGTCCGGAGCGATTGGACTCGGTATCAATCGTGGTTGCGAAACTCTCAATTGGAATGGATGTGGTTGAAGTGGGCGGTGTTTTTGCTGGGATGATGTCTGGGTTTATGTTTCACTTTGGTTTAGTTGCACTTTTTTGTATTGCATGGGGTCATCTCTCGTCCTTCCTTGATCGTATGTTCTTTGGGGGTTTGGGTTTTAACTTTGGATTTGGAAAATTAAAAGAATACGTCTTGGTGGTTTGATTTCTCGTACAAGTCTGATTTATTCTAAAACATGAAATGCTCGAAGAGCCCTTAAGAATATAAACTGCACACAGGCAGCGAAAATGTATATAACCTGCACATAGGCAGCGAAAGTGTATGTAAGCTGCACATAGGCAGTCAAAAATGTATATATGTATAATAAATGCTTAGTGTTATATTTCCTTTTGGTTTGACAAAATGCTTAGTGTTATATTTCCTTTTTGTTTTACATTGGTGTTTTGGTTTTACAAGTGGTTGCCGGTCTCTTTGTATTACATAGTTGTTTTGGTGACTCAAGTGGTTGTTAGCCCACACATGTCTGTGCCTTAAAATGCTGACCTATCATATTCTTGGCTATTGGCCTGCTAAGGACCGGATGCTTGTGCATGTCATCAACCCGATCGTTTGCAATCGGTCAGGGGCGGAATCGAGGGTATTGTACAGGGGCGGAGTCAAGGTGATCTAATATATGGATGGACTCTAGGCGGTTTAGGGGGTGAGACGGTGAAGGTAGTAACTCGCGCGACAACTGTAGACACCAAACACTTGCACTTATGTATGTATATTAGACTGAACGTAACTTATATGAAAAAATTTTTTTTGGAAATATTCTGTTCCTCAATGCGCAAAAAATTCGTAATATTTTCTAGTTACCGTAATGAAAAACCAAACTTGTAAATTTTTAGGTTTAGTGCTGGCGCCGTGG
Organism: Lordiphosa clarofinis; assembly: GCA_018904275.1. Taxonomy (NCBI): domain Eukaryota; kingdom Metazoa; phylum Arthropoda; class Insecta; order Diptera; family Drosophilidae; genus Lordiphosa; species Lordiphosa clarofinis. The sequence continues at coordinate 68,479 of JAEIGQ010000328.1, read as the reverse complement.
GTTTAAAGTTGTTACATTAAATTTTGATTTCCCCTTTTTCATTTTACGTTTTCATTAAAGCAACCTGGGATGCCAAACGTTTTGGTTCAACTTAAAAACGGTTGATGTGCTAGAAACAATCAAAGCTGTGACTGAATTAAAACTGCAGGATCTGTATACTGTGAGATGAAGTGGTCCTTGGGCGTAAGCATTTTTCACCCAAACATTCCATGTTCCGCTAGCTTTGTTCGCGTGGAATTCTTCATAATTTGACCATTGTCCAAGAATGAAATAAAGTGTTAAACAAATTTCAGCGCTGTGTTTTAAAGGTTTTGTACTAATCGTTGATATGCATATGAGCCGAATACCAAACCAAAACTAAAATGGCTTCCTCATTGAAGCAAATTTTCAAAAGATCATTTTTGAAAATGCAGTTTCCTGTCCTCATTGTGTTGCTTTATCATATGCATCTTAACAATTTACAAAATCGCTGGCAACAAAGATAACAAATGAAACATAGATATTCAGTTTTAGTTTATTTCGCTGCTAGAAAAAAACTAATGATCGAAAAAATGAAAATGCAATTAAAAGTAGTTATTTAAATTTATTTATAAGAATATTTTTTTTTGCTATTTGGATAAGCGTACTCGTCGTCATCGGACCTCAGTCTTTTAAAGCATCAGGACTTAATTCAATCGAACTTTTTAAAGAAGCATCCAAAATTTCTTCTAAATGGTCCATAAAACTCCTTTCTTTGTTGTGGTACAACTCATTATCGATACCAGCATTCTTACTGAGGAACACATGTTGATCATAAAGTTTCCCCAAGCTCTTCCTAGTTTCATGGTAAGACCAAGTGATTGCAATACACCATCAATTTGAAGGACACTGCTGCTTAGGCTAGATGGTTGCTTGCTGAATCCAGCACTACCGGCAACGCGCCAATCAAATGATTGCTCGAATCCTCTATACCCAGCATTTTGCTTTGAGTAAAATATTTTTAAAAATATATTTTTAATTCAAAATATGTTTGGCATCTCAAAGCTTACTTCTACGAAAAAGTAAAATTAGAAAGGGGAAACTGAAATTTTATTTAGCAACTTTAAACCCACGGCGCCAGTATTAAAACTTAAAATTTCTAAGTTTGGTTTTTTATTACGGAAACTAGAAATTTTTCCGAATTTTTTGCGCTCTGAGGAACAGATCATTTCAAAAAAAAAAAATTCCCATACGATTATGTTCAGTCTAATGTATATACGTATGTTTGTTTGTTTTATTTGCAGCATAATTTAAAACAATTCAATTGTTATTACGTCTGCGGGTCACCAAATGTTGAACTAGTGAGCCTTTCCACTAGCCTTTGGCTCGAATAGCCAGCAAAGACTTGGCCACAATTTGGCCACCAAATTAGGAATCGATTTGACTTTTTAGTTTATATAAGAACAATTGTTTATTGGGCTATTTTACAGCGGGTTTAGTTGATTTTGACTCGAGAGAATTAGCAAATTAATTGGACAAACGCGATAGGCAAATAAGACGTGATCCCTGCCGGTTGCAATTAAGTACGATTTGAGACTGAGCGCTGCAGCCAAAGTGGCCAGCGCAGCTTGCTGTGCAGATGGCACGCGACAAGCAACAAAACAAAAGCGACAAATGAGAGAAAGAAGTTGAGAGAGTTAAGTTAGAAGGTTCTCTTAAATTTGATTAGTTTCAGCTTTGGGAAAGGCGCTTAGCCGAACAGTATGCTTAAGATAGTCCTTCACCGCAAGCTACAGTGTGTGAGCAGCACATTTAACAGAGGTGATTGTACCAATCTGTATACGGTCTTCAATGTTGTCGTAATCATCTCTTCCTTCGTTCTCTTCGTTAATATTGTAGTAAAACTATTGCCATGACCCACTGTGTGCGATCATTCATTAGCTTGACTTATCATGGATACGAACCAAAGCTGTTCAGTAAAACTTATCACCTAGTATGAACACAAGCCAAAGCAAAGCTCATGTTGTTTAAGCATCCACACGTACATGAAGAGAACCAACATATATTCAATTACAGTTACTTAAGCCTAGCATAAGATTATAATTACCATCTACTCTAACACATGTAACCAAACCTAGCCATAAGACTCAATGTAAGTCAAATGATATAAATACGGCACCTGCGGCCTTAATAAAAATCACTCAAACCTTAACCCTCCAACTCGCCTATTATATGGCGATCCTGCCTAACATTGAACAGTCAAGGGGAAAAACAACACAAAAAAAAAAAAGCTTTCAGTCATACGCATAGCAAAATCTAAACAAAAGCGCACAGTGGTTAAAAATTTAGAAAAACTAAACAAAACAAAAAAAAATAACACTTTACAGAAGTACATAGAATAGGATATTTTGAAATGAATATATATGGAGTGGTCAAATGTAATAAATAAAATTCACCCTCTAAAGGACAATTTTTACAAATCTTACAAATGCTTAAATAAATCTATAGCAATTAGAGAAGTTACTATAGCAAAATATTTGGAAATTCTTTTTGAAAATTTTAATAATGTAAGAGAAATACTACAGGGAAATAAGAAAAACTTTAGTTTATTAGAAGAACATCAATCGAACGATATTTTTTGGACATTAAGAAATAGTTTAGAATACAAAACAAAGAAACATAACATAATCGCATTTTTACCTAGGCAGTTGGATAAAGTAGCCAGCTACGAATTTACCTTTACAGAAGAAAAAGTAGATATAGAAACAGATATAGACTCTGAATTAGAAAATACAAAAACATACGTACGAACCGGAACAAAAAACAAATAACATGCCGCAAACAATTATTGAATTTTTAAACTCGACATCCAAAATTGTTCAAGATTTTGATGGAAAAGGCGAAAATTTACAGAGCTTCATCGACTCACTTGAACTGCTAAATGACATAACAGACTCCCACCAGGCGACAGCTGTTCGCTTTATAAAAACAAAGCTTAAAGGAGACGCAAGAATACTCATGACACATGAAAATACAATTACAGACATAATTCTCAAATTAAATGGAACAATTAAGGGGGAATCAGTCGCTGTACAAGAAGGTAAAATAATAAATACGAAACAAACTGGAAAATCAGCTACAGCTTATTCAAACGAAATAGATAGTCTTACTAAAGCTTTAGCACGCGCCTATATATTAGACGACCTAAAACCAGAAATAGCAAGCAAATACGCTACACAAGCCGCAGTAAAAGCAATAACTAAAAACTGTAGTATACAGGTGTGTCCCAGAAATCTCTAGAGGTTTTCGTATAAACATTAGCATTTCATATTAAAGCTGTTTGAATTAATATGTTAAGGGCTCAAATATGCCCGGCTACTAGATCAGATGACAAAAGTTGAGCGATTTGAAACCGCCTGCTCAAAGCCAGATTTAAAGCGTACGGTTTTTCTTCCACATAATCTAGTAGGCGGTTTGATTCTTGACACTTCGCAAGTAAAGTAGTCCTAGTTTAGTTCGAAGTGCAATCGTTTATTCGAAAATCTCCAGAGATTTCTAGAACACCCCTGAAAGAAAAGTTTAAAACAATAATGGAAGCAGGTCAGTTCACAAATATGAACGACGTTATTTCCAAATTTGTTAGTAGTTGCACTGAAGCTACAGGTCAAAGCAACACAATCCTCAATACAAAGCAAAGTTTTAACCCAAGACAAAATAATCAGAAAAACTACAACTACACAACACAGAGAAACTTCAATGATAATAATTACAATTGTTACAGTAAAAACAATAATAATAACAACCGAAACAACAACAACCGTTACAACAACAACCGGTACAACAACAACAACCGTTACCAATATAACAACTCCAGATATAACAAAAATTATAATAATGAAAACAGTTGGCTACCAATAATATGGCGCAGGCAGTGCTGACAAGTACAAAGAAGCTGGCAGGATCGGAGATATCGATAGATCAGGACATAAACGAAGACCGACTCAAAAATAAGAGGATTATGCTGATCCTAAGAAAGGATCTTAAATTATTCAACCAAAACCAAATAGTAAACGTCAGAAACGATAGGCTTAGGGTAAAAAATCAATGGTTCTACTGGAGCAAAGACCTAAAGCTCATGTGCGGACAGGAAAACGGTCTAATGGAGATGAAGAAAATTTATGGCAGTTCCTTTAATATTTACTTGGATTATGAGAAGCTAAACACCAGACTAGCCCCAAAAAACAAAGAGCACCGCCATCAGATCTAAGTAGGCAACAACAACTAAAAGCAGCAACAAATATAAGAGTCCACCAGAACACGTCAAAGACGCTTAGAATTCTAGCATATAATATAAATGGTTTAGAAAATAAGTGTAACAATTTATCTTTTCTAGAATATGTTAAGTCCCATGATATTTTTGTTGTTATTGAAACTCACGTTATGCAGTGTAGAGTTGAACATTTTAAAAAATACTTTTGTGGTTTTAAAACATAATGGAAACCAGCTACCCGAAACGCCGCATTCGGCAGAGCAAGCGGAGGCACACTAGTGGGAGTTAAAAATGAGCTGCGAGAACAAGGAATTAGTCACAAAGTGAAAACTACAGACGATGTGCAAGTAATGGAAATAAATTCAGCTAAATTGACTTTTTCCTTAGTACCATTATACATAAGAGGCTGCAATTGGTCACAGGAATTCCAGGTGGTAGAAGATTATCTGGCAGAAAATAATCTAACAAATCCGCTGATTATTGGCGACACAAACGTGCGAATTGGAAGCTTATCACAGAACCTAAGTAATATAGAAACTCCAGCGTGTATTCAAAATCTAGAGGCAAGAAAAGCATTGGACAAGGAAAATTTATGGAATTCTGTTCAGACAACGGACTTGTTGTGCTAAATGGGATCACAAAGGGAGACAAAGATGGCAGTTACACCTTCATAAGTACTGTGGGTAGCTCCACAAACGATATAGCGGCAATAGCGTGTAGTCTGTTGGAGCGAGTTAAGGATTTCGAAGTGGACAACAAATCATGGTCAGACCACTTACCAATTCGACTATTTCTGGGGGTAGAAAATGCAACCAGAGGAAAGAGCCTGAAACTCTTACCAAAACTTTAGCCGAACCCGCAAAACATCTCGTAAGATGCGACAGGAAAAGACGGAACTTCAGCTACATGATATGCGAAATGTAATCGAGGAAGCCCTGCCCCGTAAAAGCCCCCGCGTAGTGTCATTTGAGAGAAATGGTTCGACAATGAGTGCTTTAAGGCTTCGAAGCACTCAACAGATGTCGGAAATCGGCGGACGAGTCACTTCGCATACTATACCTGAAGGAAAACCAGCTGTATAAGCACTTATGTAACCAAAAACAAGTGAGAAAGTCGGTCAAGCCCGACTATAACATACTCTGTACCTGGAGTAGAAGCTGAATGCAATGCTGGTGGTGCGCTCATCTCAAAGTTTCTCTCTCTTTTTCTCTCTCTCTCACTCTCTCTCTCTCTCTCTCTCTCTCTAAGATTGTGTGGTGTTAGTTGTGAATGGGTGGGAGAGGGTGGGGCGAGGGCGATATACTTTTTTGCTGATAACTTGAGAACCGCTGATCCGATCTTTATCATTTCTTCGGCAAATCGATATATTTTGCTAATTACTAACTATCTCTAGAAGGTAGAAAACGTCTATCATCAAAACTGTAGGAGATATAACGTTTTTTCCGAATTGCGGGGGCGGGAGGGGGCGTGGCAAAAATTGAAAATAAACTTGATCTGCCTGCAGCTATAAGAAACATTTGTCCCATACATATCTGTTTGTTCATACGGACGGACGGACAGACAGACGGACAGACGGACAGACGGACATGGCTATATCGACTCGGCTGTTGATGCTGATCAAGAATATATATACTTTATAGGGACGGAAATGACTCCTTCTCCCTGTTACATACTTTTGCACAAACTTAATATACTCTATGTACCTTCGGTACAGAGTATAAAAATCACGATATCAAGAAGACCTCGAAATTAAGCTGGATCAAATCCAAGATAGCAAGGAATGGTGTCAATTATCACGTGAGCTCAAAGGAACGTGCTTTCGAGTTGGAACAAATGTGGCAGCTGAGGATTTCCAAAGCTACTTTAAGGAACTTTTAAATCAGCAGCAAATAGCTCCGGATATTGAGTACGCGAGAAACTGGTCCGAAACACCACTGCTGGATAATTGCGTAACTGTTGAGGAGATCCAGAAAATGCTTCAGAAGGAGAAATTAAATAAAGCAGCAGGCGAAGACAGACTAAGCTACGAGTGCTATATAAATGCGCCAATTGAACTCCTGGAAGAGCTGGCTCACACTTTTAATAGGATGTATGAAGGGGAAAGGATTGACTCCGCTTGCTCCAAAAGCATCATATTTCCCATCTACAAAAAAGGCGATATAAACTCTGCAGCAAACTACAGAGGAATATCCTTCATTAATTGTGCGGCGAAGATTCTAATGGGTGTGCTCAACGATAGACTGACGAGATGGGCTGACGAATACAACGTATTAAATGAATTTCAGGTAGGTTTTAGACGAAAATATTCTACCATGGATAACATTTTCAACCTTACATCCATAGTATATCTAAAATGTCTCAACTTTATTGAGCGCATCTACAGCGATAAACGAGCGGCGGTCCTGACTGGAGAAGAATTGTCAGAGACATTTGAGGTAAAATCGGGCGTAAGGCAAGGGTGTCTTATGTCACCACTCTTAACACTATTTTTAAATGATATCCACGAATGCCTAGGTGGAGGCCTGCACATAACAGATGTAAATATTCGTGTGCTGTAATATGCAGATGATATTGTCATCTTAGCCGACGATCCAGGAGTATTGCAACGCATGATTTATCGCTTGGAAGAATATTGCGACCGCTGGAATATGGAGGTTAATATGACGAAGTCTGAAATAATGATATTCAGGCGAGGCGGTCGTCTAGCAGCAGCTGAAAAATGGAGGTTAAAAGACTTGCCTGTAAAGATTGTCTCAGAATACTGCTAACTGGGAATGATACTCACGCCAAAGTTATCATTTCAGAAACACGTCCAGAAGCGTACAGAGCTAGCCAAAACAAGCATAAATGTGTCCTGGAGTAAATATGTTCATAATAGAATTTAGCAGTAAATTCCAAATGGAAAGTCTACAATGCCGTGTGTAGGTCTATACAAACTTATGCTGCACAGATTTCGGGTTATAGCTGCTTTAAAGAGGTCGATAATTTCCAGCTTTTCTTTTTGAAAAAAATTTTTAACCTGCCACCTACAACACCGGACTATGCACTCGCTTTGGAAAGCAATGTGGAGTAGAGTTGTGCCGATTTTGTTGAACTAGTTCAAATGAACTAGTCTTTAAAATGAACTAATGAACTAGGTCTTGGTTTTGAACTATAGTTCATATTTTGAACTATGTATTTCTCAGTTTTTGAACTATAGTTCAATTTGAACTATAGTTCATAATTTGAACTATAGTTCATTTTTCTTTACCACTGAAGCAAATTTTAAGGCGTTTACTGATTGTCTGATACATAAGATATGAAAATCTATTGGGCCTGCATTTAGTAATGATTTTCTATGAATTTAACAAGCTATTCACATTTAAAAAATTACAAATAGCAGGACTAAGAGACTATCATTTCTCAAAGCCAAAGTAAAAAATTTCATTGATCCGCAGGATAAGCTGCTCCAAAACATTTACCCTGGTGGCCATGGGCACCCACGACATTGACACATTACAGGGAGCGTTCAGCTGCGAGGATTTGGCGTCAGAGGGAATCAAATTCAAACCGCATAACCAAACTCAGAAGATGACAGGTCTGCAGTTGATGGACTTATATGCCCAGCTTAAGCCACATCATTCGTGGCTCTTCCGTCTACCCAGTGATCTATGGTGCCAATCGTGTAGTTCTCTCACTGCTGCCCATCATTAATGGTGAACGATCGAAGAACTTGCCTAAGACCAAGAAGGTGTTTTTCGAGTGCACAGCCTCGGATTTAGCCAAGGCCTAGGTGTTACTTTCTTTCCTCTTCGAGCATAGCCAGAAGTTGCCAGTTGAGCTTAAAGATGTTTAACCAAATGGTAACACTCTCTTATCCAGAGGTAGTCGTACGTGAGGAGAAAATTTCGGTAAAGCGTGCCAACGCTATTGGTATTAATGAGCCGGCTTCCTAACTGGCTGACATATTAACTTGAATTTACTAAGAGGCGCGGGTTAAGGGCGACTCGCTGATTGTGTAAAGATTCCCCCAGCGCGATATGTGTGATCCATGGCTGCGACATCTATGAAGATGTAGCTTTTCATTTTGCCTATAACAACATTAAGAAATCGCTGCTAACATTTATGTAGATAGTAAAACAGTTTAATCTCAACAAACTGGCCGAGCAACTGCGCGAGCAAGCACCGAAGCCCTGATTTTACGCGCACGCAAACTCAACAAATCCATCGAAACCAAGCCGACTGTGAACCATGTATCAAACAGTATTAAAATTATCCTCAGTATTTAAAATATTGAACAATAGTTAAAAAAAACGAGCAATAGTTAAAAAAATGAACTATAGTTCAAAAAATTGAACTATAGTTCAGAAAATGAACTATAGTTCAAAAAATGAACTATAGTTCAAATGAACTAATGAACTAGGTCATTAAAATGAACTAAAATTTCCAACTCTAATGTGGAGTATGCCCACCTTTTCTCTTTTGGACAACATGTCAATTATATTGCTAAGGTTCTTTTTGAATACAAATCAGAACGGCTTTCAAACCTACTAGCTCTCAAAATCCTTCAAAAGAATATATTTTGGGCCAAGGAATTAAAAGCACTATGTGTCTGAAATCGCTTAGAATGGCACGACTTGGAAACCTCCAGGTCGCAATGGAACGGATTATGCGCACAAATGCTGGCTACGCTAAAAAGCACTCAAAAGGATGTATATTTGCAACGGAAAAACTGTAGTATCACTAGATTCTATAAGTATCTAGACAGTGATATAGGAGAAAGGTATCTAAATATACCGTCGAAAGACATTTCGTGGGTGATGAAAGCCAGATGTGATATGATTTTGCTCCAGGGAAACATTTACCAGCAAGAGCCCTATCTGCCCCCTATGCAATACAGGAGAATCTGAAGATATTCAGCATTTTCTGGGAAGATGTCCTGTACTAAGGGAGTTCAGAGTTCTGCACTTTGGTCAAGCCATCTTAAATAAAAGCTCCTTAATTGATGTGCTTAACTGTTCGAGCGCAAACGATTGGACGAATTTGGTCAGGTTCCTAAAATCAACATTGGAGTATAGGAATGAAGTTTTATCTGTATTAATGTAATTATGTTCAACAAACTTTAACGGAAAAAAAAAAATTGATAGTTTAAAATTTATAACGTGTTCTTAACTGTCTTAGTACTTTATTTGTTAAATTAAAAGGCTGACGGCTAAAAGCCATGCCTAGATTAATTTATTTTTTGTTCACCTTAAAAAAAAAATTAAAAAAGAAATGTACGAATAGCAAATGAAAGTAAACATCAGGAAAACTGCGACAGTCCCCTGGTAGCAAATTAAATTCACATAAGATCTATAATTTAAATCAAAACCTTAACAGCTTTATTCAGCTCAATTACGGCAAAACAAAAACATTAAATGTATGTAACAGGCAGTAGGAATCATTTCCGACCATATAAAGTATATATATTCTTTATCAGCATCAACAGCCGAGTCGATATAGACATGTCCGTCTGTCCGTCCGTCCGTCCGTCTGTCTGTATGAACACCTAGATCTCAGAGATGGTAAGAGATAGAGGTTTGACATGTATGGGACAAATGCTTCTTTTATCTGCAGGCAGATCAAGTTTATTTCCAATTTTGGCCACGCCCCCTCCCGCCCCCGCAATTCGAAAAAAACGTTCTATCTCCTACAGTTTTAAAGATAGACGATTCGTACCTTTTAGAGATAGTTAGTAATTAGCAAACCGAATAAATTTGCCGAAGTAATAATAAGGATCAGAAGAGCGGTTCTCAAGTAATGAGCAAAAATGTGAAAAATAGCCGAGTTAAGAAAGTGTTGCATACTTTTCAGATGTTCACCCTAATGAACGCAGGAACACTGTTAAACATGTTTTTTCATGAGTAACGGGTATATCGATGTCGGTTAGAGCCGACTTTAACTTGCGCTCTCGTTTAAGAACCCTTTCACCTATTTGAGATGAAAAGGGCCACAGAGCGTAACTCTTTTTGAGTGCGTGAATCACAGCTTAAGTTGTGATGTATAATTCTGTTCTTAAAATACTTATAAATAAGGCAAAAATATTTAGAATCAAAAAAAAAATATATATATACATACATTTTTTTTTCCTCGAAAAGGGAGATGTAGTAAAACTATTGTCATGACCCACTGCGTGCGATTATTCATAAGCTTGACTTATCGTGGACACGAACCAAAGCTCTCCAGTAAAACTTATCACCTAGTATGAAAAGAAACCAAAGCAAGGCTCATGTTGTTTAAGCATCCACATGTATACGAAGAGAACCAACATATATTCAATTACAGTTACTTAAGCCTAGCATAAGATTATAATTACCATCTACTCTAACACATGTAACCAAACCTAGCCATAAGACTCAATGTAAGTCAAATGATATAAATACGGCACCCTCCAACTCGCCTATTATAATATACTCCACCGCATTAATCATATTGCGTCCATTATCTGTGGTCACACAGTAAATTTGATTTTTGGAAACGCCCAATTCATCCAAAATATTATTGAGTTCACTGCTTAAGTTAAGTGCTGTTTGCTTTTCATGTAACTCTATCATACCCAGGATATATACAATTTTTGTCCCATCAAAATATTGTGCGTTAACGCCTAATATGCTGCGATTATGTAGTGTAGCCGTATAAATTTTTTTTAGAGAAAATACGTCTGCATAGACACAATCTAATCTTTTTTCGTAGTTCTGAGTCCCTGTCTTTAACCAACTCCATAACGTTTTTTGAGGTTATCGGCTGCATATTCATTCCTTCAAATATTTGTGTAGTTAACAGTTTGAATGGATCCAGGCAGGCATTTTTTACCTCTTTTTGGCTCATTGTAACTGCAAACTTTTTATACTCTGTACCGAAGGTACATAGAGTATATTAAGTTTGTGCAAAAGTATGTAACAGGGAGAAGGAGTCATTTCCGACCCTATAAAGTATATATATTCTTGATCAGCATCAACAGCCGAGTCGATATAGCCATGTCCGTCTGTCCGTCTGTCTGTCCGTCTGTCTGTCCGTCCGTCCGTCCGTCCGTCCGTATGAACAAACAGATCTCGGAGATGGTAAGAGATAGAGGTTTGACTTGTATGGGACAAATGTTTCTTTTAGCTGCAGGCAGATCAAGTTTATTTTCAATTTTTGCCACGCCCCCTCCCGCCCCCGCAATTCGGAAAAAACGTTATATCTTCTACAGTTTTGATACCTTCTAGATACCTTCTAGAGATAGTTAGTAATTAGCAAAATATATCGATTTGCCGAAGAAATGATAAAGATCGGATCAGCGGTTCTCAAGTTATGAGCAAAAAAGTATATCGCCCTCGCCCCACCCCCTCCCACCCATTCACAACTAACACCACACAATCTTAAAGAGAGAGAGAGAGAGCGGGAGTGAGAGGAGAGAAAGAGAGAGAAACTTTGAGATGAGCGCACCACCAGCATTGCATTCAGCTTCTACTCCAGGTACAGAGTATGTTATAGTCGGGCTTGACCGACTTTCTCACTTGTTTTTTTTTTGGGTTTATGTTACCACAAGTCCCGTTGGTATTGTGGGATTGATTATTTGCCCGCCCACTAACTGCAAACTTAATTTGTTTTTCTGAAATCTCATTGGAATCTTCTGCAATGAACAAGTCATACTCTTCCTAATGGAGTGATAGCATGTGCCGCTAAATTGCTGATGTATACTCCTTGGAATTGTATTTTGCATATTATGTACTGAGCAAATTTGTCGTCTTTAATTTTAAATAGTTTCCCAATGTGAAAACTGCGCTTTCGTCCCATTTTGCTTTACGTATTAATACACTGCACATTGGGCGGAATGGCCTTATTTTTGGCATAAAGTCCAAAATTATTTTGTAATATTTTTATAATTTTTTTATTATTTCCGTTAAATAAATGCCTATCCTTAATAAAAAGATAAAAAAAAATTTTTTTTGCCCATCCTTGGTTTTTGGCAGCGCGTTGAATCAGCTGTTTGCGCAAGGCAAGTTATGCCTTGTATGTGTTGGAAATTTTGTAAATGTTTGACTATTAGTCATTCTTCCAAGATTATATATAACTGCATTTTGAAATATGCAAAATATTCATCAAGGTATCTATATATATAAAAAAGTTCAACCTGACTAATTGACTGACTGACTGACTGACTGACTGACTGACTGGTGACCGTCGCACAGCCTAAACCAAAAAAGATAGGAAGATGAGATTTTCACAGTAGTTTTATCTTATGCTGAAAGTGAGTACTAAGAGAGGATTTTGGAAAGTTCTGCCGAAAGTGTGGTAAATTCGCGAAAAACTTTTGTAGGAAACTTTTTTGTTTTTCATTCTATCAAGTTCAAACTCATTTTCAAAGCTCTATATGCAAATTCGACAACAACTGCATACCAATCTTCCGGAAAATTCACTCCGCTGGGTGGAAAGTAGGTGGTTGTATGGGCGAAACTTTAGTTGCCTGCGTCTAGCGCCAAACTCATTTTCAAAATTACACATAACAAAACATAAGTTGTAAGCATAGTACGCGAAATAATTTGACACGTGTTTTCCCGATTTTGGAAAATCCGCACACAAGGAAATTGGCCGGAAAATTCTGAATCCAAAAAAGTATTTATTATACGATTGACTTGAAACTCGGTTTGTAAGTATAGAATACGAAATAGTTTAAAGTATTATATTCCGAAGTTGAAAAATTTGACCTGACGGTCGAAAAATTCCCGGAAAATTTTGCATGAAAAAAAAACTATTACAAAATACGAAATAATTTGAAGTGTGATTTTTCAATGTCGGAAAAGCCGCCCACGAGGAAAATGGCCGGGAAATTCTGCATGCAAAAACTATTTTTCATACAATTGGCTTGAAACTGGGATTGTAAGGTCGAAATGAGAATTTATTTTGTTTTTAATTTTCTAATGTTGGAAATATCGCCGGGATGCTCACTGTGAAGTGCATGGTATGTGTATGGGATGTGGGTGGAAAGTTGTTTTGGAAGTGGGTGGTAGGGTGGGATGGAAATGGGAAGTGGATGGGATGTGGGTGGAATGTGGCGGTTAGTGGGAGGGATGTGAGTGGGATGTAAATGGGAAGTGGGTGGGATTTGGGCGGGAAGAGGGCGGGAAGTGTGCGGTATGTTGGTGGCAAGTGGGTGAAATGTGGGTGGGATGTAGGTGCGAAGTGGGCGGAAAGTGAATGGGATGTGGGCGGGAAATGTGCGGGAAGTGGGTGGTAAGTGGGTGTGCTTTGGTTGAATACTGTTGAAGGCGCAGCGAAGCGTGACGGGCTATTTGCTAGTATAATATATATAGGGTGTTCACTTTGTTGAGCACTTGAGCACTTGGGGAAAAGTGTAAACATTTCCAACAACAATTTACTCTGAACAAATTGTGCACAGCTTGCTCGACCCAGGCCCTGACTACGAAAAGTCGGGCACTTGTACCTTATAGAGACCTGCACGAGTAAATAAAAAAGTAATCGATAATTACTCGCCGAGTATGATTACAAATGAGTACGATTACGCTGTCAATTTGGCACCGTACTCATGTTTACTTTTCAGGGTTCGGAATCGCCCTTACCTGCGCTTCGAGACTGACGGCTTATTAAATCGCGAAATAATACCAAAGAGGATAAAAAATAGTAATAAAAAAAAAGACAGTGCAAATAAAGTGATAAATCATGGCGGGATCATTGCATAAGCGCAATTCGCAGCTAAGGGTTCTCCGAGGTAATAAAAACGCGAACTACTTAAGAAACGGCTTTCCATGGCCAAAAATGACCACACATAACAGCATTACCATGATTAAGACAATGCCGAACCGCGGTAAATACCATGGATGACCAATGGTTAAAAATACAGTTAAGATCATAAGGAATGTTTCAAACCACTTTTCGTGACTGACAACTCATCAAATCGCGGAAAAATACCGTTGAGGATCAAAAATAGTAATAATGTCAAACAAACAGGAAAAAAACCATGTAAGGATGATTGCATACGTGCAGTCCGCAGCTAAGGGTTATCCGTGGAATTAAAACCGCTAAATACTTAAGAAACTGGTTTCAAGGCCACAATCGATCTCATATAACTACATTACCATGATTATGACTAACCTCTAGTGACTAACCGCGATACATACCATGGATGACCACTAACAAAGAAGTTAGAAGAAGAAATTTTCTTCAAAATTTCCGAAATTTTTTTCAAATAAATTGCCGGTGTTGTCATCCATGGATTGGTCATCCATGGTATTTATCGTGATTCAGTATTATCATAATCATGGCAATGTAGTGCTCATGTGTGCTCATTTTTAGCCTTGAAAATCAATTTCTTAAGCACTTAGCTGTTTTATTACCATGGAGATCCCTTAGAAGTGAATTGCTTTTATGCATTAATCCTGGCTTGATTTTTTACTTGTTTGGAAGTAAAGTATGTTTGACATTATTTATATTTTTGAACCGCAACGGTATTTTCCCGCGATTTGATGATTTGTCAGTCCTAAAAAGTGGTTTGAAACATTCCTTATGATCTTCACTATATTCTTTAACATTGGTCATCCATGGTATTTATCGCGGTTCGGTTTATTCATAATCATGGTAATGTAGTTATGTGTGGTCACTTGAGCCCTTGAAAAGCAGTTTCTTAAGCACTAAGAGGTTTTGTTACCATGCAGATCCTTCAGCTGCGAATTGCGCTTATGCATTAATCTAGGCATGATTTTTTTACTTGGTTGGGCATAAAGTTTTTTTGACATTATTAATATTTTTATCCTCTTTGGTATTATTTCGCGATTTAATAAGTCGTCAGCCGAGTGCTGGATGCTGGCTCCCAAACTGTGCCACCAAAATAAACCTTGCTAATATTTTTATTATTATTATTTTTAATTTAATTTTATTTTTTACGGTTTTTCGATTATAATCGTAGGATGCCACGATGCCGACTACTACTCGGCACCGTAAAAATAAATCATATCTCAAACGTAGTTGTGCACAAATTTCGTGCACAGAGGGCTGCTCACAATACTAGTCAGGCAAAACTGCTCAAGTGCTCAAGTGCTCAACAAAGTGAATACCCCAATAGTGTAGAGTGGTTGAATTTGAGATGCTTTTGTTTCTGTTGTATTTAATGTATTGTTGGAACATATTTCATGTGGAACCTAGCCTCAATAATTGTGTTTCGTGGAGCAGATCTAGCAAGGTTACGCCGTATTGCTGAAAGTGCTTATGTAGAAGTGTGTGTTATTGTGTTAACATTTATATAGAGCTGACAACTTAAGCGGATATTTGCGCAATTTCGAAATATTTTGACAGATTCAGACAAGGTCGATATTCGTCGTGTCAGTCACGCAAACTTCCAAAAGAGGCTGCCGCGCTGACAACGAGTTTGAAGTTAAAGAACATTTTGCATTTGAGTTAGATGTATATAATGTATAACGAAAAAGGCAAAGCTAACTTCGCCTGTGCCGAAGTTTTGATACACTTGAAATCGTTTGTCTCAACGGTTAGCGACTTCGACCAAACTTCGCAGATCAGCTTAAAAACATTTAACATTACCCATGACCGTGATTGAGAGCGGTAATATTAAGAAAAAAAAAGTTTTTCTCATTAAAACCCATTTTTCGACCGATCATTTGTATGGCAGCTACAATAAGTAGTCATCCGATCCGGTCGGTTTCGACATATTAGCAGCGTGCAGACAAAAGAAGACTCTGTGCAAAATTTCGATAGCTTCAAAACTGAGGGACTAGTTTGCGTAGAAACAGACAGACGGACGGACGGACGGACGGACAGACGGACAGACGGACAGACGGACGGACAAAGCTTAATCGACTCAGCTCGTCACGCTGATCAAGAATATAGATACTTTATGTGGAGGGCGATAATTCCTTCTATGCGTTGCAAACTTCTGGGCAAAATTATAATAAATTTTTTAACTGTATAAAAATAAAAAATAAAATAAAACGAGAAGGCCAAGCTAACTTCGTCTTTGCGGAAGTTTATAATAAAATAATAATAATAATAATAAATTTATTTAAAAACAATAATGCAGATATTATGAACATTATGAACATAACAATGTGTAAAATAACTTAAGGTTTTAAATATTACTCGACTATGACTTTCAGTCGTCAGTTGGAGAATTCGTTTCTACGTTTCGTTGATTTTTGTAAATTTTGTTATTGTATTTGGGGATCCCCTAGGTGCCATACAAAAGGTCTTAATACACCCTGCTTCCCCGCTCGTCGCGAGATACAGGATCGTTGGGACCCAGTGTCGGATTAGGAGCCCACCAAATTTTATGTTGACCAAATTAAATGTTATTTAAATTTAAAAAGATTCTCCCAAAATTCGTTTCCTATACTGAGTGGCCTGTTGCAAAAACTGCACTAAACCCTTCCAGTTAGTATCGCTCGCATCATTTAAAATATCTATGACCTGATTCGGACTTAGCACAGGTTGTTTAAAATATAGTGCTCTGTGTTCTCTTAGTTAGCATCTGCCCAGGAAATGGTTAATGTCCTCTATTTCGTTTGTATTGCACAATTCGCATTTATTTGTCCGTCCTGTAACAAACCTATTTCCATTTAACAATATCATGTCGCTTCTTGCCTTAAAGATCCATGATACTGCCCTAGTATCCACTTGTGCATATTTTTGCCAACAGTATGGTCGAGTTCTTTGTAGATTCTCCCTTCGCTTCTTAGTTTTTGCTGCACGAGTTCCGTATGCCTGTCTTTCCTTAGATCCGCGATGAGCGCATTGCGATTGGCATTCCATAGGTTATCGTTGTTCCAGTCCCATTCTATGTTATGCAGTGTGCACAATGTACCTAGCTCTTTTGCCCAGAAAATATTTTTCTCCAGCACCATCTGAGAAAGGCGTCGTGGCAGCCTATGACTGTCGTATGTAAATAGAGTCTTGTATATGTAACGGAGGTGCTGGTCCAACATGTAGAATCTACTGCCGTATTTATCCGTTTCTAGTGCAAGAGCATAGTGTGGCGTTGCCTGTGGCAAATACGTTTGATGAAAAAGGCTTCCAGCTTATCCACTTCATCGTGTTGCCCAAAGCCCCAGACTTGCGCTCCGTAAGCTTGTATTGCCCTACACACGGCATCATAGATTTTCCACTTCATTTCGGTGGAGACATTGTTTTTGCCAAGGAGGCTCTTCCAAGTAATGTTGATGCTTTGCTTTGCAGCCGCAGTTCTAGCTGTAACATGCTTCTTGAAAATTAAAGTGGGCGTCAAAACAACTCCTAGATACTTGTACTCAGGTACAATCTTTATGGGTTCGCTTTGAAGTGTCCAATTTTCAGCCTTTGCCAGCCACCCTCCTTTCCTAAAAACCATTATTTCCGATTTGGTCATATTAACTTCCATGTTCCATGTCTTACATTATATTTCCAGCCGATCGATCATTTGCTGCAATACAGTAACTTCATCAGCAATTATGACTATGTCATCTGCATACAATAGAAGGCGTACATTTTCTCTTCCCACTGTTAAGCCGCCCCCTATGAAATCATGGAGGTCATCGAGGAAGAGCGCAAACAATAGGGGCGAAAGGAGACAGCCCTGCCTCACTCCGATATTGGTTTTGAAATACTCTGATAGTTCCTTGCCTGTCCAGACTGCCACCTTCGTATTTTCATATATATTCTCCAGCACGTTCAGAAATTTGGTCGAGACTCCCATCGAATATAATTTGTACATTAACAGCTTTCGTGGGATTTTATCGAAGGCAGCCCGAAAGTCAACAAAGAAGGCGTATACTTTCTTTTTCTCCTCCCGTTTCAGATATACGATCGATATTAAATTGTATATATTGTCCACAGTCGAATATTTTTCTCGGAAGCCGGCCTGATATTCTTTTAACTTCTCATGACACCTAACCCAGTTTGTTAGTCGGCTGTTTAAAATGCCCATAAACACTTTCGCTATGCTGTTTATAAAAAATATCCCTCGGTAATTTTGTGGTAGGTCTGGGTCACCTTTTTTGAAAATTGGGAATACGACACTTGTTGTACAGTTTTCTTCAATCCGACCTGTATCCAGCATGTTATTATAGACTTCAGCCAGTGAGTCGATGAAATCCATTGGGGCATTTATGTAGAGTTCATATGGAATTCTATCCTCTCCTGGTGCTTTGTTCAGCTTTACTTGATCCAGTATTTTCAATATTTCGGTCCTGGTTATATGCGTATCCAACAAATCATCTGTTGCAAAGTTTCTGACCAAAATAATGCGCTCAGTAGATTTTGAAAATAGCTCTAAAAGTCCTATGCTGAGATGTTGTTTCCTGTCTGGAAGTGGCTATTTTTTAACTCTCTTTCTACCTTCCACCAACCCTTGCTGTCCTTGACATCATCCAGCTTTTCTCCCAGCTGCTGCCAGTACCTATCTTTCTTTTCAATACACAGTAGTCGGTATTTTTTATTCTTCTCGACATAGTCTCTTCTTATGTTATCTTCTCCATAAGCTACACACTTATTTAGAAGCTTCAGTACGTTCTTACGCTCCAAGAAGCACTCCAGATCAAACCATTTCTGTTTACTTTGGAAAACGGGTTCTTTTGGTATAGGGAAGGCGGCTTTTATAACCTCTTGAAGTTTTTGAAAGCTCAAACAGTTCGCATCCAACTGCACCGCTGCCAAAGATGTCAAAACGCGGGAATGAAAATGCTCAGCCATAGACGGTCTCCAGATGTATTTTGGGAGCAGGTTAAGTTTTTTTGTTCTGTCTATTCCTTGTAAAGACACTTTCAGCCTTAACGCCAGGTGATCCGACCAACTCTGCTTTTCCACACTAAAATCTTGTATACTTTCCAGGGCATAATGCGATGCTGCAACAATATCATTTGTTTATCTACCAACTGTGCTTATATAGCGTCGCAGAATTCCATAAAATATTTTCCATTGCTGTCAGCCACTTTATCTCTGGATTTGCGCCCTGATGAGTTTCCAAGGGAAGGCATTTCTAACCCTTCAGGCATTTCTTGTGTTTGTTCGCCTATTCTGACACTTAGATCGCCGATTATAATGGGATTATCAGGTTGATACTCTGCAAGGAAGTCTTCCACTTTTCGAAAATCGCTTCTCCAATTAATTCCTCTTATGTATGATGCTATTAATGTAAGACTCGTTTGCAGCGTTCTCAATGTAAGTGCTTGCAGTAAGTTTTCGGTTATTATTTCGTATTTAACGCCAAGGTTATGTAAACTGCCACTTACACCTACGAGCATAACTCCTATTCCTCTGCCAAAATTTGAGAGTCCGACAGCAGGCGACCAATGCGTTTTAAACCCGCTAAAATACTTTGAAAATTTTGATTTATTTTCTTCCAACATATGCGTTTCTATCAGGATAAATATTTCATAGGACTTTACATATTCGAAGAACTGCGTATCTATTATTTTGTTTTCTAGGCCATGTACATTGTAGGATAATACGTTTATTTCTTGACTAAAATTATTGGCTTTAGTTAGTTTTATTATATAAGTTATTTAAATTTATGATATTTGCTTTTTCATTCCGACTGACCCCTCTTAGTTTTTTATATCTAATTGTCTTAAAATTTCATTAAAATTTAAATTAATCTTAAGACTCTCCCTATAGATCTGCTTGAGAATCCCTTCTGCATCGCTCCTCTGACTCATGAGAACTCTGTCCTTGTTCCAGTAGAACCATTTCCCGTCTATTTGCATTCTATCGTTGCGAATCTGGACTCTCCTGTTTTTATCAATGCTCAAGAGATCTTTGCGTATTGCTAGCATTGCTTTCTTTTGCAGAATCCGTTCGCTAGTGGGGTCCTGTTCAACGGATATTTGTGTTCCTGCTAACTTTCTGGTGTGTTTAAGAAGATCATGTACCATGCTTGGCGAACCTAATTCCACAAGTATACCCATTTTCCCATCCGAATCGTACAGTTTTCTTGCGTGCTCAATGATTATTCTGGTCGGGATTTTCAGAGTATTCTTTGCCAACAGATTGAACGCCTCATACGCAGATTCCTTTGACTCGATGCCTTTAATAATAATACTTCGTCGTTTGATCGCCTCCTCCATTATTGCTATGCGCCGGTCTGCAGCATCTTTGCTAGCTTTCATTTTTTTTATCTCTTCTCTAAGCTCTTGGTTTTCAGCTACAAGATGATCTGTTTTAGCAGCCACTTCATTTAGGCGACCCATGGCGACCTCAATATCCTGTTTAGTCACCATATCTTTGATCTTTTCCTCTAGTGTGCATTGCACGGTTTCCTTCATGGCCTGCATAAGTTCTTGAACTGTCATTCGAGCTACAAGCTGTTCCGAAGATGTCTCCGAATGTGGTCGCTTAGCCTGCGAATTCGTTGATGTTCTTTTTAATGGCATACTGTTCATTTGTTTGCTTCGCCTAGAAGTATGCTATAGTTTTCCAATACTTTTGAAGCTTTAACACACAGCCCTTTGTTGACAACAGCTGATGCCACCTGATTCTAAGTTTGGGTCCAAAGTCCAAACTCGCGCTTTTTGCCGTGGATGTTCAGCTGGCAGTACTTTTGTTGTTGTTTTGCTCCGTTTGTTGACGATAATTTAGGCTGCGGCCAGACGTGAGCTGATCCTGGTTGGGATTCGACGGCAGTATTCCAGACTCCTGGCTGTACTTGTAGTATCCACACAACAATATACCAATAGAATTAATTTTTACGAATTTTTCAATAATATTAATTCAAAATATTAATTCAATAACTGCGCTAGCTTTAACGGGCTATAAAAAATGCTAAAAATGCTATAAATCGAAAAATGTCTGTCTTTAGAGGCCAATTTAGACACTTTCCGCTGTACTAACATAGCGGCTATGATTTTTTAAATTTGCATTGATATGTACTTTATCGCAATTAGTTCATAAATTCAGATAAATATGCCTAGTGTGGCCTCCATAAATCCTAGAGTGCCAAAAAGTCGACTTTTTGGTTTTTCCGCGATATCTTGGAAACAAGAGCTGATTGAACAAAACCAATGATACAGTTTTGTTCAGTGAAGTCTATATTAACATAATCTGTTAAAAATAGACCTGCACCAAAATCACTGTTGGGCTGTGTAATATAAATAGCACTTATATGAAGTTTCAACTTTCTGTCTCTAATTTTGGAGTTTATGCCAAAAAATCGGCATTTTCGCCCACCTACAGTCGTCTTCGGATGGAAGTCCTCGCCACTCAAAGGTCCATAACGCGAAGATCTTCGCTCGAACGCCAACGCCGCCTCCCGCTGTGTGCCAGCTCCGCCGTTTGCGGACTGGGATGATAGCGACGCGCTTTTGTCTCGCTGAGGTCTGCTCTGAGCTCTACTAGCCGTAAGCCGGTGCGAGCGTGTCCTCGAATTGGCTGTGTGTGCGCGGTTCCGTCCAAGGTAGACAGTCCTCTACAACTAAAGTTGTACTCCCATTCAACAGATCCAATTGTGTGTCTTCTGTTCGAGGACACTAGGTACTCGTCTTGTCCTCGTTTACCGCTAAACCATTAGCTCAGACTGCTTCTCATCCTGAAAACGCTTGCTTGCTGTCGGTTTGCCGATAATGTCAATACCGGCTATGCGAGTAGCATTACATCTTTATTAAAGATGGTGCCCGATCTGTTGGCATTTGGGCACTGGCGGTTTCTCCATCAGCAGATTAAAGAGTCACCGATGGTGTCACCCTGCCTAAAACCTCTTTGGTATCAAAAGGCTCGGAGAGGGTTCGTTCCTATTTGACGGGCTTTGGTGCTTCTCAACGTCATCATGCAAAGTCGACGTACTTTGCTGGATACTAAAGTAGACAGGGCTCGAAACCTTGACTATCGGCGTGTCGAAGCGGCTTTGTAATCGATAAAAAAGGTGATTTTCGATGTTTCCCAGGTCTTCCCAGGATTTGGCGCAATGTGATATCTGGTCTGTGGTGGATTTGGTCTAGCCACACTGATAGGTCCAACGTGTTCAACAACGGCTTTAGACGCTCACAAATAATGCGGGACAGCCTATGCGATGGGGGGAGGCTGTCCCGCGGTGTTGGCGCACTGCGGGTCTCCTTTTAAAGGTGGACAGGAACACTTAGTTCCAATCGTCGGGCTGCTTTCATCAACCCTCGGCCGAGTTGGTGCTGCCCTACCAATCCGCCTCAGCCTTGAACAATCGCGGGCACTCCCGCCTGGCGACTTGTTGTTCTTAGCCTTCGTATGGCTAAACAGACTCCTGTTGGGTCGGGGGGTCTATCTCAATGTTGTCGATTGGTGGTATCGTTACTTCTCAGTGGCGGCTCCTGTTCGTCCGCCTCCCAGTGGTTGAGAGTAACTTCTCCATTCAGCGCCACTTGCGGATCTGTGACCAGATTCCCTGTCGTCTTTGCATTGTGCGACTCGGGCTTGAAACCTTCGTTAATTGCTTAATCTTTTGGTAAAATTTTCGAGTCTCACTCTCCGAATAACATCTCGCTTCCTCGCGCTCGCCTTCCTGCTCAAACTTTTTCTTCTAAAAGGCGTTTCTCCTCTTCTTTTCTCCAGGTCGCTCTACGCCCGCGTTACTCTCGACTGCAGAGTTCTCCTGGGCGCGTTTTCTCTCGTCGCGCGTCGGCCTCCTCGTCGTCCAAGACCGCTCGAGGGGGGCTCGGAGTAACCGAGTATCCCGGCGCCGTACTCATGGAGTGCGTATACGCGCCCTGTTCGCTTCGGAAGGGATGGGGAGGTTATCCGGGCCGTTGTCGCAGTTTCATTGGTGGAGATTTTTTACGGTGGTGGGTCCCAAACCCGACGCACTAACCTATATTTCCCTGTGTGGGGGGGGGGGGGGACGCCGCTCCGTTGTCGCGCGAATGCGGGTGCTGTCTGCTCCGGTGGTCCCACGGGGAGGTGTGAGTCGCTTGAGCGTGTAAGCCAGGATCCTCGGGTCGCCGTTGAACCGATCAGAAGCTTTCCCTGACCACATACGCCCCCATTAGGTCCAGAAGATCTATGACTAGAAGTTCTGAACCACCACCTTCGCCCACTATACACTGTCTTAAATTTAGAAAAATATTTCACTGCCTGCTTTGAAGAGCAGTTGAAATTTCAAAATGTGAACGGAAGTAAATTCTGATTGGGATTTTTATTTGTGATTTTCAATCCAAAAAATAATAAGCCGAGTGCTGTTGCTCACGAGCTGGGAGCTTCTCAGTGCGCCCGGCTCACTATCATAGGCTCTCGGCTCTGAGCGAGAGCAAAAAAAGAGCAAGTGCGAGGCTCGCTCGCGAGCAATTCCAAACCCTGCCTTTGGGGCATGATATATACCTGCCATAGGAACTATCGGTCGAAAAGTGGGTCTTTGTAAGAAAAACTTTTTTGTTTTAAATATAAACGCCTCCCGCTTAGTTTTATACGCTTTTACACAGATTTGGAAGTTTAGGTCAAAATCGGACGGCACAGATTTGGAAGTTTTGGTCAAAATCGGATGACTTTATTCTATAGCTGCCATAGGAACTATCGGTCGAAAAGTGGGTTTTATTTAGAAAAATGGTTTGTTTTAATGCTAACGTTCGTAAATTCTGTTGTATTAAAACATTAGCAAGGGTATAAAAACTTCGGCAAAGACGAAGTTAGCTTGGCCTTCGGTTTGCTTGAACGCCTTCATCGAGTTGTTTTAATATTTTTGCTTTAGTTTCCAAAGACAAAGTGTTTTTCTTACGCTTATTCGACATTTTAAACTAGTTTTCACTTAATTTTTATCCCCGAATATGTGCCTGCTTGTCAAAAGTTTGCATGTGAATGACCGAATATGAGTGCGTTTAACAAAAACACACAAATGGAATCGGAACAAACGCAGTTGGGTGAATCCCCTTTATATATGCAATTCGTTAAAAGGCAAACCAATTCACCAGAAATTAAAAAAAAAAAACGCTTTCAAATTAGAACCGCGGTTCTAATTTCAGAGCGTTCAATGAAATAAAAACACTGGTTCCAATTTCTGGAAGATTCTTTTTTCCGAGAGTTCTAATTTGTGAGCGTCCACTGTAATAAAGTTTTTCTCACTAAGACTTTTTTCAGACCTATCTTTGGTATGGCAGCTATAATATAAAGTTGAATCTTGGTGAAATTATGAATGTAAAATCGTTGAAAACTTATAAGTACGAGCGGTGGGAGCGATAGCACTGAAAAATAAAAAATTTTTCTACCTAAATCTTGTTTTTTTTTTCGTCCCATTTTGCTTTACGTATTAATATACAGTCTCAAATTCAGGATTTTTTTACTGCCTTCTTTGAATAGCAATTGAAATTTCAAAATGTGAACGAAAACAAATTCTTAATGGGATTTTTATTTGTGATTTTCAAACAAAAAAATCTGACGAACTTGTTTGAATTGATTTTCAACGAAAAAAATCCAGAATGCTTGAATAATCAAAATAAAACTCAGAAAAAACATCAACGGTTTTTACATTTAAAAATAATCTAATAAAAATTTTTTTTATATTTTTATGTAAAAAAATCATTTTAAATGATTACACAAGTTTACAAAAAAAGGCCATTTTTTGCAACAGAGAACTTTGAAACCGTTCCTTATGTATTTTTGGCCGCTGAACTCAGATAAATTATCCGTTTTCTTCCAGCACGTCAGGTTCACGAGATATTTGCATTAGAGAGGTATCCTTACATTTGTTGGTCGTGTGGCAACATTAAGTGTCCTATTCGAACCAACTTTGTTTTAATGTAAGCTGCATTGAATGACGTTAAAGAAAAACCAAACACGAAGTTTTGATTTTGCTGATAAGGTACCAATTTTTGGATTTGAACATTAAAAATGTGTGTTTTTTGAAAAAATCGATTTTTTTTGCAAGTTTAAGAAATTCTGTAAATTTTTCTGCTAATATTAAAAATCTTAGAAAAAAATAGTTGGTAGTCCTTTGTTTCTTCTTATTTCAATTATTTTCAGTTTTTCGATTTCATTGCGATTTTAAGAGTTATGGCTTATCTGAGAAGCTGAACCGAAATTATTATTGATCCACTTAGGAGAACAGCTTTTAAGTGAATGCTTCATATTAATTTATCTAATCAACAAATTTCAAAATAACAGTTATTTCGGTCCCAGCTCTAAACAAAATTGAAAAGAAAAAACTTGTCCAACCGATTTTTTCTCGGAAAATAATGATCTGTGCTGTTAATGCTATAGGCTGAAATACAGAAAAAAAATATTTTTTTGGCTAAATTTTAAAATTTTTCGAATCTAATATGTTAGAATATTCAGAATTCTACAAAATTGTTTTGATTTTTAATTCAATTTACTCTAAAATAAGTCTTCAGTTACAGAAATCGGACAAAAGGTGGGTTTTTATTAAATTTTTGGTGAAAAAATACAAAACTATATTTTTTAGAGGGGGATAACGAATTTATAACCTTCTTGCTATTTCATAATACAAATTTTTGCAGTTCGGATTATTTAATTTTTATTAAATGATTTCTGGAGTCTTGCAAAGCTCCACTCAGATAAGAAAAGCTCATTAAGATAAAAAGCTTTAAGCGGGAGAATAAATTGTGTGAGCTTTGGCTTTGATCGTGACTGACATGGTGCGGGTCATGTCACGAAAGGACCAAGGGGGCGGAGCCCTCATGGTCATTGGGATCGACGAAGTTTCGATGCAGGCCATCGTCTCGATGGGTCGCCAGCTAAACTTCAGGTACGGGAAGAGATCCCCGTACATGGTCTCAAGAAGACCGCGAAGCTGGCTGGACAGACCCATCAGCAAGAGACTGAGGCAGAACAACCCGCCGAAGCGGAAAGTAGCGAGACTCCGTGTGAGGAACCCCTCACAGAGAAGGAGGACGTCGCTGAGGACGAGGAGCTCGACGGGGAGTCCCCCGTAGAGGACATGGATGTGGTGGAGGATGCAGATGTACCCATGTCCTCACAAGCTCGCAGTCCATGAGGACGAAGAAGCCGACACCACATTGGTGTTCGGAGGCGTCGAGAGCAGCCCTGGCTTTCCGCCAGATAGCGCAGATAATTCGGCGCAATGATGACTCCCCCCAGAGCCTGTATAATGATAAGGAAGAATATTAAATATACTATCCTTTCAGAATTTCTCTCCAGGGACTGCATCGCGATAGCGACCACCGAAGCAAAGCAGGGAAAGACCACGGTCATAGCCTCTGCCTACTTCGCTGGAGACAGAATGTGTCCCCCCCAAGAGGTGTCGGCCCTGGCAGAATACTGCAGGAGCAAAAGCCTGCCGCTTGTTATCGGGTGTGACGCAAACGCCCACCACGGCGCATGGGGAAGCTCCGATGTAAACGATCGAGTTGAGTGCTTACTAGAATTTCTATCCAGGCTCGACCTGGAAATATGTAATGTAGGATCTGTCCCGACATTTGTAACTCGAATAAGGGAGGAAGTCCTTGACCTCACCTTCTCCAGCAAGTCAATTAAACCTTTTATAAAGGATTGGCAGGTTTCA
The DNA here is from genome assembly GCA_018904275.1 of Lordiphosa clarofinis. NCBI lineage: Eukaryota > Metazoa > Arthropoda > Insecta > Diptera > Drosophilidae > Lordiphosa > Lordiphosa clarofinis. The sequence continues at coordinate 41,819 of JAEIGQ010000328.1, read as the reverse complement.
TTAGAGGAATCTATGTCGGACCATAGAAGTATCCAATTTAGATTGAAGCTTGCACACAGCAGAGTATCCCTAGCAGGATTCCCCGTAAGACAGATTGGGGAGGCTTCTATTCCACGCTAGGAAATAATATGCCTAGGATTCGGTCACCGAAACATCCCCTAGAACTAGAAATCTTAGTCGACGAACTAAACAAAAGTATTATCGATACTTACGAAGAGAGCTGCCTTTTAGTAAATCGAGAAAGGAAAATGATGCCCCTTGGTGGAATCTCACCTTGGAGAAGCTCAGAAAGAAGACCCGAATTCTTTTTAATGAAGCCAAAAAGAATGGGGACTAGCATAAGTACAAGCAAGCCCTGACACTATACAATAGTGAGATTAGGAAAGCCAAAAGAAAGAATTACAGGAAATTCTGCGAGTCTATAGAAGACACGAAAGTAGGAGCGAGATTGCATAGAGTCCTGGCCAAGAAAAGCCCGGATGGCAACATCTCGCTCAAAAAGGCTAATGATGCCTATAAAGTGAGCAGCGAGGAGAGAGTACGTCTCTTGTTGGACACCCACTTCCCGGGAAACATCCCCGCGGAAGAATGTGTTGACCAAGAGCACTGCTATCAGCCTCGCAGCTCCGACTGGGCAGAAGCCAAGAAAGTTGTGTCCGCTGGCAGACTTGAGTGGGCAATTGGAACATTCCAGCCCTTCAAATCCCCCGGACCGGATAACATTTATTCAGCATTCCTGCAGGAAGGAAAGGACATACTCCTACCCATCCTCAGGAAGATCATCACCAGCAGTCTGGCAACTGGGTATATCCCACGTGCCTGGCGCAGAGCAAGGGTAGTCTTCATCCCCAAGGCAGGGAAGAAGGATATAGCTAACCCCAAGTCCTTCAGACCCATTAGTTTGACATCGTTTTTACTGAAAACGATTGAAAAGCTAGTGGACAATAGCATACGAAGTACGCTGTTAAAGGAGGCACCCCTCCAACCAACACAGCACGTGTACAGAGCATTCCGTTCGACCGACACGACATTTTATCAAGATGAGAAAACAATAGAAGACAAGAAAGTGGCTCTATGCGCCTTCCTAGACATTGAGGGAGCATTCGACAACACATCCCATAGTGCTGTCAAGAATGCCCTGATCAGAAAAGGAATAAACCCTACTGTAGGCAGATGGGTAGACTCACTACTACGATGCAGAGAAGCCTCTGCAGTGGCGGGTGAAGAAACCATCACAGTCACCACAAATAGAGGATGCCCTCAGGGGAGATGCTTCCTTCTATGCCCTGCGAAAACCATTATAGTACCATTCACTTGGAAATACAAGCTAAGTAGAATGAGGCCAATACGCTTATCCGGCTGCCTCATTACACCAGAAAAAGAAGTCAAATACCTCGGCGTTGTCTTCGACAACAGGCTGAGGTTTGACAAGCACTTAGAGTATACACTCAGTAAATGCACTAGAGCACTATTCACATGCAGGAGCATAGCCGGAAAATCGTGGGGCATGGCACCACATATACTCCGATGGCTATACCTCATGGTTGTGAGACCAATGCTCACTTATGGAGCTGTCGTGTGGGGAGATAGAGCACCTCCTCACAGTAAGGACGCAGTTGCAAAAACTGCAAAGGCTAGCATGTATATGCATGACTGGAGCCATGCGTACCTGTCCGACAGCGGCAATCCAGGTTTTGATGGAGCTAACACCACTCCACCATACCATCGGCCTGAAGAAAAAAGCAACATTGCTTAGATTAACAACACTAAAACTTGTTTTTTTTTCGTCCCATTTTGCTTTACGTATTAATATACAGTCTCAAATTCAGGAATTTTTTACTGCCTTCTTTGAATAGCAATTGAAATTTCAAAATGTGAACGGAAACAAATTCTTAATGGGATTTTAATTTGTGATTTTCAAACAAAAAAATAGAGGCCAGCTAACTTCGGCTCGACCGAAGTTTATATACCCTTGGAGCTTGATATATGCCTGACAGTTTGTATGGCAGCTATACTATATAGTGGTCCGATTTCGACAAGGCTTAATAAAATTATGTAAAATTATTAAAAACTTATAAAAACGAGCGTTGGGAGCGATAACATTAAAAACAAAAAAGTTTTTCTCACTAAGACTTTTTTTCAGACCTAACTTTTGTATGGCAGCTATACTATATAGTTGTCCGATTTTGACAAGGCTTGGTGAAATTATGTAAAATCATTAAAAACTTATAAATACGAGCGTTGGGAGCGATAGCATTGAAAACAAAAAAGTTTTTCTCACTAAAGGTAAGGTCCCACAGGCAAATAATTTGAGCAAATATTTTAAAATATTTGCCCATTTTGCCAAGTAGCCTTTGCCTATGTTTGTGCACCAATAATTCGAAGCAAATATTTGCCTAATGGGAACACGTGGGAACACCCTCGGCAAATTTTGTTTGCGGGTTTGCGAGTTTGCTCTTGCAAGCAAATTGTAAGAGCAAACACGGCAAATATTAAAAAAAAATTTTTTTTTGCTTACGCAATACAAAACTAATGCTGTAGCAGCAAGAAAAATTTAATTAAATCCCAAGACCACGAAATAAAATAGGTTCGTAATTAAAAAATTATTTAATTATGCATGGTATTAGCTATTATTTCTATACAATAAATAAATAAAAAAAAATATAAGTTGCAGCTGATATCGTCTGTACTTTCGGTTACAACTTCCCATCATACTGATAGCCGAAACAGTGTGCAATTTCTTCGCAAGATGCAGCAACTACATGGCTAAAGTCATTAATGAAAAGACAAGCAAACACACAAAGCTCGCTGCAGTCGAGCTCCACGGCTGGGATAAGGAGTACACCAACCACGTTCCAAGTAAACCAAGTGGATTTTGTGACTTATTTCCATCTACGCTAAACAAACCATGGTTCAACACAAAAACTGCAGTTTAAAGGCAAAAGATATCAAGTTAATAAATAGACTGCTTAGCGGAAACGCGTTCGATAATTATGCTCTAGCCAAGATGCATGTCAGGACCGATAACCGTTGCGATGCGTGCAACGATTACGATAACGCCGCACACGACAAAAAGCGCAGTGTGACCGTTAGTCGACATGTTGCCGAGTTTGCATTGCGCATAATGGTGTCCTTGTGGTCGTGTGTGGCCCAGTGGTTGGTGTGCTGGACTGCTGGGCGGGAGGTCGTGGGTTCGATCCCGCCCCTGAACATCTAATAATAAAAGTTTTTTTCTTTCTTTGGAAAATAGCTTTTACACATACGGTCAAGCTGTAGGTCCCTTTCTCTTGTGCGAAAAATTTAAAGCACACACGTCAATAGATTGAGAGAAGTTTGGCTTCGCCCCGTTGTAGGAGCTGGTAATGGTGTCCTTACGCTGAATCATTGGACCAACAAGACACAACTAAAAAATACTAATGTTAAATTTTATATAATATAATAATAGTTATATATTACCAACTGCTCAAAGTCTGCAGCTTTCAATTGTAAAAAATATTTGTAAAGATCTGGAGCCTCCAATCGCAATTCATTTAAGAGCTTTACGCAGCAACCTTCGTTTTCGCGTCGTGAAAGCCATGGCCTAACCAGCACACGGCAGCGAGCTTGTTTCTTCTTCGCATCTTCTTGCTCAATACCCATAAATATCCAGCTCCGCAGCATAAAATCATTAGGCAGTTATTTTTGTGGCTATCTATGCCTATGCCTTTTCTGTTGTGTTATTTAAAAAAAAAATTGTTTGCAAACAAATCAGCCTACTTGATTTATAAATTTAGTAGATTGGGCAAAGAAATGTATAATAAAATTTGCCCCAAACCGTGTGAACACTAACGCAAATTATTTGCGGAGGGGAAATATTTGCGCAAATTTTTTAAGAGCAAATATTTGCTCATGTGGGAACAACAAATTTGTTCTACGCAAACATTCACAGTCCAAGGCTAACTTTGTTTGCACAATGGGTTCAAATTTTGTTTGCCAGTGGGACCTTAGCTTTAAAATAGTTTTTCAACCGATCGTTCCTATGGGAGCTATATTCTATAGTCCACCTATAGTACCAAAAGACTTCGTGCAAAGTTTGGTTAAGATAGCTTTAAAACTGACGGAGGAGATAGCATAGAAACAGACGGACGGACAGACGGACATGGCTATATCAACTCAGCTCGTCATGCTGATCAAGAATATATATACTTTATGTGGTCGGAGATGCTTCCTTCTATGCGTTACAAACATCCGGACAATTTTAAGATACCCTCTCCAAGGGTATAAAAATCTGACGAACTGGTTTGATTTGATTTGAAACGAAAAAAATCGAGAAGGCTTGAATAATAAAAATAAAACTCAGAAAAAACATCAACGATTTTTACATTTAAAAATAAACTAATAAAAAAATTTTTTTTATTTTTATGTAAAAAAATCATTTAAAATGATTATTTACGATGAAAATAAATAAAAATATTTAATAATTAATAGCGAACAGTTTATTTTAAGCAATATCAAAAATATGAAACCATGGCTTATCTGAGAAGCTGAACCGAAATTATTATTGATCCACTTAGGAGAACAGCTTTTAAGTGAATGCTTCATATTAATTTATCTAATCAACAAATTTCAAAATAACAGTTATTTCGGTCCCAGCTCTAAACAAAATTAAAAAGAAAAAACTTGTCCAACCGATTTGTTCTCGGAAAATAATGATCTGTGCTGTTAATGCTACAGGCTGAAATATAGAGAAAAAAATATTTTTGTGGCTAAATTTTAAAATTTTTCGAATCTAATATGTTAGAAGATTCATAATTCTACAAAATTGTTTTGATTTTTTAATTGTACAATATATTCATTTAACTTCAATTTACTCTAAAATAAGTCTTCAGTTACAGAAATCGGACAAAAGGTGGGTTTTTATTAAATTTTTGGTGAAAAAATACAAAACTATATTTTTTAGAGTGGGATAACGAATTTATAACCTTCTTGCTATTTCATAATACAAATTTTTGCAGTTCGGATTATTTAATTTTTATTAAATGATCTCTGGAGTCTTGCAAAACTCCACTCAGATAGGAAAAGCTCATTAAGATAAAAAGCTTTGAGCGGGAGAATAAATTGTGTCAGCTTTGGCTTGGATATTTGTTTACATACATTTAAATATAAAAGCAAATAATGGCCAAAAGGCATTTAAATTTAAATTATGCTTAATAAAATTAAATTAATTACTTTCATGAGCTCAGACGCAGAATATTTATAACTAAACAAATTGTTCGCAAAATTAATAAAATTTCATTCTAAACACTTTCAAAATAAAGACCACTACTTTTTGCGGTTGTCTCTCTCTCGACTGAGACCATGACAATAATCAATAACACTGTGATAGTTTTTTTCAAAAAAAAAAAAAAAAGACAAGACCCAACTCGACGGTTTCCCCCTATTTCGGGTCCTACGAATCGAACTGCATGATTACTTTTTTGAGTTACAACCATGGTTTCAACAAAATTTTTTGTTGAAGTTTTTCATCAAAGTTCCGACTGAATCCGATGAGCATGGAGAAAGATTTCACCAAGTCTCTGCTCCCCTTGAGCATTGGTACAGCAGCAAAAAGCTTGACTCGTTGCTTGCTGATTTGTATTGGACATTGATAGAAGAGTCTTATTCGGGGGTGTCACAGAAATCTCTAGAGATTTTGGCCTCGGTTGGTGTCACAGAACTTCAAGAGATTTCATTTTCTTATTTGAAAATCGAGTTGGAACGTTTGTGTCTATTCCTATGGTATTTTTCTCTCAAATCTATAAACAGGGTTGTCCTTTCTTGCAAAAAAATTTCCCATCTTTTAGTTTTGAGTTAATTTGATGTTTAAATGGAATTTGTTGATTGTGTTACATGTTTTACGACGCAGTCTTAAATTATAATTCATATTCTAGACATTCATATTCTTATTGATGGTAACAACATATTTAATTTTGGTGCTGATCGGAGTGGGGGCAGTTTTTGTATGCTTATTCTGCTATGCCCTTTGATAGCTTGTCGGTCTGCCCTTTTGCTCCAAAACTTGAAAAAGTTCCACCGACTTCTGCGCTTGAGGGGTTTTTATACACTTGAAAAGTGTATTATAATTTTGCCCAGAAGTTTGCAACGCATAGAAGGAATCATCTTCGACCACATAAAGTATATATATTCTTGATCAGCGTGACGAGCTTAGTCGATAAAGCTTTGTCCGTCCGTCTGTCTGTCTGTCTGTCCGTCCGTCCGTCCGTCTGTCCGTCTGTCCGTCTCTCCGTCTGTCTGTTTCTACGGGAACTAGTCCCTCAGTTTTGAAGCTAGCGAGCTGAAACTTTGCACAGAGTCTTCTTTTGTCTGCATGCTGCTAATATGTCGGAACCGATCAGATGGCTACTTCTTGTAGCTGCCATACAAATGATCGGTCGAAAAATGGATTTTAATGAGAAAAACTGGTTTTTTCTCAATATTACCGCTCTCAATCACGGTCTTGGGTAATATTAAATGTTTTTAAGCTGATCTGCGAAGTTTGGTCGAAGTCGCTAACCGTTGAGACAAGCGATTTCAAGTGTATAAAAACTTCGGCACGGACGAAGTTAGCCTTGGCTTTCTCGTTTAAAAGTAAATCGAATAGTTTTTACTGTACAATTGAAACAAGTAAGAGTGTTGCGGTCGAGTGCCCCCACAGCAAAATACCGTCCCAAGTAATGTGGTTCCTTCTTCTTCTTTCTTCTTTATTGGCCCGATGCATTGCATCACAACCGTTTGACGGTCTCGGCCGCTGCAACTAATGTCCGCCAGTCGCTTCTGCTCCGTGCGAGCTGGCACCAGTTTTTCACGCCAAGCTTAGAAATGTCTTTCCGCACCTGGTCGTCCCACCTTAGAGGTGGTCGTCCCACCTTGCCTTGTCCCAGTTCTTTCGCATTCCTCTTGTAGACCATTTTTGCTGGAGCTTGATCATCCATACGGGTAACATGTCCCTGCCAGCGCAGCCGCTGTTGCTTTATGCGCTTGACCAGACTAGTATCCCCATAGAGCTTATACAGTTCGTCATTCCTTCGGATGCGAAAGTCCTCGCCAACTTTCAAAGGTCCATAAATCCTGCGAAGAAAGTGGTTCCTATAGCTTTAAATTCCCTTTGTTTTAAAAATTTATTTCAATAAATGGGCAAGCGCACTTATGTACATATCTGTGGTGTTTTTGCTCGGATCTCATTCTGGTATACCGAAAATAGGTAAATATTAACTTAATATATTTTAAGACACTAGGTTCAAACTTAAAAATTGTATATCTGACAGTTTTTCGCGTTTAGAAGAAGATGGATGCCAAACCTGGAGCCAACTTTATCTGGGTACGGTCGTACATACATGCAAAAAATTGTTGCTCTACTTCTTATAGTCTGTGAGATCAACGCGTTTATACATAGAGAGTGACAGTTTTTCGCTGATAAGTGATGGAGGATGTGGAGTTTTCCAAATCTGAAACAAACTCGATGTGGCACAGTATACACCATACATGGAAAAATTTGTGGCTCTAACTCTTATAGTATGTGAGGTCCACGCGTTTATACAGAGAAAAACACCGTTTTTCGCTGTTTAAAGATGGAGGAGGAAACAAATCTGAAACAAACTCGATGTGGGTACAGTGTTCTCATACATACATGCCAAAACTTGTGGCTCCACCAATTACAGTCCAAAATTTTTTTCTGGTCAAAGATGGTTTTCCAGTTTTTATACACTTGAAAAGTGTATTATAATTTTGCCCAGAAGTTTGCAACACATAGAAGGAATCATCTCCGACCACATAAAGTATATATATTCTCGATCAGCATGACGAGCTGAGTCGATTAAGCTTTGTCCGTCCGTCTGTCCGTCCGTCCGTCTGTCCGTCTGTCTGTTTCTACGCGAACTAGTCCCTCAGTTTTGAAGCTAGCGAGCTGAAATTTTGCACAGTCTTCTTTTGTCTGCACGCTGCTAATATGTCGGAACCAACCGGATCGGATAGCTTCTTCTTGTAGCTGCCATACAAATGATCGGTCGAAAAATGGATTTTAATGAGAAAAACTGGTTTTTTCTCAATATTACCGCTCTCAAATACGGTCATGGGTAATATTAAATGTTTTTAAGCTGATCTGCGAAGTTTGGTCGAAGTCGCTAACCGTTGAGACAAGCGATTTCAAGTGCATAAAAACTTCGGCACGGACGAAGTTAGCCTTGCCTTTCTCGTTTAAAATGTAATTCGTTACCTACAAAATTACACGAAATTCTTAACTCCATATATTTAAGGCATCCAGAAAGGGTTTCACTTTCATTTTTAACAGGTGGTTAAAATTAATAAAACAATAAAATGTATATATTAAAATTGTATTATTCACTTTCGTTATTTATGGGGCATTCCATTGAAAAAAAACTTTTTTCTGGGATGATGTCTCCGAATTGGATGATAATTGGCCCAAAGGGAGCTTATTATGAGAAAAACTTAACCCCAAAATATGAGCTTTTTTGGAGCTCTTTTGCGGAAGTTCTACGCTTAAAAGTGTAAAATTGTGAATTTTGAAAATTTTCAATAACTCGAAAACGGTTTAAGATAGAGCTTGACAATTTTTTTCCAAATGTGCAGGATTAAAAAGCCTTTTTTACAAAAAATTTTTAAAATATTTTATTTTTTTACCTTTCTTGAAAAACAAAAGATTTTTTTAGAAAACTTATTCTAGCAAAAAATACCCATTCTTCAAAAATTCTCAAAAAAATATATGTGAAAGCCGCATCTTTTCCAAACATTTTGAGTGCTCGAACATATCCGTAGCTTGAAAATTGAGGAAGTTATGGCCATTTTTGTCATGTAATCTCAAAAATATTAGTATGAAAAATTAGTCAAAAATTTCAAATAAATTTTTTTTTGGTTCTTAATTCGGCCCAAAAATCTTCTTTGAGCTATTTAATAAAATTTTAGGACCCAGAAAAGAACGCATTGGATTTTAAGCTTACAGTAAAATATATATAAAAGACATCCTATTACTTCGTAGTGGAATTCCCAGGACATCGATTTTAAATTATTCAATCGGTAGAGAGTTCAAGCAGCGACCTGTATTGGCACGGTGTGTAATGCGACCGGGCGTGCTCGACTGTTCTTTTCTTTCTCGTTTTTTTTTTTCAATTGTATTAGCCTAAAAATAAAAGTAAGCTGAAAGGAAAAAGTAAACCAATCGAATTCATAGATGCTCTAAAAATAAACTACACTCTAACTAATTTTAAAATTACACTTCCTGATGTCGTCTTGACTTTAAGTGTGCAGATATTCTGCACACTGTTGGTAATCTTTTGTGGTGCAAAAAAAAAAAAAACATTGATGGTTTTCAAATGATCACTTGCCCATTGATAAATCTGTTTTGAGCTGTTAGCATTTGATTTCTTGTTCCTTGCTGCAGGCAGTATTGCCAGGCAAGCCGTTTAACCGCTCCCCTGCCCCATCACAAGCACCTTTGACGAGGAAAGAAATTTGATGAGACAAGCAGCAAAAGTTGAAATACAGCGAGCGCAAGACTCGTATAAGAAGCAGTACGATAAAAAGAGGAAGGTAGAGATGGATTATAGAGTTGGAGACTTGGTGGCGATTCGCAGAACTCAATTTGTAGCTGGAAAAAAGCTGGCCAGCGAATATTTGGGGCCATACGAGATAACGAAAATTAAGAGGAATGGACGTTATGATGTACGAAAGGCAGCCAACATGGAAGGCCAACATGGAAGGTTATAGAGACAGATGGACATATGAATAATCAGGAATGGCCGAATGTAAAAACGGTTAAGGGTCAATGCAGCAGATTTACAGCGGAGTTGGAGGGCAGAAACAGCAGGCTAACAGCAGACTATTAACAGCAGAAAAGCAGCAGACACAGCAGAGAAACACGAGAAAGTCGAGAAACAGCAGCCGAGCAGAACAGTCGAGAAGTCGCAAGCGAATATTGAACAATTAAAACGCCGTGTGTAAATCCAAATCTGACCTATTCTAATCACTTATTAATGCTAACTGTAAGCTTAAATATATTTTTTCGTAAAGAACCGTAAATAAAAGGAGCAGATTAGACCAATCCGCTCACATATATATTATCTTAGGCCCTTAATATATCTATTCTGAAACGCACAATGAGATCTGAGCAAAAACTCCGATGTTATTCACGAATCAAATTTTGCCCCCTCCCTCCCCACGCTTTACTTATTGCGCGCGGTTTGTGCTTGCGCGTGAGTGTGTTATGAGGGCGCGTGATTATTTGATTTTGTGTGTATGTGTGCGTTTGTGTATGTGTGTGTATTTGTTAATTGTACAGGGTATTTTGAAGTCCAGATAACTCGACTGCAACGGTCTTACTTGTTACTCTACGAATAACGGGTATAAAAATAATTTTTGCACATTTTTACAGCCAATTCTTTGGCCAATAAAAAATTATTTAAATTTTCAAATAATTCTATTACGGTGTTAGTGTTAGCCTAGGAAATTGTCAATCATTGCTGTGTGAGTATTTACAGTGTGATCAATATTTTAAAATATGTTTGTAAAACTATTCACATATTTTATTGTTATTCACTATGAAGATGATTTCCGATGTGACCTTCTGTTATAAAAAACTTGCAAAAAAAATATGAGATATCAGGGACCATAATCATTATAAGTTTTAAAATAAAACTTACTCCATAATGATTATTTTTGATTTTAATATCAATTGTTCACACCGTAATGATTATTTTTAAGCAAAAAAATAAAACTCAGTAATAATGATTATTTTTGATCAAAAAAAATAAAACTCAAAAATAATGATTACACAGGCCAACAAAATGACCATCTTTGTGAGGTGCAGCCCTGTTGATTTAAAAATATGATAAGTTTATGTTTACTGATTCCAAAACTGGCTTCGGTTTCGTTCCATCAGCTCTTGTTTCCAAGATATAACGGAAAAACGAAAATCTTGCGTTTTTGGCACTCTAGGATTTATGGAGGCCACACTAGGCATAAATGTCTGAGTTTATCGTAGGGACCTTATAAGTCCAGCGGAAAGTGTCTAATTTGGCCTTTGAAGAGAGAAATTGTTCGATTTATAGCATTTTTATCAAAATAAATCATCCCGTTTAATGAAGCGCGGTAATTGGATTAATACATTCGCCATCTGTGCATATAGCCAAAAATATAATCTAATTTTGTGATTTTTATGGCATTTAGATAAGTTTATTTGGCAAAGATATGGCGTGTTTAAGACGAAAATACATATTTAAATTTATGGGAGGAAAACTAGATTGTTACTCTAAATCTGTATAGGAACTGTAAAGGGGCTACTTGGTTCGGCATAAATTGTTATACATTTACATGTAGATGATAAATTATATTTGGAAACAAGTAGCCTTTTCACAGTTCCTTAAAAAATGTGAGTTACAAATCTAGTTTTCCTCCCATAAATTTAAATATGTAATTTCGTGTTTAAGAGGCTATAACTTTGCCAAATAGATTGATTTAATCGCCATAAAAATCACAAAATTAGATCATATGTTTGTCTATAGGCTCAGATGGCGAAAATATTAATTCAATAACTGCGCTAGCTTTAACGGGCCATAAAAAATGCTAAAAATGCTATAAATCGAAAAATGTCTGTCTTTAGAGGCCAATTTAGACACTTTCCGCTGTACTTATATAGCGGCTATGATTTTCAAAATTTGCATTGATATGTACTTTATCGCAATTAATTCATAAATTCAGATAATTATGCCTAGTGTGGCCTCCATAAATCCTAGAGTGCCAAAAAGTCGACTTTTTGGTTTTTCCGCGATATCTTGGAAACAAGAGCTGATTGAACAAAACCAATGATACAGTTTTGTTCAGTGAAGTCTATATTACCATCATCTGTTAAAAATAGACCTGCACCAAAATCACTGTTGGGCTGTGTTATTGTAAACTCAATGTAAACTCAATAAAACTCAAAAATAATGATTATTGTTGAGTTTTATTTTTGTTTTTTGCTCGCCTTCGTGGTGAACAATAAGAATTGAAAACTTATTTTCTTTAATCTACTTTTCATGAAATAAATTTGAATGTAATTAAATATGTTTAAAAATATGTTTTCACATGAAATCCGATCTCTAATAACACAAGTTTACAAAAAAAGGCCAACTTTTGCAACAGAGAACTTTGCAACCGTTCCTTATGTATTTTTGGCTGCTGAACTCAGATAAATTGTCCGTTTTCTCCCAGCACGTCAGGTTTACGAAATATTTGCATAAACGTGTGTTAAGCGAGGTATCATTACATTTGTTGGTCGTGTGGCCACATTAAGTGTCCTATACGAACTAACTTTGTTTCAATGTAAGCTGCATTGAATGACGTTATAGTCTTTTGTTTCTTCTTATTTTGCATATTTTCAGTTGTCCGATATCATTGCGTTTTTAAAAGTTTTAGCCGGAACGGAATTTATTTGAGTTCAGCAGCCAAAAATACATAAGGAACGGGTGCAAAGTTCTCGGTTGCAAAAGTTGGCCTTTTATTGTAAACTTGTGTAATTATACACATATCTACAAATAAAATATTATTTTACTATTTTTTATATTAATTCCTTACTTACTGCTACTATTATCACAGAAACAACCATTACAAAACCAAACCACACAAAACCAAGAGGCCCTTGAGCGCTGTTCACGCTGTATAGATTCATCTGTATCTTTTTCCTTTAACGGAATAGTGGCCGATGTAGGCTATTTCTTCTTCGGAGGCTCATTGTTGACAGGCATGCAACCAAAAGCAACTGACATTGAACGGCCGGTGAATCAGAATTCCCCATTTTCGACCTTTGGTTCCACATTTCACCCCATCTTGAAGATAAAGTGAAGAATCACTGTGTACAACTTGATTAATATATAAGGGGCATTCCATACAAAAAAAACTTTTTTCTGGGATGATGTCTCCGAATTGGATGATAATTGGCCCAAAGGGAGCTTATTATGAGAGAAGTTTAACCCCAAAATATGAGCTTTTTTGGAGCTCTTTTGCGAAAGTTCTTCGCTCAAAAGTGTAATATTGTGAATTTTTTAAATTTTCAATAACTCGAAAACGGCTTAAGATAGAGCTTAGCAATTTTTTTCCAAATGTGCAAGATTAAAAAGCCCTTTTTAAAAAAATTTTTAAAATTTTTATACCCTTGGAGAGGGTATATTAAAATTGTCCGGATGTTTGTAACGCATAGAAGGAAGCATCTCCGACCACATAAAGTATATATATTCTTGATCAGCATGACGAGCTGAGTTGATATAGCCATGTCCGTCTGTCCGTCTGTCCGTCCGTCTGTTTCTATGCTATCTCCTCCGTCAGTTTTAAAGCTGACTTAACCAAACTTTGCAGGAAGTCTTTTGGTACAAATACGCTGCACATTTGTCGGAACCGGCCGGATCGGATGACTATAGCATATAGCTGCCATAGGAACGATCGGTTGAAAAACTAGTTTTAGTAGGAAAAACTTTTTGTTTTCAAAGCTATCGCTCCCAACGCTGGTATTTATAAGTTTTTAATGATTTCACATAATTTCACCAAGCCTTGTCAAAATCGGACAACTATATAGTATAGCTGCCATACAAAAGTTAGGTCTGAAAAAAAGTCTTAGTGAGAAAATTTTTTTTGTTTTTAATGTTATCGCTCCCAACGCTCGTATTTATAAGTTTTTAATGATTTCACATAATTTCACCAAGCCTTGTCAAAATCGGACCACTATATAGTATAGCTGCCATACAAAAGTTAGGTCTGAAAAAAAGTCTAAGTGAGAAAAACTTTTTTGTTTTGAATGCTCCCAACGCTCGTATTTATAGGTTTTCAATGATTTTACATAATTTCAACAAAATTTGTCAAAATCGGACCACTATATAGTATAGCTGCCATACAAACTGCCAGGCATATATCAAGCTCCAAGGGTATATAAACTTCGGTCGAGCCGAAGTTAGCTGGCCTCTATTTTTTTTTGTTGGTTTAAGTTACTCTTGACCCTTGGGCAAAGAGATTTAATTGGTCGCCCCAGTGACCTACGGGGAAAACGCCAACGCAAACTTGGCTGGAAGTTTCCAGTGCTTGATTTATTATACCCTTGGAGAGGGTATATTAAAATTGTCCGGATGTTTGTAACGCATAGAAGGAAGCATCTCCGACCACATAAAGTATATATATTCTTGATCAGCATGACGAGCTGAGTTGATATAGCCATGTCCGTCTGTCCGTCTGTCCGTCTGTCCGTCCGTCTGTTTCTATGCTATCTCCTCCGTCAGTTTTAAAGCTAACTTAACCAAACTTTGCAGGAAGTCTTTTGGTACAAATACGCTGCACATTTGTCGGAACCGGCCGGATCGGATGACTATAGCATATAGCTGCCATAGGAACGATCGGTTGAAAAACTAGTTTTAGTAGGAAAAACTTTTTTGTTTTCAAAGCTATCGCTCCCAACGCTGGTATTTATAAGTTTTTAATGATTTCACATAATTTCACCAAGCCTTGTCAAAATCGGACAACTATATAGTATAGCTGCCATACAAAAGTTAGGTCTGAAAAAAAGTCTTAGTGAGAAAATTTTTTTTGTTTTTAATGTTATCGCTCCCAACGCTCGTATTTATAAGTTTTTAATGATTTCACATAATTTCACCAAGCCTTGTCAAAATCGGACCACTATATAGTATAGCTGCCATACAAAAGTTAGGTCTGAAAAAAAGTCTAAGTGAGAAAAACTTTTTTGTTTTGAATGCTCCCAACGCTCGTATTTATAGGTTTTCAATGATTTTACATAATTTCAACAAAATTTGTCAAAATCGGACCACTATATAGTATAGCTGCCATACAAACTGCCAGGCATATATCAAGCTCCAAGGGTATATAAACTTCGGTCGAGCCGAAGTTAGCTGGCCTCTATTTTTTTATTTGTTACCTTTCTTGAAAAACAAAGGATTTTTTTAGAAAACTTGGTCTAGCGAAAAAGACCCATCCTTCAAAAATTCTCAAGTGATCAATTGAAAACCATCAATATTTTTTTTTTTTCACCACAAAAGATTACCAACAGTGTGCAGATGAAGAAAGTTAAAAAAATAAAAAAATTTTAAAAATTTTTTTAAAAAGGACTTTTTAATCATGCACATTTGGAAAAAAATTGCTAAGCTCTATCTTAAGCCGTTTTCGAGTTATTGAAAATTTAAAAAATTCACAATTAGGGTGTTCACTTTGTTGAGCACTTGAGCACTTGGGGAAAAGTGTAAACATTTCCAACAACAATTTACTCTGAACAAATTGTGCACAGCTTGCTCGACCCAGGCCCTGAATACGAAAAGTCGGGCACTTGTACCTTATAGAGACCTGCACGAGTAAATAAAAAAGTAATCGATAATTACTAGCTGAGTATGATTACAAATGAGTACGATTACCTAGCTGTCAATTTGGCACCGTACTCATGTTTACTTTTCAGGGTTCGGAATCGCCCTTTACCTGCAGCTTTCGAGACTGACGGCTTATTAAATCGCGAAATAATACCAAAGAGGATAAAAAATAGTAATAAAAAAAAGACAGTGCAAATAAAGTGATAAATCATGGCGGGATCATTGCATAAGCGCAATTCGCAGCTAAGGGTTCTCCGAGGTAATAAAAATGCGAACTACTTAAGAAACTGCTTTCCATGGCCAAAAATGACCACACATAACAGCATTACCATGATTAAGACAATGCCGAACCGCGGTAAATACCATGGATGACCAATGGTTAAAAATACAGTTAAGATCATAAGGAATGTTTCAGACCACTTTTCGTGACTGACAACTCATCACATCGCGGAGAAATACCGTTGAGGATCAAAAATAGTAATTATGTCAAACAAACAGGAAAAAAACCATGCAAGAATCATTGCATACGCGCAGTTCGCAGCTAAGGGTTATCCGTGGAATTAAAACCGCTAATTACTTAAGAAACTTGTTTCAAGGCCACAATGGATCTTATATAACTACATCACCATTATTATTATGATTATTATGATTATGACCAACCTCTAGTGACTAACCGCGATACATACCATGGATGACCATTAACAAAAAACTTAGAAGAAGAAATTTTCTTCAAAATTTCCGAAAAATTTTTCAAATTAATTGCCGGTGTGGTCATCCATGGATTGGTCATCCATGGTATTTATCGTGGTTCAGTATTATCATAACCATGGTAATGTAGTGCTCATGTGTGCTCATTTTTAGCCTCGAAAATCAATTTCTTAAGCACTTAGCGGTTTTATTACCACGGCGATCCATTAGATGTGAATTGCTTTTATGCATTAAACTTGGCTTTATTTTTTACTTGGTTGGAAGTAAAGTATGTTTGACATTATTTATATTTTTGAACCGCAACGGCATTTTCCCGCGATTTGATGATTTGTCAGTCCTAAAAAGTGATTTGAAACATTCCTTATGATCTTCACTATATTCTTAAACATTGGTCATCCATGGTATTTATCGCGGTTCGGTATATTCAAAATTATGGTAATGTAGTTATGTGTGGTCACTTGTGCCCTTGAAAAGCAGTTTCTTAAGCACTTAGCGGTTTTGTTACCATGCAGATCCTTCAGCTGCGAATTGCGCTTATGCATTAATCTAGGCATGATTTTTTTACTTGGTTGGGCATAAAGTTTTTTTGACTTTTTTAATATTTTTATCCTCTTTGGCATTATTTCGCGATTTGATAAGTCGTCAGCCGAGTGCTGGATGCTGGCTCCCAAACTGTGCCACCAAAATAAACCTTGCTAATATTTTTATTATTTATGCCGACTACTACTCGGCACCGTAAAAATAAATCATATCTCAAACGTAGTTGTGTACAAATTTCGTGCACAGAGGGCTGCTCACAATACTAATCAGGCAAAACTGCTCAAGTGCTCAAGTGCTCAACAAAGTGAATACCCCAAATATTACACTTTTGAGCGAAGAACTTCCGCAAAAGAGCTCCAAAAAAGCTCATATTTTGGGGTTAAGCTTCTCTCATAATAAGCTCCCTTTGGGCCAATTATCATCTGATCGAGCCAAACTCCAAACACCAGCTTGTCTATCTTTACAAATTAAAGTAATCCGCTCGAAGTGTAGTCTGTACTCGTTCCTCTTTTTTAATCTTCTTTAATTCATTACATATCGATACATATCGAATTTCAGTGGTCGACAATGGTATGACCGCTTTACATTCAGTTAGGAATTCAACTTCAATCGTTATATTAGAAACAATGGGAAAGAAACTTAAATAATATTTAATGATAAATGAATAAATGGCGTAAACATACTCCCCGCCTTGGAAGCTCCTTCCAACAGACAGGCAAACTCTTACTAGTTCTCTACTGGCAGAGGACAGATCCGATGTACGTTCCGCTTTAGTTGACCGTTCTTCGTCTTAAGTGTTACTACTCGTACAGCGCCGTCAGCCCCAGGATGTAGCTCAGAAACTCGTCCAAGCAACCATTGGCCAGGCGGTGAGTTGTCCTCAGCAATTAGGACCAGCGTACCCAGTTGTAAGTTGGTGGTAGCAGACCTCCACTTAGTGCGCTGCTGCATCAAAGTCAGGTATTCGGCTGACCACCGACGCCAAAACATGTTGTGCACTACCAAAATGCGCTTCCAGTGCTCCGTCATGGACAGCTTGGCGTTAGTGCTTCTAAGTCATTCGGATCCGATGACAATGGATACAGGGGCCTGGAATTCATTACCGCTTTCACCTGCGCGATTGCAGTCGAGAGGTCTTCGTAGTTTAGGGCAGTGCTATTAGCACATTTGATCAGCAACTGCTTGGCGACTTTCACGGCGCTCTCCCACAATCCTCCGAAGTGAGGGGAGCGCGGAGGGATGAAGTGAAAGTTGACTCCTCGCTGACTGCACTCGTCTGCAATAAGGTCTTGGCTCGATCTGTCAAAGGATCTGTTCAGTTCGCGGGAGGCGCCCACAAAGTTTGTGGCGTTGTCACAATATAGATCCGAGCTCAAACCACGACGTGCAAAGAAACGTTTGAGAGCAGCAATGAAGGCGTTTGCGCTCAGGTCGGAAACAATTTCCAGATGACAAGCCTTTGTCAGAAAGCATACAAATATGCATAAATACACCTTGACTGGGCGTTTTCCTCGCATGTTGAAATGCATCCAGATAGGTCCAGCAAAGTCTAGACCTGCACGCTCAAACGGGTGAATATTTCCGCGTACTCGGCTTGCTGGCAGTGATCCCATAAGTTGGCTACCCAAGACAGGCCGAAGGCGAAAGCACACCACGCAGCTTCGTACTGTTTTGCGAGCCAGTTTCCTGCAGTTGACTATCCAATATTTCTGCCGCAAAAAGGCACATAACGATTGTACCCCGGCATGTAAATTTTTTCGATGTGTGTGAGAAATTAGTGCGTTTACTACTATATGGTTGCTTGGCAATAAAATGGGGTGCCTTATGTCAAATGGTAATTCGGCCTTTGATAACCTCCCACCTACACGAATTATAGCAATCCCCTCTTCCGTCTCTATGAAAGGATTCAAGCACTGTATTTTTGCCGATTTGATGAGTTTTTTACTCTGCAAGCTAGTGAACTCCTCATGCAACTTCAAATGTTGCAAATTCGCTACTATATAACGTAATCCGCCTGCCATTTCAACCGCAGTTAGATTTCGACGCTCAGCCACATCTGTCTTAATAATTGCTCTACGCCAACGGTAGATATAACTGAATACATGTTGCAGTTTTAAAAAATCATGTGCAAACTTACATTTCCCTATAAGATCGGAAACTGCATTAGTCCCTGGATTGCTGACTGCTAAAGTAAACGTGTTCTTTCGTTCTTCAGGAACCGTTTCTACAACTTCGCTTTTCGGGAAATTAGCCCAATCGTCACAAGTGTTCATTAGAAAGTCGGGGCCATGCCACCATAGATTCGATGAGCTTAAGTCAGTCGCATATAACCCCCTAGATATAATATCGGCCGGATTAGCCTTCGACTCGACTTTAAACCAATCTTGAATTCTGGACAATTCTTGGATTTGTGCCACTCTGTTGGCCACAAAAGTACTCCATCGACTGGCATGTGAAGAAAGCCAACTAAGAACGATTGTTGAATCGGTAAAATATCTAACCTGCTTGACCTTTAAATGCAGACAAGTACGAACCTTGTCCATTAATTTCGTTACAAGCAGAGCTCCTTGCAGCTCCAAACGAGGCAAGGATGTCACTCTAACAGGAGCGACCTTTGATTTCGCAGCTACTAGGCTCACTGATATTACCCCTTCTTTGTCTCTCACTCGAGCATAGATTACTCCACCGTAAGCCCTATTAGACGCGTCTGAGAATCCAAAAAGTTCAACTGATTCTGGCTCAGCCGTCACTGGAACTACCGATCTGGGCAACGAACACTGATTTATTAATTTCAGTTCCTCCCGATATTTACGCCATTGAACTGCGTAACTTGTTGGCAGCTCCTCGTCCCATTCGTGTTTCAGAAGCCACAATTCTTGAACAAAGATTTTTCCCAAAATCAATATGGGACTCAAAAACCCCAACGGGTCAAATATTTGGGCAAGTTCCGACAATACTGCTCGCTTCGTTAAAGTTGCTGAGCATTTTATATTGTACGAGAATTGAAATTCGTCCCTTTGACTCATCCAACTTATTCCCAAAGTTTTAGCCGCATCTTCTGTTTTTAGCCTCAAAGGCTCTGTATCAGCTGCCTCACTAAGCACTTGTTGGCAACTGCTGCGCCATTTGTGCAGCTCAAATCTACCACGTCTCAGAAGTTCTGTTACTTCTTCTTTCAATCTTGCAAGTACCTCTACTAAGTCAGCGCCGCACAGCATATCGTCCATATAGAAACTCTGTTTCACTGCTGCAAACGCCAGCGGGAACTCTTTGGCATGTGCTTCCGCCATGTACAACAAACAGCGTAAGAACGGGGCGGAATTAGTTCCATAAGTGACCGTTTTCAAACGCAACACTTGTATTGGATCAGCTACACTTCGACGCCATAAGATGCACTGAAAGTTGCGATGTTCTTTTATAACTAAAACCTGTCTATACATCTTGGTGATATCTGCGGTAATCGCATACTTGTAAAATCGAAAGCGAACTAATGTTTCGAACAAGTCTGGTTGCAATGTTGCTCCAACGAGCATAGTATCGTTAAGAGATACGCCATTGCTAGACTTACAGGATGCATCAAATACGACCCTTAATCTGGTCGTCAAGCTTTCCGGTCGCATAACTGGATGATGTGGCATGAAGTATTCAACCTCATGCACTTTAGCTTGATTCACAATCTCCAAATGCCCTAACTCTTCATATTCCGCAAGAAATTCTGTGTATTGGTCTTTCAGTGTCTGATCGCGACTTAACTTTCTCTCTAAATTAAGAAATCGGGTCAATGCGATTTGGTAGGTGTCGCCAAGAACCTTGATAGGCTCCTTAAAGGGAAGCGCGACGATCAGCTGGCCAGATTTAGCGTGCTTAACATTTAATGTGAAACTTTGTTCGCACTGCTTCTCTTCCTCGGTTAAACTCTTGGCTGGCTCAGGAATTTCCTCGCATTTCCAAAACCGCTGCACGAGCTCATGCAACTCATCAGCCTTTGGTTCAACTTCATTGACCAAAAGCGAAACGCCAGATGTGGGAGTGACCTCGCCTACAACAACCCAACCCAAGAGTGACTTTTGTAGTCTTGGCAAATTAGGCCCAAGCTTTATTTGACCCGCTACAAATAATTTGAAAAACAAAGAGACTCCTAACAACATGTCAATATTTCGATTGGAGTTAAATGCTGGATCTGCAAGCCTCACTCCTTTAGGCGGATGCCAATTTTGTCCCAGTCCTGAGCTACTTGGCTTGTACTGAGTGATCTCCGACAACACACAAAAATGATCCGTAGCAGCGAACCTAGTCAATCTAGATTTAAATGTAGCCTGCACCTCGCCTACAATTTCAGACATGGTATTGCCTATTCCGCTCAATCGCATAGACGTATCTTGCATCTCCAGTCCCAACACTGCTACTAACGCAGAGGTTAAGAAGTTTAGCTGGCTGCCAGAGTCTAAAACACATCTACAATTATGGTAGCCTCCATCTTTATCCTTAATCAATACCACTGCGGTTGCTAAATAACTCATAGAGGCTCTAGAGAGCAACGAGCTATGCACTGTGCTCGGCTGCTGCTGCATGGGAACCATAGGCGTTGAGTTTTGAACAACGTTGGTACCATCCCAGTGAAGCAACTCGTGATGAGGCTTGCTACAAACTTTACAGCGTGGACCATTACAACTCTTAGTTGTATGTCTCTTGCTAAAACATGTGAAACACAACATGTGCTTCTTCACCACCTGGTACCTCTGTACCGGTGACAATTCACAAAATTTTGGACACACCTGCAATCTGTGAGTCCCAGAACAACAATAACACGAATTGTTATGATTGCTGCCTACTGCTGCAGCTAAACTGGCCTTTTTTGAATCGTTTTTATACCCTTGGAGAGGGTATATTAAAATTGTCCGGATGTTTGTAACGCATAGAAGGAAGCATCTCCGACCACATAAAGTATATATATTCTTGATCAGCATGACGAGCTGAGTTGATATAGCCATGTCCGTCTGTCCGTCTGTCCGTCTGTCCGTCTGTCCGTCCGTCTGTTTCTATGCTATCTCCTCCGTCAGTTTTAAAGCTAACTTAACCAAACTTTGCAGGAAGTCTTTTGGTACAAATACGCTGCACATTTGTCGGAACCGGCCGGATCGGATGACTATAGCATATAGCTGCCATAGGAAAGATCGGTTGAAAAACTAGTTTTAGTAGGAAAAACTTTTTTGTTTTCAAAGCTATCGCTCCCAACGCTGGTATTTATAAGTTTTTAATGATTTCACATAATTTCACCAAGCCTTGTCAAAATCGGACAACTATATAGTATAGCTGCCATACAAAAAGTTAGGTCTGAAAAAAAGTCTTAGTGAGAAAATGTTTTTTTTGTTTTTTAATGTTATCGCTCCCAACGCTCGTATTTATAAGTTTTTAATGATTTCACATAATTTCACCAAGCCTTGTCAAAATCGGACCACTATATAGTATAGCTGCCATACAAAAGTTAGGTCTGAAAAAAAAGTCTAAGTGAGAAAAACTTTTTTGTTTTGAATGCTCCCAACTGTACTTTATAGTATAGGTTTCAATGATTTTACATAATTTCAACAAAATTTGTCAAAATCGGACCACTATATAGTATAGCTGCCATACAAACTGCCAGGCATATATCAAGCTCCAAGGGTATATAAACTTCGGTCGAGCCGAAGTTAGCTGGCCTCTATTTTTTCCATTCGAGCGAACTCCATTTGTCCTCCTAACATCTCGATTTGCCAAATTTATTCCTCTTTTTGTCAAATATTGAGACAGCAATTGCCATGAAGGCAATTTCGAACAGTCCCAATCATTTTCCCACCTTTCTACAGTCTCATCGTCGAGTTTCGAACGAACTAAATGGAATATAATCGCTTCCAAGATCACCTTGTAATCGCCTAAAGACTTTAGCGCTGCTAGTTGAGCATTCACACTGTCCACCAGCACTCTTATCGCGTCTGAGTCTGCATTTTTCAATCGTTTTACATTAAACAACTCGTTTATGTGAGATTGTAATATAAAAGACTTATTTTCAAAACGAGCCTGAAGCAATTTTAGGGCCAGTTTATAGTTAGCTTCTGATAATTCCAAGCACTCAATGGTGCCTAAAGGAACCGGACCTAAATACGATTTCAAATGCATAAACTTGGCCAAGTCATCAAGCTCGCTGTCGTTATCAATGAGCGTACAAAACATGCTATACCAACTGGTCCATTCTGTGAATTTCCCAGAAAATTCAGGAATCTTTAGAGTGGGAAGTTTTGATGAGCGGACCATATGCGAGCTGTTTAATGTGTCATTTGCATTTGACTGTCGCCGCCCTGTTCTGCTAATGCTACTCAAGACCGTCAGCCCCAGGATGTAGCTCAGAAACTCGTCCAAGCAACCATTGGCCAGGCGGTGAGTTGTCCTCAGCAATTAGGACCAGCGTACCCAGTTGTAAGTTGGTGGTAGCAGACCTCCACTTAGTGCGCTGCTGCATCAAAGTCAGGTATTCGGCTGACCACCGACTCCAAAACATGTTGTGCACTACCAAAATGCGCTTCCAGTGCTCCGTCATGGACAGCTTGACTAAGCCCTCATTAAAAGGTTCCACTAACGAATTTAGTGGTCTGCCGACCAGGAAGTGGCCAGGCGTTAGTGCTTCTAAGTCATTCGGATCCGATGACAATGGATACAGGGGCCTGGAATTCATTACCGCTTCCACCTGCGCGATTGCAGTCGAGAGGTCTTCGTAGTTTAGGGCAGTGCTATTAGCACATTTGATCAGCAACTGCTTGGCGACTTTCACGGCGCTCTCCCACAATCCTCCGAAGTGAGGGGAGCGCGGAGGGATGAAGTGAAAGTTGACTCCTCGCTGACTGCACTCGTCTGCAATAAGGTCTTGGCTCGATCTGTCAAAGGATCTGTTCAGTTCGCGGGAGGCGCCCACAAAGTTTGTGGCGTTGTCACAATATAGATCCGAGCTCAAACCACGACGTGCAAAGAAACGTTTGAGAGCAGCAATGAAGGCGTTTGCGCTCAGGTCGGAAACAATTTCCAGATGACAAGCCTTTGTCAGAAAGCATACAAATATGCATAAATACACCTTGACTGGGCGTTTTCCTCGCATGTTGAAATGCATCCAGATAGGTCCAGCAAAGTCTAGACCTGCACGCTCAAACGGGTGAATATTTCCGCGTACTCGGCTTGCTGGCAGTGATCCCATAAGTTGGCTACCCAAGACAGGCCGAAGGCGAAAGCACACCACGCAGCTTCGTACTGTTTTGCGAGCCAGTTTCCTGCAGTTGACTATCCAATATTTCTGCCGCAAAAAGGCACATAACGATTGTACCCCGGCATGTAAATTTTTTCGATGTGTGTGAGAAATTAGTGCGTTTACTACTATATGGTTGCTTGGCAATAAAATGGGGTGCCTTATGTCAAATGGTAATTCGGCCTTTGATAACCTCCCACCTACACGAATTATAGCAATCCCCTCTTCCGTCTCTATGAAAGGATTCAAGCACTGTATTTTTGCCGATTTGATGAGTTTTTTACTCTGCAAGCTAGTGAACTCCTCATGCAACTTCAAATGTTGCAAATTCGCTACTATATAACGTAATCCGCCTGCCATTTCAACCGCAGTTAGATTTCGACGCTCAGCCACATCTGTCTTAATAATTGCTCTACGCCAACGGTAGATATAACTGAATACATGTTGCAGTTTTAAATAATCATGTGCAAACTTACATTTCCCTATAAGATCGGAAACTGCATTAGTCCCTGGATTGCTGACTGCTAAAGTAAACGTGTTCTTTCGTTCTTCAGGAACCGTTTCTACAACTTCGCTTTTCGGGAAATTAGCCCAATCGTCACAAGTGTTCATTAGAAAGTCGGGGCCATGCCACCATAGATTCGATGAGCTTAAGTCAGTCGCATATAACCCCCTAGATATAATATCGGCCGGATTAGCCTTCGACTCGACTTTAAACCAATCTTGAATTCTGGACAATTCTTGGATTTGTGCCACTCTGTTGGCCACAAAAGTACTCCATCGACTGGCATGTGAAGAAAGCCAACTAAGAACGATTGTTGAATCGGTAAAATATCTAACCTGCTTGACCTTTAAATGCAGACAAGTACGAACCTTGTCCATTAATTTCGTTACAAGCAGAGCTCCTTGCAGCTCCAAACGAGGCAAGGATGTCACTCTAACAGGAGCGACCTTTGATTTCGCAGCTACTAGGCTCACTGATATTACCCCTTCTTTGTCTCTCACTCGAGCATAGATTACTCCACCGTAAGCCCTATTAGACGCGTCTGAGAATCCAAAAAGTTCAACTGATTCTGGCTCAGCCGTCACTGGAACTACCGATCTGGGCAACGAACACTGATTTATTAATTTCAGTTCCTCCCGATATTTACGCCATTGAACTGCGTAACTTGTTGGCAGCTCCTCGTCCCATTCGTGTTTCAGAAGCCACAATTCTTGAACAAAGATTTTTCCCAAAATCAATATGGGACTCAAAAACCCCAACGGGTCAAATATTTGGGCAAGTTCCGACAATACTGCTCGCTTCGTTAAAGTTGCTGAGCATTTTATATTGTACGAGAATTGAAATTCGTCCCTTTGACTCATCCAACTTATTCCCAAAGTTTTAGCCGCATCTTCTGTTTTTAGCCTCAAAGGCTCTGTATCAGCTGCCTCACTAAGCACTTGTTGGCAACTGCTGCGCCATTTGTGCAGCTCAAATCTACCACGTCTCAGAAGTTCTGTTACTTCTTCTTTCAATCTTGCAAGTACCTCTACTAAGTCAGCGCCGCACAGCATATCGTCCATATAGAAACTCTGTTTCACTGCTGCAAACGCCAGCGGGAACTCTTTGGCATGTGCTTCCGCCATGTACAACAAACAGCGTAAGAACGGGGCGGAATTAGTTCCATAAGTGACCGTTTTCAAACGCAACACTTGTATTGGATCAGCTACACTTCGACGCCATAAGATGCACTGAAAGTTGCGATGTTCTTTTATAACTAAAACCTGTCTATACATCTTGGTGATATCTGCGGTAATCGCATACTTGTAAAATCGAAAGCGAACTAATGTTTCGAACAAGTCTGGTTGCAATGTTGCTCCAACGAGCATAGTATCGTTAAGAGATACGCCATTGCTAGACTTACAGGATGCATCAAATACGACCCTTAATCTGGTCGTCAAGCTTTCCGGTCGCATAACTGGATGATGTGGCATGAAGTATTCAACCTCATGCACTTTAGCTTGATTCACAATCTCCAAATGCCCTAACTCTTCATATTCCGCAAGAAATTCTGTGTATTGCTCTTTCAGTGTCTGATCGCGACTTAACTTTCTCTCTAAATTAAGAAATCGGGTCAATGCGATTTGGTAGGTGTCGCCAAGAACCTTGATAGGCTCCTTAAAGGGAAGCGCGACGATCAGCTGGCCAGATTTAGCCTGCTTAACATTTAATGTGAAACTTTGTTCGCACTGCTTCTCTTCCTCGGTTAAACTCTTGGCTGGCTCAGGAATTTCCTCGCATTTCCAAAACCGCTGCACGAGCTCATGCAACTCATCAGCCTTTGGTTCAACTTCATTGACCAAAAGCGAAACGCCAGATGTGGGAGTGACCTCGCCTACAACAACCCAACCCAAGAGTGACTTTTGTAGTCTTGGCAAATTAGGCCCAAGCTTTATTTGACCCGCTACAAATAATTTGAAAAACAAAGAGACTCCTAACAACATGTCAATATTTCGATTGGAGTTAAATGCTGGATCTGCAAGCCTCACTCCTTTAGGCGGATGCCAATTTTGTCCCAGTCCTGAGCTACTTGGCTTGTACTGAGTGATCTCCGACAACACACAAAAATGATCCGTAGCAGCGAACCTAGTCAATCTAGATTTAAATGTAGCCTACAATTTCAGACATGGTATTGCCTATTCCGCTCAATCGCATAGACGTATCTTGCATCTCCAGTCCCAACACTGCTACTAACGCAGAGGTTAAGAAGTTTAGCTGGCTGCCAGAATCTAAAACACATCTACAATTATGATAGCCTCCATCTTTATCCTTAATCAATACCACTGCGGTTGCTAAATAACTCATAGAGGCTCTAGAGAGCAACGAGCTATGCACTGTGCTCGGCTGCTGCTGCATGGGAACCATAGGCGTTGAGTTTTGAACAACGTTGGTACCATCCCAGTGAAGCAACTCGTGATGAGGCTTGCTACAAACTTTACAGCGTGGACCATTACAACTCTTAGTTGTATGTCTCTTGCTAAAACATGTGAAACACAACATGTGCTTCTTCACCACCTGGTACCTCTGTACCGGTGACAATTCACAAAATTTTGGACACACCTGCAATCTGTGAGTCCCAGAACAACAATAACACGAATTGGTATGATTGCCGCCTACTGCTGCAGCTAAACTTGCCTTTTTGAATCGTTTTTTCCATTCGAGCGAACTCCATTTGTCCTTCTAACATCTCGATTTGCCAAATTTATTCCTCTTTTTGTCAAATATTGAGACAGCAATTGCCATGAAGGCAATTTCGAACAGTCCCAATCATTTTCCCACCTTTCTACAGTCTCATCGTCGAGTTTCGAACGAACTAAATGGAATATAATCGCTTCCAAGATCACCTTGTAATCGCCTAAAGACTTTAGCGCTGCTAGTTGAGCATTCACACTGTCCACCAGCACTCTTATCGCGTCTGAGTCTGCATTTTTCAATCGTTTTACATTAAACAACTCGTTTATGTGAGATTGTAATATAAAAGACTTATTTTCAAAACGAGCCTGAAGCAATTTTAGGGCCAGTTTATAGTTAGCTTCTGATAATTCCAAGCACTCAATGGTGCCTAAAGGAACCGGACCTAAATACGATTTCAAATGCATAAACTTGGCCAAGTCATCAAGCTCGCTGTCGTTATCAATGAGCGTACAAAACATGCTATACCAACTGGTCCATTCTGTGAATTTCCCAGAAAATTCAGGAATCTTTAGAGTGGGAAGTTTTGATGAGCGGACCATATGCGAGCTGTTTAATGTGTCATTTGCATTTGACTGTCGCCGCCCTGTTCTGCTAATGCTACTCAAGAGCTTGGCCTTTATCTCACAATAAAGTTCCTCAATTGCCTGACGGCTTTCATACTCGCTTGCGTCATCACTATCTTGTTCGTTTTTCGCTTGAATGTTACAAAACTGGCTATAATTTGATTCAATTAAGCTTAAGCGTGCTTCCAACTCTGCATTTGTCATGGCGGCGCAATGTTTGGTAATATAACTTTTATTTCGGCTAAAGGAATTCACAATGCCCGCTCGTGCGGTGAGCATCTCAGATTCTTTCCCCTTTTTTGGTGCCATTCTGTTACTTGTTAACTCAAGACGTTAATTTGTACGGCAGTCCCGGGAAACTAGTGCTTGAAACCTTTCACCTCTTGTTATATATCCTAAACTCGCTGCAACTAATTACTACTCCCAGAGTCGAACACTATAAGGCTGCACTGTACTTCCAATGCACCTTGTCAAGCATATATTGATAGCCCTTATGTAATATTTTTCCAATTGTAATAGCCCTTAATCGGCAATCAAACTATGTTGCTTTTTCTTTTTAATTCCTTGCGCAGCCGTATTGTTTCGCAACAACAATTGTTACCGAGCTTTAACTGTCCAGCCAACAACCATATGTGTAAGCTTATGTACATACGTGCATACCTATGTACATATGCACGTGCAAGTTCTGGATACAGCTTAAGCGAAAATGCGTGCGCAAGAGATTTAAGAGGCAAAGTCAAGTCAATGTCAGTCAAGTAGTCCACTGCGTTTGCGTTGTCGAATGTATGTATGTAAGTCTGTATAATGGTAAGCGCACACAACTGCAGTTAGGCACACGCGGTTCTGTAACTGTAACTCTTTTATATGAGTAAATCCGTATGTACCGGTACTTTAGTTCTCCTCTTAACACGTGTGGCCAATTTAATATACAGACAAATTCAATGACCTGGCTACCACTTAACACTGACACTTTTCAACCTTTTTAATATGTTTTTAGTTCACACAATTCGAATTTAATATTTAACATGCCTGCAAGAAATATCAAATTTATCAAGCAGTTAAGACTCACAATTCAATACCAAAGCTGCTGCCGCAATCGCCGATCAGCCAATCCTCTGGGTGAACTAAAGATGAGCTCCAGTGTTGAGCTCCAGCCCAGCAATGTCTCTGGGTAATTTAAAGGTGAACTCCAGTCTTGAGCTCCAACCCAGCAGTCTTCTGGGGAATTATAGATGAACTCCAAATGAGCTCCAACCCAGCAGTGATTCTGGGGAATTTAAGATGAACTCCAATTGAGTTCCAGCCGGATAATATAGAACCTTCTCCAATAAGTCCCTGCTCGGGCGCCAAAATGATCGAGCCAAACTCCAAACACCAGCTTGTCTATCTTTACAAATTAAAGTAATCCGCTCGAAGTGTAGTCTGTACTCGTTCCTCTTTTTTAATCTTCTTCAATTCATTACATATCGATACATATCGAATTTCAGTGGTCGACAATGGTATGACCGCTTTACATTCAGTTAGGAATTCAACTTCAATCGTTATATTAGAAACAATGGGAAAGAAACTTAAATAATATTTAATGATAAATGAATAAATGGCGTAAACAATCTCTAATTAATTTCCAATCGTTTTAATTTATTTTATATAATCAATCTTGTGAACTTTACCCAAAAATAAACAGTAATTTGTGAAACCTACATCTATGTACCGTCGGACTCTATATCGAAAACAAAATAAATACTTTTTCGAGGACTAAAAAATTATCCTAAATGTCAGCAAAAATGTCTGTGAGCCCAAATGTTCCAAAATTTTGTCCGAAATGTTTCCAAAGTAAGCCAAAAATAATGGATAAATGGTGCAAAAATTTTCCAAAATAAGATTGAATTGCCTTTTACAGTCGTAAAATATCATGAAACATTAAGGTTGAAATTCGGGCTAAATTTGAGTATTCGTGTATTCCGTCTTGTCTTTAAGTCTCACAGAACAACAACATTTACACCGACTTTTTCGTAATTTGGGATGCAAAAATAGCACCCTTAAAAGCTATTTCTTTCTTTTTTAAGCAACTAGTTTGGTAGACACTCTTAAATCACTTTTTCACTGGGTAAGCGCCGGCATTTCAATGCTATGAACTCTCCTGCATCGCACACATACACCCACCCTAGCTCATAAATGATGTGGCATAATTAAAGCCGTTGCCAATGCTTTCGTCTCGCACAAAGTGTTAACCATATTGTTGGCCAGTCCTAGACCAGGATTGTACCCAACCAAGCCTAGCCACGTTCGGCCCACGTTGTCCACGTTCGTCATGGCTTCAATATGCGTGCGTGCCTGCAGTATCCTGGCTGGCTGGCACCCTGCCGACTCCGTGTCCATGCAGCTCGTCACGCAGCAACATTTGAAGTCAATTTAAAATGAGCATTCGAGCGTGCAGTCATGAGATGCGCTCAGTGTGCATTCCCACACCCTAGATCTAGACACAGACACAGACACAGACACAGACTCACTTCCAGCTACCATTCCTAGTTGTGAGAGTTATTGTTATTGTTGTTATGGCTGGTCTCATGATTTGCCACTTGGTTAGCTTGCCAGCTTTATGTGGATTGATAATTTAATCAGCTCTGGCCACAACTTGCGGCCAAATTGAATTCCCACTGCATAGACCAATTCCTATTTATTTAATTGATTTCTGACTGCTGCAAGTGCAGAGGAAAAACTTAACCCCTTCGGAGCAATAGTTAAAGAGCAGTGGGAGCTGATTCTAGAGAAATCTAGTTACTGGCCATAAGTGAAATATCTTTCGTTCTCTTCCACTTTCTCTGCAACTTTTATACGGTTGCGTTGGATATTGAGAAATGCAGCAGTACTTCCGCTTCTGGACAGATTAGCGCAGAAACAGCAGCAGCAGGGACACATCGATGTGACCAAGACCGAGACCCAACTTCTGTTGTTGTTTTTGTTAGCAACGCGTCTGGAACGCACCGAAAGTTGAAACATTTTCAGCACACAGATTAATTGAATTTTCGGCAACTTTTGCTGCACAAATTGTTCACAAATTTTTATAATTCCCGTAAACCTAGGAACAGTAAAAAACTATTTATAGCCAAAAACTAACGAAACTCGAAAACGAAAAAGAGTTAACAACAGCAGCAAAATGAGGCAAAGGGGCCGACATAATACTCTAACTTGACCAAAATATAAGCGGCAAAAAAAAAGTGCACTGTAAGAAATTTTCCGAAATTTCCGGCATTAATTAATAACTTAAAAACAAAGCAAGATATTGCGAGATATACACCATTAGGCAATATCTGGAAAGAAGAGAGCCTGCTAGCACTTCACCCAGCATTAAAACAATTTTTTTAGCCTATAAAAGTAAACGCTATGGAGGACCATTTCCCAGACAATGTGATGAAGAAATATAGATGGATTTCATATGGAGCACACTTACAAGAAAAGCTTGAACAGCTAAGTATTAATGTTGTTGTGGTCGTTTTTTGCAAACATATCTAAATAACAAATGTAACTATTCAGACAGGACACATCACAAGCAAACGAAGACAGCTGCAGAAGAAGCTTATTTTCTCGATTTTTCTTTAAAGTCTCTAGAGAAGTAACGTACTACATGTATGGGTTTCGGCAAAAGGCACACCAGTAAAGTAACTTCTAGTTGTACACCATTCGCGTGGACACGAGGCATGCAGTAAAAGACCAATGTTTCTCCATAGTGAGCTGTTCACACTTGACGAATTCAATTTATTAGTGTAAATAAAACAATATTTGAAAGAGATTAGAATATAGTGTTTTTAAAATGTTATGTATTAATTTGAAAGGCAGTTTGTAAAGAACTGAATTTATATAACAAACATGATGAGAAATAATATTAAATTGATAAATGCTAGTTTCAAAATGAAGCAAAAAGTTTTTTAATTGAAGTATCAAATTAATAAGACTGTGACAACATTAATACTAAAAAATTATTACAAACAATTGAGAAAGTCGGTCAAGCCCACTAAATATTGCTCTATACCTGAAATATAAGCTGAATGCAGTGCTGCTGCTGCGCTTACTGCACGCACTGACAGACATTATCGGGCACTGTCATCGACATTATTGCATTGAGTTGGCTGTGGTTGTCTGGCTTTTAGCACTTTATAAATGAATTGACAGTTCAAGTAAGTGAAAATATTTGCATTTTGAGAATTAATGATGTGATTCTAATAGAAGTGGATGCATTTTTACAACTTACCACACTTACCACATTTGAGTCACTGAGTCATTGATTGTCCCATGCTTTATTTAAGTAGCTTAGGTCAGTAATACGAATAGGAAAATATCGATCTAAATAAAATTAATGATAAAAATGACGCACGTTTTATTTTTAGAGACCACTGGCTAGAAACTACACTCAAAAAAAAAAAAAACGCTTGCGCTTGGTTTTCAAATATTTACTTATGTGTAGGTCAGAGACTAAATCCGTAACCGAATCCGTAACCTTTAACCTCCAACAAAAATTTGATATTTAAAATCGAAACCGTAACCGTAACCGAAAAAAAATATATTCTTCTTACAACCGTCATTTTTAAATCCCGGAATTCTGATGTAAATCCTGCCTTTAGCTAGGGTAAGCATGATTTAACCTCGTGATTGGCATATTTCAAGAACACTCGATTTTGATTTTATTTTGTTATTCGAACTAGACTTGATCCCACATTTGAATTCAACCAAGAAGACCGGCTATTTACTTTTACAACCTGAATTAGTGAGAGATTTTCTTACTTTATTTTCGAACTGTGTATTTCTACTATTTGCTCTCTCTATTTTTTCTACCTAATTTAGTTTTTAGATTCATTTGTTGGTGGAGCCATTTCCTTTCGAGGCCACTTAATACTGATATAAGGACAAGCTAATCTGGAAAGCGTTGCTTACTCCTTTTAAAGAGTATGACAATATTTGACTTCATGTCACCACAAAAAAATGTCATAGTCGGCATTGTAGTTTTAGTTGCCGGCAACAGCGTTAACGGCATCATGTACAGACTAGCTGCATGGGGACATCATTAGTACTTTAATTGCCATAAATAACCACAGCCGCATACATCGCACCCGCAATGTTGCCCCAAACTGCGCTCCGGGCGTCGCTTGTGCACCCACATGGTCCCAACGAATGGAATTCCACATAAAAGTTGTCAACGTTATTTTTGCAACTTTTGCACACACACATACGCCCAGTGGCAACTCCCGCAAGCATAATACGGACGTGTGTGTGTGTGTATGTGAGCGTGTATAGTTTACAGTTTTTGGAGCGTCAGGCGGAGCATATTGTCAAACGGAACGCAGCAGGCACAGGAGACAGGATGGAGACTCGGGCACTCTTGCTATTGCCAATGCATCAACCACACAGTCAATGTCCCTGGCCAATTTCTATTGTCATCTGGATGCGTTTCCAGAACTCCATTCCCCCTGCAAAGCCTGTCATTTCGAAAATCAGTCAACAAATGCCACAAACGCACACGCCCCGACAGCACTTTGTCTGGGAAAATTCGTTTGGTGCACTTTTCAGAGGCTGGAAGGCTCCGAAAAAGCGGTGTGTGTCCATTGCTGGGTCACTTGACAATTAGTCGGTTCACCAAAAGTTTCAAATGAACTTGCAGCTGCAGTTGAAAGAAACTTTCAGTCCAAAAAGCCGACAGATGCCCTCGTCCTTAGATGTGAAGGGTTTACAAAAACTAAGCCAACGACATCAAAGCTGTTTCTCAACTACAAATTCGATTAACAGAAATGCATAGGTTAGCTTGCAGTCAGAATGTTGGCAAGACTCCATAGAATTATGGGCATTTAGTGGCCCGTCGCATCCTCGAATTATGGCTTATTATATCCAATATAAACGAGGGGGCGAAGCTAACTTCGTCTGCAGAATTATACAAAATTTGCCCTTCCTGTCTGGTTAATGCTGAACATACTAGTACACTCTTCTCCGCGACATTTGCTATATAAGTACGCACCTTATATAGCACCTTTGTTAAGTATTAGAAACTGATCAAACCCGAATACAAAATAATAATTTGGCTTACATTGAATCAAAACGAAAAAGATATATAAATATATGAGCCTTTCATCTAAGTATAGTGTAAGTGTGAGTCGTTCTCTCTCATGCTTACTCTCTCACTCCCTCGCGCTCTTAGTAAAATAGCTTTGTCCACAATATTGTCTGAGCCCCACAGCTCATACAAAATTTTAATTGGCCTTTGTCCCCACCTCGCGGACAATTTTTCCAAATATTCTTTCTTAGTAAGCGATTGCATAACTTAACGAAGGTCTATGCCAAATCTTAGATCTCTAGGATAAACAGATTTGGCAAAATGCTAAAGCAGGAAAGAGTTATAAGAGACTTCTGTCGCGCTTGTGCTGCCTTCTGCAGCAGATGCAAGAGTTCATATTGAAGAGTTAAAAGACAGTACTTTGCTTGAATTTGCATGCTTGTAATCCTCAAGTTCGAATTCATCGCTCTCATTCTTTATATATGGGCAACAGAAATTTGCTCAAGATTCGTGTAGATTTTAAACATTCAACATTCAGCATTAGTAAATCTAAACGTTCAATTAGAAGTCCCACATGCCACGTGTGACAGCCAGTTTGCTAAACAAAAATTATAAGAACTCAGTATTAATGTAGAGCTACATTGTTCGTTTATAATTTCCACACGCGCGTGTAGGATTTCAGTATCCAAACGTTAATACAGAAAACCTAAACATTCGTGTGTGGTATTCAGATTGTTGCACGTTTAGATTTTAAGATTCCTCACGCGTGTAGCTTTCTGAATTCTACACGTAGCATGTGCAATTTAGCAGGGCGAAATACGTTTCGTTTAGGATTGACTTGTCAATTTTGTTTACTCTGCGTACCTTCGGTACAGAGTATAAAAATATGTGGGAAGACTATATATGTGGGAAGATATGTGGGGAGACTTCAATTTTATTCTCGGTTGCTATCATTCGACAAGTGTTAAGCGATTTGAAACGGAATGTATAACGCCATGTAGTTATGTTAAGTGCGGTTTTGCTTCAATATAATCTTGTAACCGAAATTTTTGTGAAACTAACATGCTGTAGTGTACAATTCCTATCAACAATGATATTTTGTCTTGGTGTTCCAAACTGGGAAAATAGTTTCAGATAACTATCCGTTGTAACGATCCTTTTGAACTTGTAACGGACTATTAGCAAATACACCCCAGCGGCGCAAATGCCCATTACAAGTTCGATGTTCTCTTAAACACTTTGAAGGCTGGCATCCTTCAATTGTCGGTTACTACTCTGTATACAATTACGTAGGCTTGGCCGTTTTCGTTGGCATACTGTATACAAAGCAGAATACTATGTAATCGGAAAAGTGGGCGTATAACAGAAATCACTTCCGCTTTAGATTACAACTCAATATACCATTTGAGAAAATGTTGGCGACGAAGTATGCGTTCAGTTCACAAAACGATGCACCATTTTGAAACTTGTGTGTAAACTTGTGGACTAGCTGTGCGCGTCCACATACTAGGTGTATCGGATTGTAATGGGGATCAAAATTAAAAAAACTTGACAAAAAAAAATGTTGTATGAGAAGAGGAAGGAATTGAACTCTGGACTCATAACACAGAAACACATGGACGAAGGCGCGTTAGCTCACTTGACTATTGGGCACATGGAAGAACTGGCGACAAAATCATAATTAAGAATGTAAGCAGTTGGCACTTTCGCGACCGAGGTGCCTCTTTTCAAAAGTCGATTGACACAAACATAACACAACAGTTAAATATACACGAGCAACAACTCGACCCGAAGTTAAACTTCTCTATACACAACAGTGTATTCGAAACGTAGCGAGAAATTCCCATTACGTGGGCACCTACTGCGATGCATATTGTGGACCAGCCTCATTCACTCTGCGCCGCTGGGACCAAACACTTTTACACAAAACGATCAACTTAAACAGACACAAGGTTGCATTTTGAGTAATAGCCTTGAGAGAGCAAATGTCAGTTTAACAAACGACACTCTTTTCTCTCTCTCTCTCTCTCTCTCTCTCAAAAACGAGGATAAATGCTAGTTTAGAGCAGCGTTGGCCCTCGGTTCCATCCCGGGGGCGACAACATTTCGCTATTTACACATACATGACCCGAATGCTTGCCGAAGCTGACATCAAGAGAGCAAGACAGTGTCAGTCGCTTGGCAGAGTCAAAGAAAATTTAACATAGAAGCACACTCTGCTGCGTCGTCAACATTTCACTAAGAAATTAATCAGCTGTTTGCTGTCATTTTGGCTCTTTGAGTCATTTTTTGACACTTTGAGTTATTTTTGTAACTATGTGCGTCTCCCTCTAACAAACATGGTTTCCTATGTCGACAAACATTCTGAGTAAAATTTTGAGTTGTTACAATGAATGTTCTCTTTGTCAGGATTGAGTTAACATCACTCCAAAAAGAGAGGCGTTTCAAAGTGTGCATCTATGTTAGATTTTCTTTGACTTTGTCAAGCGACTGACGCTGTCTTACTCTCTCGATGTCAGCTTTGGCAAGCGTTCGGGTAATGTACGTGAGAATAGGGAAATGTTTTCGGCCCCGGGATGGAACCGAGGGCCAACGCTGGTTTAGAGCCATGGCGTCGTTCTTTTCGTTCGAGCTGCAGAGGAAGACAGTTGACTATTTTCGAGTGCCAAATTCATACAAGTTATTGCCTTGGTCTGGCGTGCAAAGTTTTAATCTGAAAAAATCCCAGCCATCCTGATCCGTTAAAGGCTGCTAAGTTGATCAATCGAATAATTACTTAAACTACTCGAAGAGCACAAACATTTACGCGTACGTGAAAATTCAATTTTCCGCACGAAGCAGAAAAATTACTGTGCACCGCTTTTATTTCTTTTCCTTTATTATTCTTTCTTTCTTTATTTGTTATATCTAGATCTTTTCCACTTTCGTTATCACTTATTTCATCTTCTTGTTGCTGTTTGTCTTTTGTTTTTAACCATGGTTTTAAATTATGCACCGCCCATATCCCTTCATATGGCTTTTACGTTCGCTGAAATCCTTCCACATCTCTTATCAGGTATCTATCATTGCCTAAAACTTTCGACACCACATAAGGACCCTTAAATTTCGGTATCAGTTTACTGTATACCCCAGCCGTAGAATCAAAATTTTTTACCACGACATAATCTCCCTCCTGATAAATAATTGGTCTTTGTCGTTTATTATCTACATATTTCTTATTGTATTCCTGCACTTTCTTCTGTGCCATTTCTGCTCTATTTCGAATTTCCTCCTTAGTCATATTTGCGCCTCCTTGTTGGTTTTCCACAAAATTTTCTTTTAAACTATCTATCGTTCTCCCTTTTCGTCTTATCCCAAACAACATGACACTGGGGTGTTCGTTAATACTCCTATAAACCGTATTATTCATGGCAAATTCCACATCCGCAAGCACATTGTACCATCTTTCATTCTTTTCAACATCAATCAATTTACTTATCATGGGGACCAAGTCTCTGTTGATCCTCTCTACTTGGCCGTTTGCCTGTGGGGAGCCTGTGGCGATTTTCACGTGACTAATATTATTTTCTAACACAAAGTTCTCAAATTCGTCCGACGTAAAACACGTTCCCCTATCCGAGATAATCACTGCTGGTCTACTATACGCCCTGAAATAATCTTGTAATGCGTCTATTGCTTCCCTTGTTTTTGTTGTTTTTGTTGGATATAATCTCACAAACTTCGTACATGCATCCACAACCACCATAATATGTTTTTTCACTGATTCTTTGTTGTTTATAGGACCATAATGGTCAATGTGCACCACTTGAAAAGGGACGGTACCCTTTGGAATCGTATGAAGAAAACCCTCTTGCTTGTTGTTCTTTGCCGAAAACGCAATGCACTTAAGACAGTTTCGTATGTGCTCTTCCGTTTTCCTTTTCATGTTTGGAAACCAATAACTCTTACCTATGACCTCTGTTACCTTTTCTGTTCCTAAGTGACCCATCTCATTATGGTACTTATAAAGTACATGGCCTTCCAATGATTCTGGAAAATAAAACATCAATTTCTCTTTTCCTTTTCTATATACTACACCGTTTCTCATTTCGTAAAGACCATGTTCTCCTTCATTTAGAATTTCTTTTATCTCACAAATCTTCTCGTCCTTATTCTGGCAAATAAGTAAGTTGTCTTCAAACGTATTATCCTCTATTACCATTATCGTATTGCACCTACTTAAAGCATCAAAGTGCTGCCCTGCCTGATCTATGCTCCCATATGCAATCATAGTTTCCAACTCAAGTGCCATCCGGATTAAGTTCTTTTTGTTCAACGTAATTAACGAATTAAGCAGTTACGACTTTAAAAGAGATTCCTTGAAGATATCTAAACCCTTTAGTGCGTATATTACCGCCAACGTCTCTAACTCAAAACTGTGATATCTTGACTCTGTATCAGTTGTTCTTTTCGACATATAGAAAATAGGATGAAACTTGCCATCGCTTTTCCTTTGTAAAAGAATTGCTCCGAAACCTACGGCACTCGCATCACAATGAAGTTCGGTTTCGTCGCTCGGATCGTATATAGCTAATATCGGCGTTTCCGACAATTTGCCTTTTAGTGTATTAAAAGCTTCCAATTGTTCAGGACCGAAACTGAACTTTTTATCCTTCCTTGTGAGGTCATGAAGTGGCTTAGCCAAAATAGAGAAATTCTGGATGAACCTCCGAAAATAAGAGCGCATTCCCAGGAAACTTTGTACATCACGTACTTTTGTAGGAACTGGGAAATCATTTATCGCCTTAATCCCTTCTTCGTTAGCCTGAATACCTTTTTCCGAAATCACATATCCCAGATATTTCACCTCACTTTAAAAAAAGACACATTTATCCATTCTCAGGTCAAGCTTGTTCATCACCAACCGTTTAAAAACTTCCTGCAAAATCGACATGTGTTCATCGAATCCTGTTGTCGCGATCATGATATCATCGAGATATACTTTCACCTTGCCTTCCTTTATCATGTCTCCAAAAACTTTGGTAATAAATCTTTGAAACACAAATGGTGCGTTCGTTAGCCCAAACGGCATCCTTAAATAATCAAACTGACCTATCGGTGTCGTAAACGCTGTATATTTTATGGAATCTGGATGCATGTATACGTGGTTATTACTGTTCTTTAAGTCCAACTTGGTAAAAATCCTTTTATTCACCAACCCATCCAATAAATCATCTATCAATGGAATTGGATACTTTGTCTTTCTTGTCCTCTTATTCAACTCCCTGTAATCAACACACATTCTTGAATCCTTCGTTTTCTTTTTAACCAACACCACACGCGACGAATATTCTGATTCGCTTGGTCGTATAACCTTGTTAGCCAATCCCCCATCAACAATTTTCTGAATAGTACCCTTCTCCGCATATGACAGCCTTCTTGGCTTGCAACTAAAAGCTTTGCCCTCTTCTACGTCTAAGTGCATTTCACATTTTATTACAGGTTCTGCAGGTCTGGCAGGTTTTCATATTCATTTTTAATCAGGTTCACCACTTCAACCGTTTGATCAACATTAACCATATTTCCAATGTCATAATGTTGCTCTTCCCCTTCTATTCCGTGTTGAATTGCCATTATTTGCCTGCAAAAATTTTCTTCATCTTGATCCATATTCATTTTTTCACATTCATTTTCTTGTATCTCTTTGATTTCCTGAACTTTAGACCTTTCCATTTCTAGACTCTCTCTTATTGTGCTTACAAATGTTTCGTTTTTACAATATTTTTCTTGGTTTTCAGATTTTTCACATGCTTTAACTTCATCTTTCTCCACACTAAAACTCACTAATTAAACATTAGAAAGGTCGCACAGTGGGGCGAAAAGGCCAAAATCGCGCCATAATTCAGCGGAGCCCTGTAGCAAAAAACTGTTGATGCCATCTTTTTAAGAGGATTAAAGTATTGAATAAAAAGTAAAAAGTTCGAAATATTTAGTGGAAAATAATTTTTTTTCTCCGCAGTCGAAAGAGTCTATCCTATAGTTTTCGTTGGTAAACTTTTTAGTTTTTAAAGATAATTATAATAAAATACAACATAACCAATTTCGTATTATATTCAACAATTTTCTTTATTCCTCATCGCTACTTTCACTTGAATTAGAGTACTCCTCTTGAACTTCAGGTACATTTTCTAACAGATCTAAAGCTGATTTTGGCATTTGATTTATTTTTGTTTTCTGTCTCTTGAAATGCATCGATACTAGAGGATCCGAGATAATGAACATTCTATTCAGAACATCGAGGTTGCACTTTTCCCGACTGCATTTTCTCGAAAAATGTTCTCTGTAAAGCTTGAAATCTTTGTTTCGTCCTTCCTGGGCCTTCCCGGTAAATTGAGCAAGTGGGAGCAATGCATAAATAATTATATTGTCCTCTGCCGATTTGGCTTGCCACCTTCTTATAGGCATTTCACGTCAGGCAATGACATTACTTAATTAAACACTGCCTGCTTCATTTTCCATTTTCTATAAACTAAGAAAAGCATTTTTAAATTTAATCTGCTCCCATATATCAAGAAAGTAAACAAACAAAACAGGTGTTAGAACAGCTGATTAATGACATTCAGCATGCGCGCGAGTTTTCCAGGGCTGGCAATATTTGAATTTTGAAAATGACTTCACTTACTAAAATTCAATTTTCTCAGAAAAGGCAAAAAAGGGCACGCTAACTTTTTCAGAAAATAAAGTTTAATATTAAAACTTTTTTTTTTAAATTTATTTCAAAGAGCGATCGCGCGCGGGCGATTACTTTATGTCCAACAATAAGCAAAAAAATGTAGTTTTTTGGACCTTTTTCCAAAAATTAAAAAAAAATATTAAATTTTTTTTTATGAAAATTTTATTTGTACTAATGAACTAAGAATAGTCAAAAGTAATACTTCCAATCGCCACATATCCGCATAAAAGTTTCATATTCATGAAAAACGATTGCGAACATACAATTATATGCCCTATTTTATGAATTCCTTGAAACCGAGTTCGAAAGGTGAACTTTAAATGCGTGTTGTGGGAGAACCAAATATCCTAGACAATTTTTCTTTTTCGATTATTACGCAAAATTGAATCATCTTTCAAGTTGCATTTAAGCTTTCTTCAATATCAAAAAAAAAAAATCAATTTTGGCGCGAAATTTGCTCTAGTCGCCCCAACGTGGGTCGCCAGATAAATTACAAACTCTCAACAGAAAATTTAACTTTACTTTTCCTCAAAAAATCTCTACCCAAAATAACAGGGTAGACCATAGATTCGTCACACACCACCATCAGCTTTGCTCTTATATTTTTATTAGAAAACAAAATTAAACATTTTATGAATCCAAGAATTATTAATTTGCTTTTGTTTATGCCAACATAACATTGATTGGTTACTTCATTTACCCTCTTACTCGTTTTGGTTTGCGACAAACATTCGCCATATGCCCCAAACTGTTACAGTTGTAACATTTCACATTTCGTTTCGGAATTTGATTGTTCTTTGTATCTGGTTTCTTTTGGATTTGACTGGTTGTCGGCTCTCGTAGCTCCACGTCTTTCAATGCCTGCAACACCTCTGCCTTGAGCTGGAAATTCTGCAGCTTCGCCATATTTCGTAAATTAACATCTAGAATTCCCGCGATTACGTATTCGATAAACTCGTCTTCTTCCAGCTTAATTGTATTCGCCAACACCAGCTTCTCCTGGAAATATTTCTCAAAATTTTCGCCCATTTGCCACACACAATTTTGGAGTTTCTGGCGTACGACCATCTTCGACTCTTTGGTCTTAAACATTATCGACATTTGTCCAAGTAAAACATCCACTGGCTCTACCATCAACTCCGGATTTGCGCATATCCATTCCATTGCTCTGCCTTTGATTTTGCTACAAATCACCGCCCGCATCAAGTTATCGGCCACCTTGTAGAGCTCTCGAACATTCTGCACTATTTTCAGCCAGCCAATGAATTTATTATCACCCTCAAAGATAGGTAGAAGATCCTTAATAAACTCCAAGGATTTATTATTTTTGGACACACTTCCCTGGCTTGCCTGTATTTTTAAGCTATCCAGTGCTTCCTCCAGTTGTCG
>JAEIGQ010000327.1:0-201569 GCA_018904275.1 Lordiphosa clarofinis | reverse complement strand
ACTTACTTTTTGCTGGTGAAATTGTGAAAGTTTTTCGTTCCCTCGTACAGTTGCAGGGTTTCCCTTACTTTCTCCAGCCGGTCCAAGGGAATGCGATATTCCGTCTGTTCGTGTTGCTCCTCGCTGGGGGCAAAAGCCACAGTGGGAAGTGTGTAAGTGTAGGTGCGTGCATTACACTGATCCTTGGCATTGAAGCCCTTGGTCACACGCTCTACGCCAAACAAGCGAATCTGTTCGGGTAAATCCTCGTTAAAAGCCTTTAAGTCAAGTTCCTCAGCTGATGAAGATTAAGAATATACCAACAAATAATTTCCAGAATCATTTGCTACTCACGCAGCTTTACGGAGCACACCTGGCGAGCGGCTGACACGCCTTTATCAGTGCGGGCAGCACGCTGAAAGCAAGCAATCTGCACCTGCTCGAAACTGTCCTCTGTTATCCACTTGTGCTTAAGCATCGCCTTAAAGAGTTCCTCCTCAATGGTTTGCATGCCAGGATTACGCTGCATACCAAAATAATTGGCTCCACAATAGCTCAAAAGTATAGCACACTTTTTCCGCTTGATACGCTCAAAGGCGGGATCGGTAGACGCGCGTTTAGAAGAGCCGTTTCCGGCGACATCCTCTTCGTCTTGTGTCTTCCAGTCTACCCATTTCTTGCGCTTTAAATTTCGCTTTATGCGGCTGGTTTCCTTCACAGCTTCATCGTCAGCTTGCCTGGCGGCTTTTTTAGCGGCATTGTTTAGCTCCAGTTGATCCAAAGCCTCTGACATGGCGGCGGCAAAGGATTTGTAACGTGGTGAAGGAAGGATCAGGCGAACTGTGAATATATATCATTGAAACATTGATTTGTTATTAAAACCAAACAAGTAGAATTCACCTGCCTTTGCGTAGGCGTTTAATATATGAGTTGAAAACATTTTTTGTTGGCCCTCGCACGTGCGTTAGAGATGAGCAAAATGTTCAAAACTGTGACCGACGGTGATCACAGTGGCTGCACCTGATTTTTAAGCTCAGCCATTAAACTTGAATAATTGAATTTAAAGCAATTATTCCCCATTTATTATAAATAAAAACAAATTTTTTTTATTCAAATTGCAAATTGTCCAGCAGTGCTGCCAGATCTCTACAAAAATCAAGCTCGTTTGTTGAAAAGCAATATTTTCCCTGTAGCCGCATTTGGCCACACTACATAGAATCCAAAATGGCTGAACCACAATTTTTGTACAGAAGAAGCGTCCAAGGAGAGTGTGTTTTTCATGTAATTAAACGCAATAAAAACAGAGAAAATTGATGAGAGTGACCAATAAACATCTTGCTATTGTTAAATAAAATGCTACAGTGTGCTAGAAAACAGGTTAAATAAAGCCAAAAGTGAGTGTTTCTAAAGGAAAGTTGTCACTCTGTGAGCAGAAGAAGATTAATGCAAAAAGGAGAGAGAGAGAAAACATTTTTTATTACAAGCGTTTGAATTAAAGTCGAAGGTGGAATGAAAATGCATAAGCATTCGAATTAAAAGCCAAATAAAAATGCCGAGACATAAAAACGTTAAATTACTTCAAGAGAGAAAAGTGAAAATTGTTAATGTGAGCTCCGTCTGACGTTTGTGTGCGAGAGTGTGTTTGTGTGTAAGTAGGCGATGGATTAAAGAAAAGAAAATTTAATTCAAAACAAAAACTGGTGTGTAGTCCACTTGCAAAAGCCACGAAATGTTCTTGTGAGACGAAGTTTTAAAAATAAAATAACGCCCACATTGTAAAGTCTACTTAAACGCGCAAAGTAAAATCACAAAAACAAACATGGATCTGGATTTGGAGCATTTGAAAAATGACTTCTTGCCACTCATCGCGGGCATTAAGCAGGAGCAATTGGATACAGTGGCTACGGATGTGCTAAATTTACCCAATGCTGTAGGCGGAGTGGGAATCGGAGCCGGTGCAACAGCCACAACATCGACTTCATCGAGCACATCATCGTCGGTGGGCAATCCCTGTGACAGTGCCGAAAAGAGGGTAAGTGTCTTAGCCTTTAGAAGACACCACGTGCTCATGGGCTAATCCAGCGTCTTCTTATCACTTAATTTATAGTCTCGTGCAAAAATAAGAAGTATTTTCAACAAAATGCTACCTTATCTTTTTCCCATGCCAAATACAAACAAACAACCGACAAACAAACAAATGCCGAATGTGTTTCACTTTCGTGTTCAGGTCTCGTGCCCGTTGTTCGGTTTCTGGTTTCCAGTT
This sequence comes from Lordiphosa clarofinis, assembly GCA_018904275.1. Taxonomy (NCBI): domain Eukaryota; kingdom Metazoa; phylum Arthropoda; class Insecta; order Diptera; family Drosophilidae; genus Lordiphosa; species Lordiphosa clarofinis. Next base: position 199,327 of record JAEIGQ010000327.1, on the reverse strand, counting down.
TGTGTGAAAGGCAATGCAAATGCTCTCACACAAACATACACACACACACATACAACTGAACAGATGCGTATTGAACAGAGCGCGCTGTTCCCCCTGACGAAGAAGAGTCTCTCCATCAAGATCAGCTGCAGCTGCTACGGCCAAGTGTTTGCTTCTCTGTTCCCGTCTCGCTTGAGCGCCACCAAACGTAAACGTTGTGAGGAGAGGTTCTTCTTAATATTCAGTAATACAAGTTCCAAATGGCGGCGTCGGCGAGACCTTTGTGTGCCCTGGGTAATCATAGGATACCAAAAGGTACATAGGTTATTAGGTGGATAACAAACGGAGATGTTAACATTCTTTAAAGTTTTCCAAGTCACATTATCAGCCATGTTTTAAATTTTACTTCTGCAAAACTTTTGTGATTTGGAGAACAAATCTCGTGCTAAACCGGATCCAAATCATAAATCATAAAATTGTGGTTGAAGTGGGGTCGAAATCAAGGTTGATAATGTTTGCTTTGTTAACGCGTTCTTGTTGTTTCCATATGCTAATGGTTAGTTAACCTAATTGACAGATTCTGCACCTTTCTCAGAGATCCTTGCCTAACAATGCGCAGTTATCTCAAGATTTGATTGGTTTGGGGTCAATACCGCTCCCGGCCTAAGCAAACACTTGACTGGCTAGCTCTCTTTCCTAGCATTGACACTATCCAGCTTCCTTCGCTTATTAATAATAAAGATCCTTGCTGAAGAATGTCTTTATATACATAAGTGCCGTTCTGGTATACTGAACCCATTTTCGGAGCTAATCCTTTGTTCTTTTATCAAAGGGTGCAAAGCGGTCGGGAACCAAAGCCCCCTTATATTTTAGACCCATTGAACCTAAACCCGAACTTGAATACTTTTTTGAAAAAATGAGTTCGGTTCATAAATTTACGTAATTTTTAATGAACTTACAGGGAAATATTGGAAATCGCAAGGAATTTTAGTATAACCAATGGCGATTTGATAAGATAATGTACATTTCCAACGTTTTGGTAACTGGTTCATATCGAAAAAAAAACCATCTGAATGAAACCCTCACTGCATTTAATAGTCGGTTTCAATGTTCTTATCGTAAGCCACTTGATCTAGTAACCGAGCATACTTTTTAACTTCGCATATAAAGGCAAACACTTTTAATTAGATTTGCAAGCGCTTATGTTAAAGCCAACCGTGGTTCGAAACAAGAATCTTGGGTTCGGTGGTTCCAGGAACCTTAGAATTAACGTGTCCGAACCCCCCGAACCGAATCTTCTGTAGAATTTTAAACGTTTGCAGCCTTGCTTCTGTCCACGTACTTAATTTTGATACTATCATTTCGAGTCTGCTATCAGCGTGTCTTTATAAATCCCTCCAGGACTGACTTCAGCTTTTCTCTAACCAAAACATACCATCCAGTTCCGATGGCTCTGCTGCCTGTGTAGCCTCTCAACTAAATTGGACAATTGAAATTGACTCAAACTAGTTAGTACGCTGCTAACACACTTCCATTCCACACTTGCTCTTTTACTATCCAATTCTAAGCTGATATTTGTAAAGGACGTAAATTCCCCACACCGTTTTTTAGAAAGTTTAAAATACCTTTTGTTGTTTTTGTAGCTACTAATTAATATAATATCATTTCCAAGAAACACATCTAACAGAAATGATACAAAGTTTCGACCAAGAATATCATTTCTTCGTTAATAATGTGTGCGATATGTAATGTCCATTGGCTTTGCCAATTTGAGACATCAGATAGAAAAAATTCTAAAAATTAACATATCCTTTATTTTGCTAATGGTCTGACTTCTGTCAAAGTTAATTAGTCAAATAAGCATATAGCCAAACAAAAAGGACCAAATACACTTGAGAGGGTTGGTAATATGGAGTAAATTAATTTCACTGTTTATTTTTAAACTGAAAAAATGGTTTAGGAGCTATACTTTCGACATTATTTATGCCACGAATCTAAAGTTTGGTATCTAGGTTGGTACTATGAAGGTTTAATATTTATATTACTTTGTAATTTGTGGTAGTGACCGTTCAAAACGTTTTCATACTAGATTTGAACTTGTTTACAATTAGCAAAACTACAGTGCTAGGAATGTTCCTTAGCTAGGATATTAAAGTTTCTTAAGAATTCGTACTTATTCCATCTAAAGACTTGTACGGAGTACTCCAAACTGTTTGGGCGCTGTGGATCCTAAAAACAAATTATTGTGCTAAAATAGTCGCAAAATGCCAAAAACCCCAAAAAATGCCAAACTTTGGATTTTCAAGTTTATCAACATGCGATTTATTTATAAAACTTGATGAGAACTTTAAAGCATAAGTTATCTCCTCCTATTACCACTTCTTTGGAAGAAAAGAAAGATAATAAAGATAAAGACGCCACAAGCAACCATCAATGTCTAGCTTGTTCATTAGATACCTTAAATTGATGGTATCTTTTTCGCACTGAAAAGTGCTTACGGTACAATGAGCCGGGTTGGTGGCTTCCGGCTAGAGCCCCCAGGAGACCGGAGTTTCCCAGATAACCATTTCAAAAGCAAACTGTCGGACGTGACCATTCTACCAAAGCGAAGTGCAACGTGCAACTGAAATCTTTGCTGATTCGGCACGTACTTTCTCACAATAGTTTGAGACAAAACTTTCCAAACTTCCATATGAGCGCCAACAAGTTTCTTTGCTTCTTGGAAATGTTGGAGCAGCACTTGGCGCCAAAACGACACACCAAGCAATACGAATCTGATGGCGTGCAAAATCAATCAAAAATTTAATACATTTTTTTTATACAAATAATATATATTAAAACTAGCAAATAACCCGTCGCGCTTCGCTGCGCCTTCAACAGTATAGAACCAACGCACACCCACTTCCCGCCCACATCAAGTCCACATCCCACACAATTTCCGTCCACTTCCCGCCCTCTTCCCGCCCTCTTCCCGCCCTCTTCCCGCCCTCTTCCCGCCCTCTTCCCGCCCTCTTCCCGTCCACTTCCCGTCACATTCCACCCACTTTACATCCACTTACCACCCACTTCCAAAACAACATCCCATTCACTTCCCAGTGGGTATCCCGGCGGTATTTTCAACATCGGAAAGTAAAAACAAAAATTAATTCTCATTTTGGGATTACAAACCGAATTCAAAGCCAATCGGATGAAAAATAGTTTTTTGCATGCAGAATTTTCCTACCATTTTCCTTACGGGCGGAGTTTCCGACATTGAAAAATCACATTTCAAATTATTTCGTATTCTATCCTTACAAACCGAATTTCAAGCCAATCGGATGAAAAATAGTTTTTTTCATGCAGAATTTTCCGAGAATTTACCGTCAGGGCAAATTTTCCAACTTCGGAAAATCATATTTCAATTTAATTCACCTACTTTCCTTTCAAACCGAATTTCAAGCCAATCGGATGAAAAATAGTTTTTTGCATGCAGAATTTTCCGGCCATTTTCCTAGTGGGCGAATTTTCCAAAATCGGGAAAACACGTGTCAAAGTTTCAAGTAACATTTTTCCCTTACAAACTTTGTCCACGCTTTTCCGACTTTTCCGGGTGGAATTTTTCAAAACCCCTTCTTAGTACGCACTTTCACCACCAACAGAAACTCCTGTCCAAATTACAGCCCTCTATCTCTTACCGTTTAGGCTGTGCGGTGATTGCCAATCAGTCAGTGAATCAGGACACTCTCTTTTATATTTATAGAGATAACATTATTTTTATTGATGAGGTCCCAAATAATTATCTTTGCCTCTACGATATTAATCATAGCAATTTTTTCCTCCTCATGAAAGCTCTTCAAATGATTTTTACGCTATGCCGGTCACTGTTATACACCGTAAAACGTTTGACGTCAAACCTTTTGCGTGTGGTTTTACAACGTTTTTTTATATGCAGTTTTTCGTTTGCAAGCGCTTTTTTGAGTATCACGTACCGTGCTTAAATCTGCGAAAATTAAAAAAAAATTTAATTAAAATCAGTTTTTATTTTCTAGTTAAAAAAACTTTTACAGAACGGTTACTGGTACTGCTATTGGCGAGATCCGTGAAAGAGTTCGAAGGAATAGACTATTCGAATATTGATACGCGTTTTCAAATATCTTGCTAAACCAGACAAATATTAAGCTTAAAGAAATCTAAAGGCAAACAAACCGGTCTACGAAACGACCGCTATAATTCTTCCGACCGAACCTTTTGTAGAATTCTATAGGTTTCACATTAACTCACAGAAGCAAATCCTCAAGTTGTTTTTCCAACTGTTTCTGAAAAACAAAGGCAGCACAACCTATGAGTTATATTTACTGAAATTGTAAGAGCCTACTTGAGAGAGTTAGAAACTAAAATTGTATTCCCTGATTCAGAAGGAAATCAGATTGGTTATGTAGACTCCCCTATACTTGCAGACCGATCAGGTTTATTTTCCAATGAATAACTTATATTTGTCACAATTATGTAGGTTACCAAGCTTGATTCAGATAAGAAGAAAACTACATAGTTTTGGAGTTATTAGCGAAGAAAAAAGTCCGGAGATGTGTGTTTTTCTTTTGCTACAAAAGAAACAAATGCTTTACGTTTTCAAAAGCTTTAAAAGAAAATTCGAATTTTCTAGTAAATTATTGCACTCCAGAGACAGATATTAACTTTGATTGGTTTGAAACCTTTTCAAACCAATGGGTTTAGTTCATATTTTAAGTCATAACTTTTAAGATTGTTGTAATATCTATTTTTTGTAAAAATAAACAATTTATTGTTGTAACGAAAGCTGTTTGTAACCTGTTATTGTTATTTTAAAAAATTAAATTTGTTTTATTATCGTGATATTGCGAATTTGAATAATTTCAAGTCATCTTTTATTCCAGCAAATTGGAAATTATGTTAATCTTAAAAGTCATAAAGTTATTTTTTCAGATAAGCCTTTTTTATAAACGAAGAGGTCCAATCCGTGAAATATAATTAAGGAGGTTTGATTTGAAATACCAATAACCGAATCGATTCTGCGTAGTTTGTTACAGAACCAGTTTGGAGACTTGCATCTAGGCGTTACTCTTGGCAGGAAACTCATAGTCATCACTTATAGGGAAAGAAGATTTCCGAAACATCTTTATAACAAAAGTCTAATAAATTGCTGGATATGTTCCAAGTCGGGCACCTGTTTTGGCGTTTCCCTCAAAGCATGTGCAAATACATTGTATATGCTTCGAGTGCCATTGTGGAGTAGACAGAAACCAAGTGAAGAAAAAGAAATAAACTACACATGCACACACACACACACTTACACTCAAACTCACGGCAAGAAATAAGCAGCAATGGGAATGACATGCACTCATTCAGTCCATCCGTCAATCATCCGTACGATTGTGTTTGCTCTGCTCAAATTGTAGGGCGGGGGGACAGACCCAGGGTCTACCCCTCAACAACTTTCGGCGTTATTTGACCTTACTCTGGGTTGCTTTTCGCTCCATACCCATTTAATGACCATTTCTGATGACGTTTGAGGTTGTCGATGATGGTGTTTAATTTTTTAATGTTTCAAGTGGAAAGTAAATCTGCGAACAAACAAAAAAATGGCTGATCAAAGCAAAATGGCGTTTGTACATACATATGTACATATATTCAGCGAGGAATGTGGGGGAACGTGGTCTGCAGTGACAGCTACAGCTGTCAGAGATATTGAATTAAAGAAGAAAAATGCTAATCTTTACAGTCGCCGCCAAACCTCGTACCTAAGCTGAAGCTTACATTGATGTATGTTTGTGTGTGTGTGTCGTAAGGTTGTAATTAAAATTTGACACCATAATGAAAAACCCTAAATTGAGCTTCGGCCATTTTGTTTTTTAATTTTTACCGTTGTTGTTGCTTCGCCTTTGGTTTATGTGTTGTTCGTTTCTCTTTCTACGAAACGTAAAATTAATTCCAAGAATTCGCTTTTAATGATGTACAATTAACTCTAATTTCACAAGAATATGCAAGCAAAGCAAAAGAGGCAACACAAAAAAACGACAGACTTGACGCGAAGGAATTGGGCTCTACGAGGGCTGTTCAATAAGAAGCAGCAGATTTGTCCAAATTTTGGAAAAAAATATTTTGGAAAAAAAATTTTTCTGGTTAGATTGTTTCAAATGAATTAAGGGGGTATTTTCTCTAAGTGCCATTTTTATTTTGCATTTTTTTTATAGAATATCATCCCAAAAGAATTTTTTTAGAACTCTAAACACTTTCGAAGATATACAGGCCTTTTCTTAATTCCACTTCGTTTTTCGTATAATCATTTGTTCATTGAACTCTATGTTAATAAGATTGTATGGAAAGTGACACTTGTATCTTCGGTTTCAGTAAAAGGAGAATTGCTCAAGTAGTTGAAATTGTCAGTTCAATGCCAAGTGGATTCAATTCGTAGAAATATAAAGAAGATTTCCTTCGTACCTTCCATTCAAAATTGTACGAATAAAATGGCCAGTTCAAACGTTGAAGTGGAATTGAGAACAGACCTGATTGCCTTTTTTGTCGACCAATGTCTTCGATAAAACAAGCAATTTTCTAATTACTTTAAATTACCCTCAATCATAATTTTAAAAAAGTTTACTCACAGAAAAAAATAATGATATGATATGATACTTTTTCATATCATTAAAAAGCCGATATGACAAACTTGAAATTGACCTGTTCGAAAATATCAGATTGAACTTTTCGACCATATCAAAATGATATTTTTAAGATCAAATTGATATTTAATTATTTCATTATTATAGAACGAAAAAAAAATCAATTACAAATGGCAGGTCGCACATCCAATACAACTCCAGGCGTTAATTTTTAGCTAAGAACTATTAATTATTGTTTTATGGAAACAGAAAAAAACAAATTTATAATTCCTTGACTCCGCCTTGACTGGGGATCGAACTCGGGACCACTTGCACGTCACAAATTGGCATGGCGCTTTACCGCACTGCGCTATCGGGCATGTGTGTGTGCTCATGGCTGAAAGCCTACTTATTTATTTCTGTTCGTTGCTTGAAGTTTCGATTTGCAAGAATATCTGTCTCTTTCCTTTTCACATTTTCTATACATCCCTTTCATATCGTGAAATTTTCGAAAATTAAAAAATATCTTTCTAATCTTTTCTAATATCATTTGACAAGTTGATATTATTTACTGTTAAAATTAAACGTTATAGTTTAGAAATGATTTGAATATAATGATTTTTCTCAAAATATTAAATTAACCAGCCCATATCAAATTGATATTGATCATATTTTTTTTCTGTGCACTAAACTACAAAAAGGGCACAAAATCGAATTTTAATTTTTCAATCGTGGGTCAGACCGAAATGACATCTATACTGATTATAAGCCCGTTTTTAGTTTTCATTTCACACAACCTGGAAACGTGGATCATGGCCGCCAGCACTATACCTTTTATGGACTCCCACTTTGACGGCCGAAAACTTTTAGAACAGCCCTCGTATCGAAATAGTAAAATTTTTTTGTTTACTTTAATCTGTTTGTAAAATAATAAAAAAAACAGAATTTGAAAAACTTTTTGTGTTTTCAAAAAAAAATTTTTATTTTAAATAGGTCCAAAAAACAGCCCCTAAAACGAAGGCTGCTATTTCAACCAAAACCAACTAACCTCTAAACTCAGCTGGCGCCATTGATGTATTAACAAACAACTAAACATTAAATTAACTTATATCTAGAAAATAGGAAATTTTTATTTTCGCAAAGACGTTTGACGAGATGAACCATTAAGTTGGACGCAAACCATTGCTAACCCACCGAGGCCAAAATATCTATAGATTCCCCCCAGCTTTCCAACTCTATCCGAGTACTATCTGCAGTCCCCAGGGCAGCCGTTTAAGACCATTGCTTTTCAATTTATTTATTAATGATATTCCACACGCTTTGTTCTACTTTCATGTGCTAATGTATGCAGATGATCTCAAACTGTGTCAGTCGTCCCTCTGTTACTACAAAGTGACAAACTGTTTTAATAATTGGTTCTGGCTTTAGAATCTTTCTCTTAATAATAATATAGCTTGATTTTTCATTAAAAGCTCCTGTCTGATGTGATGGAGTAAAGTGCTTTTGTTATGCCATTTAAATTTTTACTGTTCCTGTTTGTTTTACGAGAAATTTTGTTCCAATATATCTATGGCCAAGTCACACAAAGTGTGATTTGTTGAACTATAAACTGACAATCAAATGAACCGATTAAAGTTTATATATGCAATATTTACTGAACACCCTGAGTCTTAATTGTTGTGACAAATCTGCTGTCTTGGACAAACCGGTTATAAAAATAATAAAAACAAAGTAAAGAGCTTATTGACAACAATTTAAACCATTTGAATCTAGAATTGAAAGGTTCCGATTCTTTTTCATACTGAATCTAATATTTCGGTTCAAGGTTCCTTTCCCTTGTAGGTTCCTTTCTCTTTTGCGAAAATTTCAGGCAAGAATTGAGTAAAGCGCGGTTTGGGCCTTTGGGTTGTACATAGTTAGTTAGGTAGTTTCTGCTGACCCCATGTAGTGCTCACACATAGAACTTAGGGTCCTTAATGAGGCACACCATCAGTTGGCCTCTGGAAAAACCACAAGTTAAATTAAATTGTATCAGACTTGTAATTCTCAAGTTGGAAATCCGTGCATTATCAATATTAAAGGGGTAACAGAGCTTTGGTGTTTGAAATGTTTTAGTCAAATCAAAGTGTATATTAGTTGATTTTAATACAAATACGGCTGAGGAAAATCATGTGTAGGATTGTTTAATGCTTTTCTGTCCGCGCTCTTTTTGGTTTCCTTTAGGTTTCTGTTTGATTCCGTTTTGATTCCTCGGACACAATTTCATTTACCCCCTTTAAAGTCTTACGTCTGCAATTTCTCCAATTGGGAAATAATCACCTTTTAAAAATTGTGATTTCAGTCTTAGCTCTAGTGAATACCATTTGTTCAGACTTACTGAACGCCTCTCGCACAAAAGAAAAAAAGGAAAAAGAAACCATGTTACCAATTAACTTTACTATTAGCTCCGGCACACAATCTTGCCGAGGAGATCTCGGAAAATGTCGCTTTTCACTTTCTCAGGGCGATACCTGAGTCGCTCGACCATCTCTCCGTGCGCGCGCGCGTGTCTATGTGTGCGTGTATATACATTTTAATTGCTTTTTCTGGCAGTGGGCGGACGTCGGGATTCCTTAATCCATGGTCGGTCCGTGCGTAATTAAAGTTGACTGCCAGAGCGGATCAGTTGATGAAACCGGGGCAGGGGGAGGCGAAACAGTAACCACATACACATACATACATATACATATGTGCAGGTGCCCCAGGCCTGGGGATTAGGGCCATAATCCGATCACAAAAAGCGGATTATAACGCACAACATACACAAAATTTGTGCTGCAGTCAGCAGTAACAACAAAAGTTAACGTAACTTTAAATTGGCAAAGACTAAAAAAAAAGACGGCAACGCATTCCAGCCAACTTACATAAGCCGCCCAAGTCCGGAAAACCCGACAAATGTACTGTCATCCATAGAAGTAAGCAGACTTTAAAGCTGTATATTGCGTATTCGACAGTCCGCATCGAATCCCCCCACCCTTGAAAGGGCAAATGCCTATGCCTGCAGCTGCGTCATATGTTAACCCAATCCTGGCGAGGCTTACGGTGTTTTTTGTATCTACATCTAGACGGGGAAGCCATTTTGGAAAATGTTCTCTTGTGTGTGTGTGTGTGTTTGCATGTTGACGTCATTTTGGCCCCCGGGAGCGGTAACAATTGCATTCCAGGCACAAAAAGAACCACAAACCGCAGCTGCCAACAACGTCGGTGGCTGCGAGGGCTTTGGTAAGCTCCAGAGACCAAGCTTTGTCGGACCGTTAAAACCACAGCACCCAAACCATCGTCATCGTCTGTAGCAGTTCCCGAGGCGGCTGCAAATGCTCAGTACCCGTGGTACCAACTGAGTCCGTTCATTAGTTTGCGGTTTTCAGTTTCGTTTCGTTTCGAAACCAACTCATCTGCGTCGTTGTTTTCGTTGGACGCTATTCCATTAGCCTAAAGATTTTCAATATTTAATTATGGTAAAATATTAATCATAATGAGTGCATAATTATAATAATTGTACAGTTTGAAAGGAAAGCAACGTGCAACTAGAAGTTGTCTCGGCTTGTGGCTGTGCTTAAAAACTGAAATTTTGTAGCAAATAAAATGGGAATCGATGATCGTTTTATGAATATAAATACAATTTTAACAACCAAGAACATAAATAAAGAAAAAGGGTAACTTCTTTCTTTCTTAAACTAAACCTTTTACCAAGCCGAGGTACTCCGTTTCCGCTTAAAAACTTAAACGGTTCGGTTCGGGGTCCGGTTCCATTAACACAGGGGCTTGGTTTAGGACCGATTTGAGGCCTTTGCTTCACACACTTTGTAAGTGTCATTTATATATACTCAGAAAATATTTGATATGAGTTTCAGAAATTCACTATCTCTGATCTCATCTCTGATTCAAAATTTAAAAAACTACCCCTTGTTGGCAATAACAGCTGTGCATTGTCTTATCGTGGAACCAACTAAGTCCTGGCATCGTTTTAGGGAATTTATTACCATGGCTCTATTATTTCTTCCCAAAGTGATCTGATAGTGGTTGGCTTGGAATCAGAAACTGCCTTCTTGATGTCCGGCCGCAGATTTTCGACGGGATTCAGGTTGGGCTACTGGTTAGGCCACTTCAAAACAAAGTTTGCCCTGAACCATTCCTTTGCTTTCTTGCTGGTGTGTTTGGGGTCATTGTCCTGTTGAAAGACCCATACGAGCGGCATTTCGTATTCTGCAAAGGGTAGCATTACTGTCTCCATGATATTCACGTACACGTCCTGATCCATGATGATTTTTCCAATGTATTTGACTTACTCCATAGTAGGAGAAGCGGGCCCGTATCATTCCCTTCTATCTGATCCCTTTCTACCTAACATAACCACTTTGCTTACCAATCTGACCATGTCCAATTTGCATGGTACCCTTTTGAACGGCAGGCTTTTCGGCTATGTTGCCTAAGATATGTGCGAACTGTTTAGTCCGTTGCATTAATTTTAAGCTCTTTTTTAAGCTAGGTAGCAGGCTTGAAGGGATCCTTCTTGCTCTGACGTATCAATCTTTTGACATGACGAGGGGTCATCCATCGTTTTCTTCCGAGTGTTTCAATCTTTTCTTCATAGTTTTCTGCGATTTTAATCATTTTATTGGAGCATCCTACCAGTTGACAAACTTCTCTGTTAGTTTTTCTGACCAATATTAATTATACCCGTTACTTGTAGAGTGAAAAGGGTATACTAAAGTCGTGCAAATGTATGTAACAGGCAGAAGGAATCATTTCCGACCATATTAAGTATATATATTCTTGATCAGCATCAACAGCCGAGTCGATATAGACATGTCCGTCTGTCCGTCCGTCTGTATGAACACCTAGATCTCAGAGATGGTAAGAGATAGAGGTTTGACATGTATGAGACAAATGCTTCTTATACTTGCAGGCAGATCAAGTTTATTTCAAATTTTGGCCACGCCCCCTCTCGCCCCCGCAAATCGGAAAAAACGTTATATCTCTTACAGTTTTAAAGATAGACGATTCGTCTCTTCTAGAGATAGTTAGTAATTAGTAAAACAAATAAAGAAATGATAAGGATCGGAAGAGCGGTTCTCAAGTTATGAGCAGAAATTAGAAAAATAGCCGAGTTCAAAAAGTGTTGCATACTTTTCATATGTTCACCCTAACGAACGCAGGAACACTGTTAAACATGTTTTTTCATGAGTAACGAGTATATCGAAGTCGGTTAGAGCCGACTGTAACTTGCGCTCTCGTTTTTTGATAAGATCGCGCTTCTCCACAGTGCAGTGCTTTTCACGTCCCATTGTTATGATTACACTGTAACACATTTTTGAACTCAAAAAAAGTTGATACGGTCCAGAACAACAAATTTTGAAAGGGTGTGATGGTAGTACAAAAACACTGCCTGGGTTTGGTTAGCTGCCGTTTTCTTTTTATTGTCCTTTAAACTTTTCCGCTTCAGAGTAGGATTAACGATACCATATCTCGTAAACTATTTTGAATTTTGCTTTTATGTCTTTAACAAAGTTGTTGCTCTTGGCTTGGCCTACAAAAAATTTCTTTGTAGCAAATCAAAAAAATTACATCTTCATACTTAAAATTACAAATGATGTTAAAAAAACCATGTTTTCACAACTTTTTTCGAGTTTTTTAACTTTTTCCTGAAAACCGTTACAAATTTGGACAAGTAATGTAGGCAAAAGTTGTTGCTTAGAGCAAAATAAACAAACCGTTAGTACAAACAAACTTCATTTAAGTACTCTTTCGTATAGTTAAAAGCCCAAAAGCATTAAAAACTGTCATAAAAATTCGAAAAAACCGAATATTATCGGTAAAACAGTAAATAACTTAAATTTCTTTAGTTACATTTTTTAAGTTATATTTTTTCACAGTTTTATTAATTTAATACAAAACAATCAAAATTTTTGATTGTGTCAGCCAATTTCTACCAAAAACTATAATTTTTTGAGTTTTTGCTGAAATTATACATTCTTTAGGGCCTTAACTATATGAAGGACCAATCGAATGAAGTTGGTATGTTCCAACCGATTGATTATTTTAATATAATCTACTTTTTCGTCTTTCCTTGCTTAGTCAAATTCGTTATAGTTTTCAGGAAAAACTTTAAAAACAGTCCAAAATGAATGAAAAACATGATGAATTTAAGACATTTTTGAAATTTTTAGTTTAAAGAAGTAACTATTTCGAATTGTTACTTAGAAATGTTTTGTAAACCAAGTCAAAAGCAAAAACTTCCTTTAAGACGTCAAAGCAAAATTCCAAATAGTTTACGAGATATGGAGTTACAAGTCCCAATCATATGCTTAAAAGTTCAAAGGTCAATAAAAGGAAAACGGCAGCTAATCAGACCAAACCCAGGCAGGGTTTTTATTCTACTATCACACCCTTTCAGAATTTTTTGGTCTCGACCGTATCAACTTTTTAGTGTTGCACAGTGTTATTAATAACTTTTATGAATAGAATTTTACAATAAAATCTTAGTCAAAACTAATAAACACGTGCTTTCTACAAATTCAGTTCTTCGAAATATACGGGATTCTCTAAAAGACCTTTTTTCTTAAAAACCCGAAAAAAATATATAGACAGAATTTTTAAGAACGGTAACACTGTTTTTGTTTATGGGGAATACTAAACAATATAAAAACAAGTAAGAAAGTCGGTCAGTTATCATTTCTTCAACGAACTGCGCATACGAGAGGGGGCGTGGCAAAAATTAAAAAAAAAAACTGCCTACGAGTATAAGCATTTGTCCGATCTATTTCAAATCTCTATCTCTTACCATCTCTGAGATCTGTTTGTTCATACATATGGACGGACTGACCGACCAACGGACGGACAAGGCTATATCGACTCGGCTGTTGGCGCTGATCAAGAATATACATCAGAGGCGGCCAAATGGAGGGAACAAAATAGTGCGCTTGTGTTGGTGAACAAGAGAGCTCTCTCCAGACAACACGCGTTTTATCCCAGCAAGCAAACTTCGGGGCGCTCCAAATTATGGGTCTGAAAAGAGACGAGCTTAAGAGCGATTTTAGAGAAAACACATATACTTGAGTGTTTTCGGATCTTATTTAGTTCTCTCTAAGCACGGCCTCATAAAAAGCAATTATTTTTAAGAAATTTCCAGAGTTGAAGTAGGCAAGTAATCGAAAATTTTCTTTTCATTGATGCTTTTGGTGAAAATAACGGGATGCCGAAGTCATGCGATATGCAAGACGACAGACAATTCACACGTTTATTCAGTTGTGAAATGAAAGCAAAGGGCGTGCTTGCGAAATAATATTTAAAGAAAATTGTGGTTTGTAAAATTTTCTAAGTCTAGACAAAAAAAAAAAAAGAAGAAAACCAAATGAGTGTCGAAAGCTCAAGCTGCAATGAGTCTTTAAAAATAATAAATGCACTGGTATCCAAGAAATCATAGAAATGAACCAATATCTTAGAATTCCGGGATTCAGTTGGAGTCAAATTTTATGGATATTGATGGACAACCAAGATGATTCAGAGTCTGACGATTCCGAGTGTGATATGAAATCTCTGCGCGATGAATTAGCTAGCTGGGCATAGTTGTTCAATTGTTCTGGAAGATATTTTTTACTTTTCCTACTTTTCTTCTTTTTTCCATATTGTCAATTTTTAAGGTAAATATAAACGATATGCGTCTAAAAAGAGCCATTTAGGAGACGATTTAGTACCCTTTCAAGTGCCTTGGAAAGTGACTTTAATGTGTCTTTTATGAGCTTTTTATATGCTTCTTTGGGAAGGTGAAAGCACTTAGATCTCAGATAAACTCAGATCAGGCTCAGAAAACTTCCACATTGAGAGCAACTGTTTTATAGAAAAAGACGCTCGTTCCGGACTGTTTTTTGTGCACATTATGTGTATGCTCTTAAAAAAGTGTCTGGAAAGTGTCAGAAAACGGACATTTTGCTTGCTGGGTATTTGCAATGCAGTGCTCACCGATTCACACAACCGTAACATCGGCTTGCGTTTGCTTAAAAATACGACAGACTTCGGCTCGTGCGAGCCTTAGTTGGCCGGGTCTGATATACATACTATACCAGCTGAATCCGCCTCTTGCTTGAATTTCCCAAATATTCTTTTTTAATGCGCGCCTGCATAACTAAACGAAGATCTATGCCAATTCTTAGATCTCAAGGATAAGCAGTTTTGGCTGTGAGATTATAATATGTCAGTCGGGCCAACAGATTTATAAGTATAGATAGAAAATGTGTACCTTTGGTACAGAGTATAAAAATCATTATTTAAAAAAATACGCAACAGTAATCACATTTTCTTTTTATCAAGAACAAAAAGTTTTGTTGTGCAACTGTATGGGGCAAATGCTTCTTATATTCAAGTTATGAACAAAAAAAGACTAGTATCCCGGGGTCAACCCAATCAATTAGCACCTTTTGATTTATATTTTCTAACCAATGCAGCCGATCGTGCACTACTTATGCTTTATCAAAAGTATACTTTTATACCAGTATTCGTAAATAATTGGGTTATAGGATTTTTAAAAAGATATTTATGAAATTTTTTTTGTCAAAATATATTTGCCGACCAGTGTAAATGAAATGAATCATGTTGTTTATTGTTACCTTGTTACTTGTTTCTAACCACTCCTGGATCCTAAATGACTAATAGCATGCTAGGTAAAAATTATTGTCTGATTGATTTTTATTTTATATTTTTGCTTTTGCTTTTTATACCCATAGTTGACGTAAGGGCATCCAAATTGATGACATTTCCGGTAGAATAAAATGTTTTTATTTTTATGCCAGTTTCCTTTTTTACTTTAGCTCTGTGCGAGTTGCCGGTTTATACCTTTAATGGACTTTATCGATTTTTTCATAGAAACAAACTTTTGCCTTTTTCCTTGCGTGCCATTTACGATTTCCATACAATTAAATCTTAACGACTGCAATGTTTGAGAACGACTTTGTATCTTCCTCTTTCCAAGCCCCCAAAAAAATAAATCAAATGTCGGTTAATGAGTTTCGAGAAACAGTAAAATTAAGGTATTATTAAATAATAAAATATTTAGAAAAAGATAAGACAAAGGTAAAGCCATAGCAGGGGTCGGCAATGGGAGCAGAGATAAATTGGTAGAGTTGGCGTCGAAAATGCCTTTTTCTGTCTATTATATACATTTTTATACCCTTGGAGAGGGTATATTAAAATTGTCCGGATGTTTGTAACGCATAGAAGGAAGCATCTCCGACCACATAAAGTATATATATTCTTGATCAGCATGACGAGTTGATATAGCCATGTCCGTCCGTCTGTCCGTCTGTTTCTATGCTATCTCCTCCGTCAGTTTTAAAGCTATCGTAACCAAACTTTGCACGAAGTCTTTTGGTATAAATACGCTGCACATTTGTCGGAACCGGCCGGATCGGATGACTATAGCATATAGCTGCCATAGGAACGATCGGTTGAAAAACTAGTTTTAGTGAGAAAAACTTTTTTGTTTTCAATGTTATCGCTCCCAACGCGCGTATTTATAAGTTTTTAGTGATTTCACATAATTTCACCAAGCCATTTTGAAATCGGACAACTATATAGTATAGCTGCCATACAAAAGTTAGGTCTGAAAAATAGTCCTAGTGAGAAAAACTTTTTTGTTTTTCAAAGATATCGCTCCCAACGCTCGTAGTTATAAGTTTTCAATGATTTTACATAATTTCAACAAGATTTTTCCGAAATCGGACCACTATATAGTATACAAACTGTCAGGCATATATCAAGCTCCAAGGGTATATAAACTTCGGTGGAGCCGAAGTTAGCTGGCCTCTATTTTTTTATTTTTGTTTTCATCCACTCCATTTTAATCCACAATCAAATACATACATTTTTATGAGATCATTTTTGTGGCAATTTAGATTTTTTCGTTTCTCTTAAATTGCGTTATGAAATGTTATGTCCAGGTCATTAGGGTTTCCCCATTAGGACGAGGCACTTGTTCGCTCCTGCTTCTCAGCGGAAATGACAGCGACGCTGCCGGATATATTAACGATTAAATCAAATGACCCAAAAGGGCATTGGGCAATGGATACGACTTCGAAAATATTTAAGTATCTGTGATTTTAAATGCGTATATTTTATTTGGTTTTCAGTTTGTAATGCTTTTGCTTTTTGTTGTGCATATTTATATATTGGGGACTGCTCATAAGTCTGGAATACATGCTTATACACCCCTCTGGCCTCCATTAAAATTTATTAGCTGCTGCAACAACTTCCATGGCCGATGGCATCGCATAAATCGCGGCAGCAACTGTTTTAGTTCATTTCAAAGTTTTCAGGTGCAATCAAGTTTTTGGACTTTTATTATCAGAGATGGGGGGGAAATATAAAATATTTTATACATATAGCTTGCTCGCTTGCTCTCGTTTGTTGAAGCAATTTATAGCTGTCAGTTTGTAAGTGTTATGTTTTTACCATTTTAAGTTATTGCAGCAGTTCTTCTCGTACATATTTTGGGGGTTAGTTTTTTCCTTGTTTGGACGAATGAAGCAAGAACTGGGTAGGTAAATTAACCTCTTGAACATCAAGTCAATAAGCAGTATTTGTTCATCTAAAGCTTTAAATTGACATAAAATGATTTCGCTTGTTTGTCTTAACCTAAGAAGTAAAAAATTTTTTTCGACATCACAGCGCTTCCACCCGACGCATACAGTAACAGAGAAGGAATCATTTCCAACTCTATAAGGCTTCTTTGAGCGGAAATTTAATCAGCATAAACAGTCTTATATTATGCGATAATGATATTTCTGATATTGGGCAAAAATATCGGTATTTCGATATATCGATAATATTTTCGACAACCCTATAAAAGGAAGGGCTTGACCGACTTTCTTACATGTTTTGTAAAATATCCTTAAATTTTGTATTTTTGCCTAGAATTTTGCAACTCAGAGAAATATTCATTTCCAGTCCTATAAACTATTTATATATATTCTTGATCAGGACTACGAGATAAGTCGATTGAGCTGTCTGTTTGTCCGTCTGCTGTTTCTACGCAAATTAATCTTTCAGTTTTGACGCTGCTAATATTTCTGAACCGACTGAATCGGATTACTATATCATAGGAACTTTCAGTCGAAAAATAGGTTTTGGAGAGAAAAACTTCTTCTCCTTCTTCTTCTTTAATGGCCATTACAACCGTTAGACGGTCTGGGCCTCTGCGATTAACGCTCTCCATTCGCTTCTGTTCTGTGCGAGCTGCCACCAGTTGGTCACACCAAGCTCGGCAATGTCTTCCCGCACCTGGTCTTCCCATCTTAGTGGTGGTCTTCCCACCTTGCCGCCTCCATAGTCAGCCGCCTTCGATTTATACGCCTTTTTTGCTGGAGCTTCTTCCTTCATCCTGGCGACATGTCCTAGCCAGCGCAGCCGCTGCTGCTTTATGCGCTTAACCAGGCTGGTGTCCCCATAGAGCTTATACAGTTCGTCGTTTCTTCGAATGCGGAAATCATCGCCGACTTTTAAAGGTCCATAAATCCTCCGAAGAATTTTTCGTTCAAACACGCCAATCGCCGCTTCATCCGCTGCTGTCATTGTCCATGCTTCTGCGCCATATTGCAGGACTGGGATGATAAGCGACTTGTACAGGGCTATTTTTGTTCTTCGCTTGAGGTCTTTGCTCTTGAACTCCCTACTTAGCCCATAGTAGCATCGGTTCGCAAGAGTGATTCTTCGTCGGATTTCCAGACTGATGTTGTTCTTGCTGGTTATCATCGTTCCGAGGTAGACGAAATCCTCTACAACATTAAAGTTGTACCCCTCCATTGTAACAGATTGCCCAAGTCGCAATGACTTTTTGTCCGCGGTTACTAGGTTCTTCGTCTTGTCCTCATTTACCGCTAAACCCATTAATCTTGACTCCTTCTCAATCTCTGAAAACGCCTTGCTTACTGCCCGTGTAGTTTTGCCGATAATGTCGATATCATCGGCATATGCAAGTAGCATTAGATTTTTATAAATAAATCCGCCGGTTCTGTTGGCATGTTCGCACTTGCGCAGTATATCTTCCATCAGTAGATTAAAGAAGTCACACGATAAGGTATCGCCCTGCCTAAAACCTCTTTTGGTATCAAATGGTTCGGAGAGGTTCTTTCCTATTTTGACGGAGCTTTGCGTACTTCTCAACGTCATCATGCAAAGTCGAACGTACTTTGCTGGAATACCTAAAGTAGACAGGGCTTTGAAGAAGCTTGACCTTATCGGTGTGTCGAAGGCTGATTTATAATCAACAAAAAGATGGTGTGTTTGGTTGCCTCTTTCATAGGTTTTCTCCAGGATTTGTCGAAGTGTGAAAATCTGGTCTGTGGTGGATTTACCAGGTCTAAAGCCACACTGATAAGGTCCAATCAGTGTATCAATAAACGGCATTTAATTTACATTTTAATTAACATTTTTAAAGATTGGACAGAGAACACTTAGATTCCAATCGTCGGGCATGCTTTCGTCAACCCATATACGGCACAGAAGTTGGTGCATGCACCTTACCAACTGATCGCCTCCAGCCTTGAACAATTCAGCGGGCAGCTCATCAGCGCCTGGTGATTTGTTGTTCTTTAGCCTTCGTATGGCTAAACAGACTTCCTGTTGGGTCGGCGGATCTATCTCTATGTTGTCGATCGGTGGCATCGTTACTTCTCTAGTGGCGGCATCCTGTTCGTCATCGCCTCCCAGTAGGTTGGAGAAGTAACTTCTCCATTTGTTAAGCGCCACTTGCGGATCTGTGACTAGATTCCCGTGTTCGTCTTTGCATTGTGGGACTCTGGGCTTGAAACCTTCTGTTAATTGTTTAATCTTTTGGTAAAATTTTCGAGTCTCGCTCATGCCGAATAACATATCGACTTCCTTGCGCAAGCGCCTTTCCTGCACATTCTTTTTTCTTCTAAATAGGCGCTTCTCCTCTTTCCTTTTCTTCTTGTAAACAATTTTATCAGCATCCGCTCTCGTCTGCAGAAATGTCTTGTACACCACGAGAAAAACTTAGCCTCCCCAAACCCGGCCCCTACTAATACTATATGCTTTCGCTCACATAAGCAAATTTTTAACAAAGTCGAATGACTTTTTCTTATAGCTGCTATAGGAACCATCGATCGAAAAATAGGTTTTACTCAGAACATTTTTTGCATTTGCAAGGTTATAAAAACTTCGGCACAGACGAAGTCAGCTTGACTTTCTCGGTCATTTTTAAATTTTCTTAAATTTATCTCCCTGTTATCTTCAGTTAACCTGAAAGTTTTCTTTAAATTTTTTATGTATTTGTATTTGTATATGTGTGTTAGTTAACTTTCAACAGTGTTTTGTTATCCTATCTGGCGAGGTTTTTCGGGTGTCGGCCAACCTTGACTAGGTATCTCACAGCATGTTTGTTAATGGTGTTGCCTACAAAAAGGACACCACAATACCGCTCGATGTCCTGTGTGTGTAAGTACCACTCAGCTGTGATTCGTCTGAGTGTTTTGGCCTGAAAAACCATTATTTAGTTTGGGTTGGTTTTCACTGCAATGTCATATACCTGTACGCTAGGATGACCTTATAGATAAAGAATTTGTTTTTTAGCGAAAGTTTGTTGTCGTTGAGAAGCAAGCTCATTCTCATAGCCAGGTACTTCTACGACATGCTGCTTGAATGTGAGCCGCTTATCCAAAGTCACTCCTAGGTATTTATGGCCCGTCTTGTGTGGAAGCATTTCTACGTGCAGGAAGACGCCAGGACTTATGTCCCTTCTGAATGTGTGTGTGTGACGCATACGCATTTCTCTGGGTTAATATTTTACTTGAATTACTATTACTATTTTATATAAAAAATGAAAGAATTCCTGAAGAAGTCTTTTTTATAGGGATGCCTGAAATAAAATCGATATATCGAAACCCCAATAGACCTGCTTATTGTTAAGAAGTGTTTGTTTTAAAAAATCTAAACTATCGATAATATTGATTTATTTTACAACAAAATATACATATCGAAATAATAGTGTTTCAATATCGAACAAATGTCGATATTAATATTTTCTAAATATCGGGCAACCCTACCAATCGTAATTCTGACTTGAAACTACGATTACTCGGCGAATTATTACAAAATTCAATTACTTTTACATTAACTTTTGTAATTGTAACTCGGAAGGTTGATTATTGAGTAATTGTGCTTGATTTTATAAAGATCCTTAAAGGCTAATTACACTTAACACATCAAACATCCTGAGCTTTTGTTTTGTAAAAATGGTAAGTGGGTCGATTTTTAATAGGTAAATGCTACAAAGATAGCAAATTCCACCATGGTAAATGATAATTTACTTTGTAGATGTGATTGGGAATAACGTTTTATACCAACAGTGGGCACGAAACTTAAGTTTGAGAGCAGCCCAACTACAAAAACAGTAAAAACCAAAATTATCAGATAAAATCGAATTGGTTTTTGCAGACATCTGCTTCAGTGCAGAGTGAGATTCGATAAAGCAGACTGCACCTGCTGCACCCTGCTGTCGCCGTGCGTCGATACGAATCATTTTCCACCTGGTTGAGAGTAGAGTTTGTCTGACATTATTACTATTTTTGGTCCTTTTTAGTATATTTCAGCGATAAAATACTCTGCCATAAACAAAAAAAGGTTTGAAGCATTCTTTATGACTTTGACCTTATTCTTAACCATTGGTCATCCATGGTATTTATCGCGGTTGAGTATTCTTATAATCATGGCTATGTAGTTATGTGATATATTAAGGAGTGATCTATAAAGCTCGCATTTCTGTGTGAATTCGCATTTCTTCGGGGTGTGAGCGACATTTTTCAATGACTGTTATTTGCTTTCGCATTGTTGATTGAGTGTGGTCACTTGTGGTTTTAAAAAGCAGTTTTTTAGGAACTAAGCGATCTTATCACCATGTGGAGGTCCCGTAGCTGCGATTGATTCATATATAATTTTCCAGCGCTTTCTAATTTCTAATTTAATTTTAGGCCCATATCGCTGTGAATGAAATTTAGTGTTAAAAATGCCCGTTCCATAGACTTTGAAAGAAAAAACACTTATATTTTTCTCACAATAATAAGTGTTATTGAAAAACACATAACAGAAAAAACATGAAAATAAGTGTTTCTCACTGAGATAAACACTTACAATCGAAAAATAAGTCACTTTCACTGAGTTAAACACTTATATTTAAAAAATAAATCACTCTATTTATTTGAGAGATATTTCAAAGTGTTTTAAAATAACAGGGTTATAACAGGGTTATTTTACAACACTTTCAGTTTGAGTGAGATATTCCGGACCTCTGGTTATTACTTATCCCTTAGCTTTGGTAAATATTTTCCAAGTTGTGTTACAATATTTACCCAGAATAGGGGTATTAATGTCCGGAATAGCTTGTATAGAAAAACTTTTTCATTGACCTCTTATCTAAGATCTCTTAATTGATTTGCCTTTCAAAAGAACTAAGACAAAAGTCTTTAAAAAGGATGATCTCAATGTTTCGATCGCAATCTGAATGACGTACACTTGAAAACAGGTGAATAGTCTGATTAATATCATTAATTTTGATGACTCAATAAACTTGTACCGCCATAAAAAGGAAAAACCCTAATTGCTGTGCTTTGGACTTTCCCCGCAATAAACGTTAAAGTTTGTAATCATATCTATATCTGTACAGTTTTTATGACACCAATAAAATTTAAAAACAAAATAATATTGTCCAACCCTGAACAATCTCTTGGAGACGTTGCCAATTTGATTATTTTCATCAGATTTAATAACCAACGACCACAACGAAGCGTAACCAATTACAATTGACCGTTTGTTTTCTGTGCAAACTGTAAGAAATAATTAATTTCATTTGTGAACATCAAACAAAATTTAATTAAATTGATTAAGTAACCAAATATATATTGCATATTATAAGAAACAAAATCCCAAGACACCTTAAATTCCTTAGGCCCAACAAATCAATAAGCCAATTTAGAAATGTGTCCCGGACAGAAAACATAAATGCAATTTATTTGCACTCCTGTTGACTCAAAGGCTTTTCATGCTATTCGAACTTCAAAGGACATTTGTATTTTCAATATGATGCTTGTGTGTGTGTATATGTTTGCATGTGTCATCTGGTGGATGTCCTGCCATGCAAATTTTGCACATTGTACGATATTGATGTAGAAGCAATAATAAACAAACGTTAGCCTGTTGGTTCCTGTAACCTGTAATATTAAGACAACCAAAAGGGGCCACAAACCAGCAGCCATATCAGCAACAGAAATTGGCCGCCCGCTGTCCCACCCGGGTTGTCAGGATATCTGTTGCACACACACAAAGCCAGATACGCATTCAACGCCACATGATGCATGTCTCATATTACACTGATTTATGGCCCTGGTCAAGGGAGGGCTGACTGTTCCGTAGTGTTCCCCTTTAAAATTGAAAATATGAGTTGTAGAGTTTCAATGAAGAAGGATTCTATCTAGCTTTTAATTAACTCCTTTTTTTGTCGGTCATACAAACCACAAATTGCGCAACATTCCGTCAACGTTTAATGTTACGGGATGCTACATTTTCCCCATTAAATATGTCAGTGCGTCCATCTCACTGCTGCGGACGTCATTTTTGAAATGCTTCCAATTGGCTCTGACAATTTGATTGTCATATAATGGAGCTATTGTTGAAATACCTTTAAATGGAGAGGAAATCTAAATTAGAGATAAGTGAGAGAAGAGGAAGGCTGAAATTGTCTGAAAAATAATTCAAATGGGAAGTTGTTATTTCAAATAGGAAAATTTTTACCATTCTATTCTTCAAATTGATAAGCCAAAAGTCGACATACTGATAAGAATTTCACTTGAACTTTAACCCAAGAATTACAAAAAAAAAAAAGAGTTTATTTCATGAGTCTTGATTACAAAATACACGAGGTTAGTCTGATGAGTAAAGAAATTTGTGTATACTCTGTACAGACAGGCATTGAATCATAAGGAGAATCTTAGGTTCAATAAAGATTCGACCCTGACAATAACTAATGTTTTGAAATCTAAAATGGTCTGCCAGGTTAATAAAAATAAAAACGAGAAGGCCAAGCTAACTTCGTCTTTGCCAAAGTTTTTATACCCTTGCAAATGATTTAATATAACAAAGTTTAAGATCGCCAGTATTAAAACAATCAACCGGGTCTCTTGGTAACATAAAATCAAAAAATAAAAAACAAATAAAATAAATAAATTTGTCTAAATAAATTCTATTTTTCGACCGACAGTTCCTATGGCAGCTTTAACATATAGTCATCCGATTTTGATCAAAACTTCCAAACCCGTGTAAAAGCATATAAAACTAATAGTTGCTGAAGAGGGAGGCGTTAACCCTAAAAACAAAAAAGTTTTTCTCACAAAAACCCACTTTTCGACCGATAGTTCCTATGGCAGCTATAAGATATAGTCATCCGATCCGGTCGGTTCCGACATATTAGCAGTGTGCAGTAAAAAGAAGACTCTGTGCAAAGTTTCAGCTCGATACCTTTAAAACTGAGAGACAAGTTTTCATAGAAACTGACTCAATCGACTCAGCTCGTCGCCCTGATCAAGAATGTATATAGTTTATAGGGTCGGAGATGAATGTTTCTATGCGTTGCAAACTTCTGGGCAAAATTATAATACCCATGGCAAGGGTATAAAAATAAACAGAAATGCTTGCTCTGAGCGGCTTGGATGAATGAGTTGAATTGTAGTCCCACATCATTATGGCTCAAGTGATGATTTAAATAGTGTTCTTACTTTCTCATTTCATGAGCCCAACCACTTGGTTTTTCGAACAGAAGCGTTTTTGTTCTGGCATTCTCAGATTTCTGATCACTGAATAAAATTGATTCACTTAAGAACCTATTGCAATCTCAGCTAAAATTTCCGAGCACGGACTATACTGTTTGTGTAAAAGCATGTAACAAGAAGAAGGAATCATTTCTGATCAAGTAAAGTTTTACATCAGATCAAGTTTATTTTCAATTTTTGCCTCGCCCCTGCAAGTTGGAAATATCCTCATAAATACATCCCATAGTGTTGCAGAAAGATAGTTTTTACCTTCTAGAGATATTTAGTAATTATTATTTATCGATTTTCCGAAGTTTCAAACTATAAGCAAAATATAGTTAATTCACCCCTGCCCAGGCAGTTGTGACTCCAGGTACAGAGTATACTACAGTCCGGCTTGACCGACTTTCTTACTTATTTTCAGTTGTTGTTCCTTGATTTAAGCATTACAACTTTAATATTAATAGGTTTTTATAGCTCCTTGATCATGAGCAGAGATCGTGAATAACATTAAAACCTTGTTTAACTTAGCACAATTCAAAGACAAAAAAAAACGAAATCGGCCCTACCCGACTTCGATGTACTCTTAACTCAGGTAAGGAAATGTTTAATAGTTTTCCTCTGTTTCTGAAAAGTACGCAAACATTTCTTAACTCGGCTATTTATTATCCGATCTTGATGAACATTTCAGAACTTTAAATTATACTTCAGTCGGGCTTGACCGACTTTCTTACTTGTTTCTGATGTTTAAATTTCTATAGGTTTAGCTTTTGCATTCTCCGATCCGAATATTTCTAGCCACTTCATGAGCATTGAAATTGATGATGCAAGGACCCTTTAGTATGTATTAAGTTTTTTTAATGGTATCGATGATGATTTTTTACAATTACTTCCCTTAGGGTAAACATTTTTATACCCTGTTCCCATTAAAATTGGGAAAAAGGGGATCATGAAGTTGTGCAAATGTATGTAACAGGGAGAAGGAAGCACCTCCGACCCCATAAAGTATATATATTCTTGATCAGCATCAACAGCCGAGTCGATTTAGCCATGTCCGTCTGTCTGTCTGTATGAACGCGTCGATCTCAGAGACGGTAATAGATAGAGCCACAAATTTTGGCATGTATATAGGTGTATACTGTACGCACATCGAGTTTGTTTCAGATTTCGAAAATTCCTCCTCCTCCATCTTTAAACAGCGAAAATCTGTCTTTTTATCTGTATAAACGCGTGGATCTCACAGACTATAAGAGGTAGAACCTCAAATGTATGTAGGTGTACACCGTACCCAGATAAAGTTTGCTCCTGGTTTGGCAAATTCCTCCTTCATCTTCTTCTAACCGCGAAAAACTGTCCGAGCTACAATTTTTAGGTTGGGACAGGGTATTTTGCTGTCGGGGCACTCGACCGCAACACTCTTACTTGTACAGGTTGTCTGCTTTCAAATGCAATCAGCCCATTAACAAATGGTAGTTGAAAGTATCAAAGTTAAAAAAATCCTAACTTACCAAATTACCCTCGCACCCAACATGCTCTCTGTCAAGTATGTATCTCTCATATCAGCAACGTTTTGAGAAATGCCTTAACGCGGGAATCCATTTTGATGGACGCACACAAATTAATGGAATTATGGTTGCTTCACAAAATGGATTTCGAATGTGAAATGTGTCTGGATGTTGTCATTCCGGACTTTTAACCGATTTTCGTCGCTGTTACAGAGCCAACTTTCCCACTCAGAGAAAAAGTAGAAGGGGGAATAAAATTCAGTTGTAGAACTTCTTTCATTTCATTTTCGCAACAAACTTTTCTGTGCGACTAACGAGAGAGAAACTTTTTCCGCACTGAACTCGGTTCGCATCAAATAAATTTGAAATTAAATGTTGAAAAGGCCCTTAAAGGCTTCCTTACAATGCCCAGGATGGAGGAGGATGGAAAACATATTACTGATTACTTTCATCAAAATTTCATCAATCATAAATGCACTCATTCATTTGGCTTGTCCCCATTTCATGTCGTATTTTATCAATTCGCAGTTTTAGAGCTTTATATTGGATTTTTTTTACTGCGTTGGGGGGCATCCTTTCCAATTTTTGTTCTTAATTGAAATTGATTTAAAGCTATTTTTGTATTCATTTTTTATATATATGTAATTTTGTTTGCTGTGGCGTTGTGTATCAGTCTAAGGGTCAAAAGTTGAAATGGGATGGATGCTGCTGGGAATAAATTTAAAAGTATTTTTAGGCTTTTATCTTTTAGTCAATTGAATTGATGGATAGCTAGTGGAAATATGAATAAATATAAAGTTTCTATAATTAAAAAATGACTGGTTCATCTCTCGGATAACAAGTTTATAACAATCAATCTACAATACATATTTCTTGATAAGTCTAAAAATGTTTGACCAGAAGTTAGTCACTTGAGTTTGTATCATTATTTTCTTATCTAGACACTTTTTGGCTTTTAAGCGTGGCAAATATGGCTTAAATCTTGATCATTTTAGCTACTAATAATTTGAAGAAGTGAAAGTATTTTATTTTTCAGATAGGTAAAAAGCGTTTAATGCCGCCCTTGACTGTAAATCTTACAAAGACAAAACAATTACGGAACGTCGGAAATCTTTAAATAAAGTGGCTTAGCAATAGATATTCGATTAACTCTTTAGACTTAGCATTACGACCCAGCTTCTCTAACGCATAAGGGGATAAACTACCAGGAACCGCTGGAAATCAATTCACATCCGTGAGAGTAAAATATCTTTAATGCTACTTTTTCTAGGCAAAGCATAGTGTCTTCCTTCTCGTACAATTCTTTTAGGCTTGGCATTAACCACAACGAATATAATAAATTCGTAAACTCAATAGATCAAGAAGAGACCTTTCACTTTTAACCTAGTCTTCGATCAGCTTTACCCACTTGACATTTCAGCAGTATCGGAAAAAGACCGTGTCTTTGTTGCTAAAGTTTGTACATTCAAAGTGGTTTTTGAATAACATGTGCGTAAAGCAAAGTTCACTCAATCAAATAATTGGACAATTTTTTTACGAAATTTTGAATAAATTTTGGCTAAATAGGCTTGTTTGCAAATTTTGCAGGACATAAAAAATTAACTAAAAATTAAATCAAATATTGTAGAAAAGTTGTGCAATTTGGACAATTTAGCCACATTTATTTCAGAACTTTCTAAAAGTTTGTCAAATTATTTGCCTGTGTTAACTTAGCTTATGTAACAGTCGTCCCTGCCCGACTTCATATATCCATTTCAAATGGGCCGAAATGTTTAAAAGCCTTTTCTCAACTCTGGAACGTCTATTGTCGTCGATTTGACTCTCGACATATCGCATAAGGTTTTTCCTCCATCACATTCATAACGAAATGTGTTAATACTAAAAATCGGCTATTTATTATCTAATCATTCTGAAAAATTCAGAGATGATCTCAATGTAATCTATATATATAAATTTCTGGGCCCGACTGACTAATTGGTTGTCAACCCACAACCAAGACCAATTTAAGTTTAACATTTTATAGCATAAACGGTGTCACTACGTTTTGATGCACTAGCGCTATTTGTGTGAGTAAAAAGAACGGTCCCCCGTTTGCCTGTGTCAGAAAACGAGCGCACGACCAAATTCAATAAAGAAAACCGAAACAACCTATAACTACCCTGCTGGGAAAGTAACTTTCGTTTACAACTTGCACCTGGTTGTATTTTTTTTTTTTTGTTAATGTTACCTCAAAACCCGTGAGTAAGGAGGGATTAAATCTGGTTGCACCTAATAAACATATCCATATATTGAAGACGTCCATTTTCGCAGCATTGTCATAGGAATGCGACTGTTGTCCCCGGCAGCAGCCATTTGCAACCAGTTCAATACCAGATAGATTAGATTACTAATACGTTAGTTTGCATCAGTATGAAGGAAATAATTCCATACAATCTACATTACTTTGGCATGTGCATGGCTGCCTGGTAAACGGGGTGCCTACAGCCTGCATTACTAGTAATAAAGGATGTATTCCAGAGCCGAACTGACATCGCACTGTGGTCCCAATTCCTAAAAACACGGCCAAAAAGTCGAAAAACGTTTTTGAATTGGCTTAAAGTTTGTACTCGGGGGTTTTCGGGGTCGCTAATCACGAATCCGACGTCAAAAATTAGAAAAACAAAATAGCGGATCCAATATGGCGGACAATTTCTTTGGAAACGTTTATCGATAATATCTCAATAACTGTTCGACAGATTTTTTTTCCATATCTATTTTCGTGCTCAGCGGGCCAAAATACTTTAGAAAAAGTTGGTTTGGTGAATTGGGGTAGAGTGTTGTCGAGCAGTGTATATTTGTAATGTCGCGACAATTGTCGCACAAAAATAATCACCGAGACTAAACCTGCCGCTAAAGGCAGCTCATTTTTGACTATGTTTTGAAGAATTGTCTAAACAACAATTACTATTTTATTTTAGAGTGGGATCTAATAGGAGTTTTGACTTATTGCTTTTTCAAACACGACTTTTCAGAATGTGAAACAAAAAAAATAGAGGCAAGCTAACTTCGGCTCGACCGAAGTTTATATACCCTTGGAGCTTGATATGTGCCTGACAGTTTGTATGGCAGCTATACTATATAGTGGTCCGATTTCGAAAAATTTTGGTGAAATGATGTAAAATCATTAAAAACTTATAAATACGGGCGTTGGGAGCGATAACATTGAAAACAAAAAAGGTTTTCTCACTAAGACTTTTTTTCAGACCTAACTTTTGTATGGCAGCTATACTATATAGTTGTCCGATTTCAAAATGGCTTGGTGAAATTATGTGAAATCACTAAAAACTTATAAATACGAGCGTTGGGAGCGATAACATTGAAAACAAAAAAGTTTTTCTCACTAAGACTTTTTTTCAGACCTAACTTTTGTATGGCAGCTATACTATATAGTTGTCCGATTTCAAAATGGCTTGGTGAAATTATGTGAAATCACTAAAAACTTATAAATACGAGCGTTGGGAGCGATAACATTGAAAACAAAAAAGTTTTTCTCACTAAAACTAGTTTTTCAACCGATCGTTCCTATGGCAGCTATATGCTATAGTCATCCGATCCGGCCGGTTCCGACAAATGTGCAGCGTATTTATACCAAAAGACTTCGTGCAAAGTTTGGTTACGATAGCTTTAAAACTGACGGAGGAGATAGCATAGAAACAGACGGACGGACAGACGGACAGACGGACATGGCTATATCAACTCAGCTCGTCATGCTGATCAAGAATATATATACTTTATGTGGTCGGAGATGCTTCCTTCTATGCGTTACAAACATCCGGACAATTTTAATATACCCTCTCCAAGGGTATAAAAAACTTCTACCTACATTGTTAATAAAAACTTTGCGCAATATGTTCTTATTGTACTTATTTTTAAGAGTAGAATCCATTTTGCAGAATGTAAATCGGTTAAGTTTTCGCTATTCTATACGCTTCTGAACGTTGTGTTATTTTCGACGCATTACGTGTAAACTATGAGGTACGCTCGATGCTCACGAATCCAGTTCATACCTGAAATAACATAAGGTGGTTCCGTCGTGAGCCGAAGCTTTACGAAGTATCCACTTATTTCAGTGCACGTTCGCTTGTTAAAGAGAAAGGTTGTGAGCGGACGAATTTTTTGTTGTTGTTCATTAACCCTTAAGCGTGCACATATTAATAATTAATAAATTTGTAATTTATTTTTATTTTAAAATAAAAATATATTTTAGAGTTAAGTACTTAAACAAAAATATTTGTATTAAGAACCAAATGCAGCGCTTAATTGGTAATTCTAAATAATTAAAAATCAAACTTTAAAAAAATATCTTTATCCTACGGACATGCTAAGGGTTAATCAACAATCACATTGCCGCCTCACTCACACTCAATACTACACTCAGTTTACTATGTTCCTTGCACTCGCACTTATTGCAAGCATACAATAAGTGGATGTCTGTTGCCGACGGAACCACCTTATGTTATTTCATCATGCCTGAGCCAGGTGGGGGCACTTTCTCCTTACAAACGGTCAGAATACAAACTAGATTTACCACTGCAACTACTCCAATCATTTAAAGTCAACAAAAAAATATTTTGTTTTTCGACTTTTGGCCAGCTTTTTGGGATTTGGGACCATAGTGCATCGTATTCCCATTATGATTGCGTTTATTTTTTTGAAAATTGTAATGCAGAATATTTGCAGTCTGTTTGTTTTCGATTACTATTACTCTAACGCAGTGGTGCACACATTTCATTATTCGTACCACATGTGATACGAAGTCATAATTCTGCCAGCGTCGCAGCCGACACACGCATAGAGAGAGAGAATACGTGTGCTCTATAAAACGCACGCACACACATATGTGTGTTTGTTTGTAGCCTATATTTGACATAACAAAGTTTACATCGTGTTGCTCTGCTACGCACACCAGCGCAAATCATGATAATGTGAGTTTGTGCACCACTGCTCTAACGAAATGCAGCTATTGTAGTGCATTACTTTTTCGTCAGACGCAAAGCATATTTTTGACAGTACACGTTCAGCTCTGCGTAGTTGGCAATTTCTCTGCAGGGTACGTTCTCGACCTCTTTTTGGTTGTGAGAGGGAAAAAACACATTTTTTGGGTTTTCTCCCAGGTCTGTTACGGCCCTTTTGGCAAAATTCACGCATTCAAAAAGTGATCTTTGAATGTATGCAACGGTTTGTACGCTAAAAGCATAGGCTCTGCTAACCATATAAATGTATGCGAAAAGTGTATATGCGCTTTCGGCTTCTCTCACACTGACTCGCTCTCTGCTTATGTTAAACTGTGGCAAACCAATTAACAGATTTAAAGTTCGGTCTTCGAGAAAACCACATTTTATGAGAGATTGACTGACTTGAGCCTGGTTATGGGCCAACCACAACCACCGAGTATTGAGCGAGTTGAGTGAACTCAATCGTAGTCCTAGTTCGCTCAGCGTCGAGTTCTGTGAAGTTCAGTTGTTATACCTGAAAACATCAAGGCTGTGCGTGAACTGATAATTCAAGATCCCTTAACATTAATTCTACCAGCATATGTATATTTTGCATGATGTCTTCGGAGAAATTCGCAAAACCTACCGACGAAGGCGAATCATTATCCATCATGACAATGCGAGCTCTCACAATATGTGAGATCGTCCGTATCGATTTTGTGGTCGTCCAAAACATCGAACTGATAGGTCATCCGCCATTTTTATTTTAAAGTTTTTTTACAATTAGGTATTTCCGGAATAAAAATAGTACCGTACATATGTATGTACTATCTTTCCGCCGAATGCGTTCGGTCCCCAGAGGCACCGGCTGAGAAACTCTGTACTAAAAGAACAAACGTTTAGAGACTTCTGATCGATTCATGACAAAATTATATTAATTCCCATTAAGTAATTTGCGTAATACTTAAAATGAATTTGTTTTTTGGTTAAAGTTTTAAAAGCTTTTTACGTTTCGATTTCCTCAATTTCCTTTCGTGTTCCTCATGACTGAGTGAATGATTGAAAAATCTATTAAATTGAATTACTTGCAAAAACAAAAAAAAAAAAACAAAATGAATTCTAGAAATTCTTGACACATGTTCGCAACTCTGCTCTGCTAGTCCCTCCTTTGTGAGATGGGATGGATAATACAGACATACAAAGAAATGTATGTAGTAGGTGCGCGTTGTGCTGGTACGGACCTAAAAACGAGTTTGCTACCCGCTTCCAATTTGCGTCAAGTCATTTCAGCGTGATTGAAAACATGGGGGTAGCAGCTGGTTTTTCGCCACAATTTTTAATGGCACCAGCACAGAGTCTTGAGCAACTTTAAGTGGGTTGCGCCGACCCGAGCCGAACCAGCCGATCCATAAACGAAGCAAGAGCCGAACACAATTGGGTGGCCCCCCATATTGGCGGGGCGAATGTGAGTAAAACGGCCATGGTACTTTATGATGAATGGTTTTCAAGTGGGACGCGGCCTCCTCTCTCCCCACCAGTTAGTTGTCTGCTATGCGTGGTTATATGGCAAGCTTTCCATATATATATATATAAAGTGGATGTTTGCCACATGATTTATGAGCGCGCACTGAGGCGTTTCGAAAGTCGCAGAGAGAGAGCAAGATGAAACTTTCTCCTAGCTGCTGACGTTAGCATTAATTTGAAGATGGATCGCCGGATCGAGCATAGCAAACACTGGGATCCCTGTTTGCCGTGTGCGTACACTGCAAATTCATTTGCATGGCCCTGGGCCAGGCCATGGTTTTGTTCTGGCCTGTCGAGGCGCATTTATCAATGTCCACGACGCTTCCGTTGCCACACACACACACAGGCAGCGATGGCTGCATGTAAAACACTCACATACCAATGCAACAATCTTTATCGAGCACAAACATAATCAATCAATTGGATTTATGTGCTCCAACTCAAGATAAAACTAATCAATCTTGGGCCCTGCGACAGTCAGAGGAGACGATGCGATGGTGGAAACACAGTGGCATCCATCCCCACTCTCTGCATTCAATCGCATCCCAGCTCCTACATGGAATGCTATTTATTTTGCCTGTCTCTATGGAAAGTTACTGCGATTAATTATGAAGAAGTTGACATTGAGAGATCGTTAACCAGAGTGAAATAACTACAATTTCCGGTTATACAGAAAAAAGTATCACAAGAATGGATATTATACTTCAAAGTTAGTAAACATTTGTGTGCTCGCTTTATATAAATACACTGAAAGAAAGTTGGCGATGAATGAGACTCTGCTAATACAATCTGGTATTTTAGTTTTTTCAAAGAACGAGCGATGTAATTTGTCTAAGAAAACCGTTTAATATTGGCTAATTGCTAAGTTAAAAATATGACAATATTAAACAACCCAAATGTAAATATAGAACAAAAGCATTTCAAAAAAATTAAATTTATTTTTTTAGAAATAACTATATGTAATATGAATTGCCTCTGCTGTGAAAAATGTGTTAATCTTCTGTATCTTAAAAACCCTTCAAAGATGTTGGAAAATCCTAGCTAATTGCTGTAATAAAAATTACAGTCCTTTGAAACTTTCTGCAGCCTAAAGGCCTAGTTCCAGATGACATAAAAATCATTTTTATACCCTTGCAAAGGGTATTATAATTTTGCCCAGAAGTTTGCAACGCATAGAAATATTCATTTCCGACCACATAAACTATATATATTCTTGATCAGGGCGACGAGCTGAGTCGATTGAGCTTTGTCCGTCCGTCTGTCTGTCCGTCTGTCTGTCTGTCCGTCTGTCCGTCTGTCTGTCCGTCTGTCTGTTTCTACGCAAACTAGTCTCTCAGTTTTAAAGCTATTGAGCTGAAACTTTGCACAGAGTCTTCTTTTTACTGCACACTGCTAATATGTCGGAACCGACCGGATCGGATGACTATATCTTATAGCTGCCATAGGAACTATCGGTCGAAAAGTGGGTTTTTGTGAGAAAACTTTTTTGTTTTTAATGTAAACGCCTTCCGCTTCGACAATTATTAGTTTTATACGCTTTTACACAGATTTGGAAGTTTTGGTCAAAATCGGATGACTATATCTTATAGCTGCCATAGGAACTATCGGTCGAAAAGTGGGTTTTTGTAAGGAAACTTTTTTGTTTTTAATGTAAACGCCTTCCGCTTCGACAATTATTAGTTTTATACGCTTTTACACAGATTTGGAAGTTTTGGTCAAAATCGGATGACTATATCTTATAGCTGCCATAGGAACTATCGGTCGAAAAGTGGGTTTTATGTAGTAAAATTGTTTGTTTTAATGCTGACGTTCGTAAACTCTGATGTATTAAGACATTTGCAAGGGTATAAAAACTTCGGCAAAGACGAAGTTAGCTTGGCCTTCTCGTTTATGTTGGAGTTCACATGAATAGAAACACTTTTGAACTATTTTGAAATTTGAATGCTATTGCAAAGCAGTCTTATTTGAATGAAGCATTGTGCCGAAATAAATTTTTATGTCATCTGGAATCAGGCCTTAAAGGCCAGGAATAATATTGTTTTCCCTGACTCAAAAAAAAAAATGTTTGCTTATTTGAAAAACTATAAAAATTTATTACATATTTGGAAATTCGGACTCTTGATATTTGGAATATAATATTAACTCAATAATAGTTAGATTAAGGGATATTTTACTTTAAAATCAAAGTTAAATTTAAACCAATTTAAAGAAAGTAACTGGAAAAGTTCCACCTAATTACACAGGTTTACAAGCTTTTGCAACAGAGAAGATAGCAACCTTTCCATATGTATATTTGGTCGATTAACTCGAATTGAAATCGATTTTATAAAAAATAACCCCATTCCATATAAAAATCCCATAATTTGTATCTTATGAACAAAATCAAAACTTCATGTTTGGGTTTTTTGTAACGTCATTCTATTAAGGTAATATGAAAACAAACTTTCGGATGTGGTCACATGATCCACGGTTTTGCAAACGGAAATATGATTTCAATTCAGCGACCAATAAAAATTATGAAAAGTTTTCTATCATTCCTGTTAAAAAAGTTGGTCTTATTTGTATTCCGGTGTTGTCAGACGAATCTCGCATATTCTTATTTATAGAAAAGTTTTTTCTCAAATTTTTTTTATTTTATATTTTTCAAAGTTCTAAAAAGCTTTTCCTGTTTATTTGAAATTTTTTGAAAAAAGGTCAATTCTTTAAGTTGATTTTACATTTTTTTCTTAGTGTGCGTTTAAATCTAGACAATTTTTTATAATTTTTTTAACCGAACCCATTTTTACATATTTTTTGCTCCGGTTCAGGTTCAGGTTCGGGCGGATAAAAATTAACCTGCTCCGGTTCGGGTTCGTTTCGGACTTACAAAAAATTCCGGAGACT
The DNA here is from genome assembly GCA_018904275.1 of Lordiphosa clarofinis. Classification (NCBI taxonomy): domain Eukaryota; kingdom Metazoa; phylum Arthropoda; class Insecta; order Diptera; family Drosophilidae; genus Lordiphosa; species Lordiphosa clarofinis. The sequence goes on along the minus strand of JAEIGQ010000327.1, from coordinate 164,000 downwards.
CCGACTCCGCAGCGGTTCAACTCCGAACCGGTTTGCAGCCCTGGACATAAATACTATTTTCGTCACGATGCTTCATATGAATAGAATCACTTTTGAACAACTTAGCAAGCCGAATGCTTTTGAAGAACGTCTGATTTGTTCAAGGCACTTTGACGAAATTACAATTTATGTTATCTGAGAATATGCTTAAACATGGGATATTTGTCACAAAAAACGATTTAACTATTGGGGTATTCACTTTGTTGAGCACTTGAGCAGTTTTGCCTGACTAGTATTGTGAGCAGCCCTCTGTGCACGAAATTTGTGCACAACTACGTTTGAGATATGATTCGCAGTAATCCATGGTTCATTCAAAGTTGGCGCTTTATCCATACAATTTATATGAATGTTAGATCACACATTTGATTTTAGCTTGTACATATAACACTTATAGCACTAAGGTGCAAGTGCCCGACTTTTCGTAGTCAGGGTCTGGGTCGAGCAAGCTGTGCACAATTTGTTCAGAGTAAATTGTTGTTGGAAATGTTTACACTTTTCCCCAAGTGCTCAACAAAGTGAACACCCTATATGTATTTTTAGTCAATGTACCCTTGGATAACCTAAATTTAGTCTACACCTGCATAAATTCTTTTTAAACTTTTTGCATGTGCAAATATAAACGACAACAACGCCTGTACGCAGCGAGCAGCAGGTACCTGCACGCGTGCAGTAGGTCCCTGCTCGTGTGCAGTGGGTATATGCTCGCGAGCAGCGGGTTCCTGCTCGTGTGCAGTGATTCCCAACCCTGCTTAAATGAAAAAAATGTTAAAAAAAACTCTTTCTTAAAATGGCTGTTATATGAGATAACTTTCTATCGATTAGACTTAAGAAGATTCTAATCTTCTTCAGCCCTTAATAGAACAAAATGTAGGGGAGAGTGGGGGGTTGTGATCATAGTTTTGTTTTTCGAACATAACTTAGCCAAAAATCAATATATTTTCATTCTGTAAATTTTGTATTTTAGGTAAAAGATGCACGAAACTTTCCTCATCACTAGTTTAAAAACATTAACTTTTGGGGTTTTTTTATTTGATATTGAAAAAAAAGTGACTTTTTGAAATTTCAAAAATTTGTGGGGGGTTGTGAGCCACCCATCTAAAAGTTCAAAATTCGTGTTTTAAGCAAATATTCTTTATTAAATGAAAAAAATAAATTTTTTTTTCATATTCTGAATTAAGAAATATCAATGAAGAGTGAAAATTGATTGACGGCATCAGGCTTGTTTTCTTTTATATAGGAGCACTTTTTGCTGGTGGCTGTTTTTTTTCTACCTTTTTTAATGTTTTTTTTACTTTTTTGGAGAGTTTTTCCTCTGTTTTATTGCGTATCATTGCAATATCCTCTTTGGAAGTCAAAACCAACATTTTTCCAAAGTGGCCCACAACCCCCCATATCTCACTTTTTTTTGGTGACGGTCACATAACACAAAAAAAAATTATTTAAAAACAAAAACATAATTCTATTAAAAAGGCAAATGACCAAAGATATTTCCCTCATACCTACTTTTGGCATTACGAAAGAAATTTTGTATAATATTCACAAGTCAAAAATGAAAAAAAAAACTTTTTTTTTTGAAAAAAAAGTCGAGTTCTGGTTCTTAAACTTAAAGAACGTGTTGACTGATCGGTTGCTAGCCAAAAGTTAGATAATAAGAAGGGAAACACTTGACATAAACAAAAAGTTTAAATTTATTTTTTTTTTGTGGCCAATATTCGAGTGGCTCACAACCCCCAGCGGCTCAGAACCCCCCATTCTCCCCTACTAAATGAATGTTTACGTCTTCCCTGTATTCGGCTGAAAATGAAATATTTCGATGTAGATGCTTTGCCTTGAGCATGGTGGAATTAACACATACTGTTTATACCCGTTACTCGTAGAGTAAAAGGGGTATACTTATGTCGTGCAAATGTATGTAACAGGCAGAAGGAATCATTTCCGACCATATAAAGTATATATATTCTTGATTAGCATCAACAGCCAAGTCGATATAGACATGTCCGTCTGTATGAACACCTAGATCTCAGAGATGGTAAGAGATCGAGGTTTGACATGTATGGGACAAATGCATCTTATACTTGCACGCAGATCAAGTTTATTTATATTTTATGCCACGCCCCCTCCCGCCCCCGGAAGTTGGAAAAAACGTCATATCTCCCGCTGTTTTATAGATAGATGATTTGTTCCATCTAGATTTAGGATCGAATGAGCGGTTCTCAAGTTATGAGCAAAAAAGTGATAAATATCCGAGTTAAAAAATGTTGCATACTTTTGGGTGTTCACCCTAAGGAACGCAGGAACACTGTTAAAAATGTTTTTTCATGAGTAACGGGTATAACGAAGTCGGTTAGAGCCGACTTTGACTTACGCTTTCGTTTTATGCTCATTTTGCAAAAATATTTCATGAAATGTGTCCGAATGTGCGTGCATAAACACCATTTCGTGAATTCGACTTACACACGAAAGTTGACTATGAATTTGCAGCGGTGGTTAAAGAGTGACGGACATTGCCAAAATAGAACTCAGAAAACGACAATGGCCGCCAACAGTCAAGATTACTTCTAAGTGAACAATTTTGTGGTAATAAGCTGCTTCTCAAGCTTGCTTCATTTTCACAAAGATTAATAAAAGAATTTATCCAAATAATTAGAAAAACTTAAAATACAGTATCGCTCAACTATATATGTATGTCCCATATATGCTGAACCTCTTACAATCTCTGAGATTTGTGCGACAGGCAGACGGATATGGTTAAATCGTCTCGTCTATTGATGCTTATTAAGAACTTATGTTCTTCCTTCTGGCTGTTACATTATGTTGCACAAACTTAATATCGTAAAGTACCCTTGGTAGCGAGTATACAAATGGCGTCAAATTTGCACTTTGCAAATCGTTCACTCTTATTGGGTCACCCTTCATATATCTGGCATACTAAACTATTACACTAACAATATCCAATATAGTACAAATAGCGGCCATTTTGTTATTGTTATACATGCTACCTTATCACGATGGTGTCGATTGTTCAAAGAGATAAGATAAGATAAGTCCCTAAACAACAACAATCATTTAGTGAAAGTGTGGACTTTTACATGGGTTGCCCGATAAGTTTTGTGGTGCAGCGGGTAGTGTGTGTACCAAGAGGTCATAGGTTCCATAACAGCTCAGAGCATGTTATAAAAAGTTTTTTCTTTCACACAAAACCGGTCATCTTTACCAGATATTGCACAGTTGAGTGCATTTTAAAGAAATTACATAAGGTAAGATGAATCATGCAAGGTGGGTTTTAAAAAGCTTCAACAGCATCATCAGGCTTCAACCGACACCGGGTATCTTAACTAGTTATCCATGCTTATACAGAGGTGGAAGGGTGAATAGTGATTAATGACCCTAATCAGGGGGCGGCTAATGCGCAGAGGACCCTAATAAATTACTGCATTTGACAGTTTTGACCCTAATTAATTATATTTTTTTGGACAGTTCATGACCTTTTCTTCTTTTTAGGTTTTTGGCAAGAAAATTAGTTCAGTTGTTTTGGGGGTAAGTTTAATTTAAGGGTGGAAACCGGGCCTCAGCTGGAACAAATGCTATTGCGTTGCATTAAATACATTCGCAAAACTAATTACTTATAATAAGTATAAATCATTCTTAAATTTAAAATAATAACAGAAACTATTACACTCTCAGCTGGTATTTTTTGCCATCTTTACCCTTAAATAAAGTGTACTTTTAAGTATGCCAATTCTGATTTCAAGACCAATCCAACCAACGCAACAATTTAAAATCTTGAATTTTTATCTGACTTCTATCTTTTCTTCTTTTTCAGTCGGAATCCAATTCCTCGGCCTCTGCCAAATTCACTTTATTCAAATGTGTTTACTGCGCCCAGCTCCTAGGTGGCACTGATCGGCCCAAGCTACTGGAATGCCTCCATGTGGCTTGTGCGCAATGTGTGAGCACAAAGTTCTCGGAGCTCGATCGTTCGTTGCCGCCGCTGATACATTGTCCGGTTTGTGACAATGCCTCTCAGAATGAGTACATCATTGACAACCAGTTCCTGATCGAGCAATGCGGCTCGGGCGACAGCGGCGAGGGAAATGGCTCTGCCGAGGGACAAAAAAGTTCCGTTACGGCCAACATACAGTGTAGCAGCTGCTCGGATGGTGCAGTGGCCACTTCATGGTGCGTGGACTGTTCGGAGTACATTTGCGACAGTTGTGTGCAGGCACATCAACGGCTCAAGATCACCAAGGATCACACAATCAAGCCAAAGGACGAGGCCAACAACGAGCAGCTGGCCGGGACTTCGGGTGTAGACAAATTGCACATGTGCCAGCTCCACACCCAGGAGAAATTGTCACTATTTTGCGAGACCTGCGACAAGCTGACCTGCCGCGATTGCCAGCTTAGTGATCATCGGGATCACAAGTACAAGTTTGCCCACGAGATTGCCACCGAATCGCGTCAGGCGCTGTCCACTCTGGTCTCCGAGATCAACTATAAGCGCTTCCTGCTCTCCTCGGCCACCAAAGTGATTGACGATCGACAGCAGCTGATACACGACAAAAAGAAGGACCTGATCAAGGAGATCACCGCAATGGTGGTGAAGATTACCAATTCGGTGAACATGCGTGGCAAGCAGCTGGTCATGCGGCTCAACGAGGTGTGTGACAGCAAGCTGAAGGTTCTGGTGGAGAAGAAGGAGACGCTGCAGCTACTCTCCGACAACACAGATCACTGCATCGAGTTTATGCAGAATGCCCTGGAAAAGGGCAGCGATTTCGCCATTCTCTCGAGCAAAAAGTCCTTGGTGCGGCATCTGCAGAAACTCAAGTGTCAACGGGCCGATATACCCAATCCAGAGATTCCCGTGCGCATCCAAGTGCAATTAAATCAAGTGACAGATCTTCAGAAGGTCATCACTCAGCTGGGCATAGTCATTGTTGATGGTAAGCCGTACCCACCGTCTCCGTCACCCAATGGAACACCACAACCGCCGCCACGACAGCCACCTAGTCCGAATATGGCTCCACCACTGCGACCCGGCTTACCTCCAGGCATGCCAGCGGGACTGTCGCCAAATGGACCACCAGTCTCCTTTGGGCCACAGAATGGTCCGCCTCTGTACAGCAATGCAGCTGCCCAACAGCAGTTCAACAATCTGTCCATGAGTCGTTCCTTTCCCGGCGATGGGCCAGGTAAGAGTAGGCAAAGATTTTGAGAATCCTGAGCCAACTTATCCTCTGATTCTCTCCATTTGTAGTACGTTTTGGTGGCATGCCACCAGGCATGCAACGCCAAGGACAGCCGCACGTAAGCTCTTCCACACATCCGCAGAACATGGGTAAGTGCTGCCTGGACAAAGCTAAGGAATACAATTCACATTCTTGTTCATTATAGACATCAGCCTGCGCGGCCTGCTGAACAATCAGGCGGCTCAGAGTCCCAATGCACACATGGCATTCAATGGTCCACCCAGCTATCCTGGTGGTCCACAGGGAGCACCATCGCCGGCTCACCAGCAGATGGGGCCACAAATGCGACCGCATTTTATGCCGGGCCAGCAAAATTTCTCGCAAGGCGGTGGTCCGGGGGGAGGACCCAGAGATAACAACTTTATGAGCAACAATGCACGCTTCCAATCACAGTATCAGCGCATGGCTAGCCATGCCCAACAGCAGGCGGCAGCGGCTGCCATGGCCGGAGCAAGCGGCGGTGGCGGACAAATTCCATCACCGGGTGCACTGCAGCGGCCACCAATGATGCCAAATCCCATGCAGAATGTAAGCCACCTTCAATGCACTTTATTCCCGAAAGTTTGCCACTAGCGTCTTCTTCTTCTATTTCCAGTCGTTGGGGTTTCATGGGAGCCAGGCTGGTTTTAATGCCGGCCCACCGCAAACCTCGCCGCAGCTAGGCGGCGGGATGCACAGTCTGGCCAAGTGGCATATACCACAATCCGCGCAGCAGTCTAGCAGTGAGTATTCGCTTGGCACATCCCCATACTCTTCAGATTAACATTGGATTTTCCCGCTTTTTCTAGTGTGTTCACAGCAGGGTCCACTTTTGCCATTCGCCAACGGCCGTCAGACCTCGGAAAACTTTAAAATCTCATTAAAATCTCCAAATACTCTGAAGAACAGCACACCGCCTAGTGTGGGTGTGGGTGGACCAGGTCATGCGGGCGCTGGGAACGGATTATCTGTGCCCTCGCAGCTAAATGCGGCCGCGCTAGGTCTGGGCCCAGCTGTTTCCATACTATCAAATGTCACATCGACAAATCCAAAGACGCCCAGTCCTAGCACTCATGAGGTGCGTTTTTTTAAACTTTGTTGCATTTTTGTCTAAAATTACACCTAACTATTTCTTGTCCCAGAACACCAAGGACTTTACCGAACCCATTGATAAGGTGCGTGATGATTCCATTAATGATCTAATTGCCACCATTGCCAAACTGGATTCGAACGGGGTACAGGTGTTACCCGAAGGACGCAATAAAACTACCTCGCCGCAGGTGCATAGCTCAACGGATTTATCCAATACCCAAGAGGGTGAGTACAACTGACAGGGATGAAAGTTCCCTTGATATTTTTCTATGTGTGCGTGTGGCGTTGTAGTTGCTGAATCTTAATAAGATTATCTCAAAAATGGTGAAGGGAATTTGGTGGTAATTTCTCTTTGGGATACGTCTAGAATAGAAAGTTTATGCTTTTGGTTAAGGTCTTCTTTCGGTAATACAAATAGATGTGCCTACTATTTATGTTGTGTATAATTTATACCTGGCTTCTGCAAGGAATTGAACCTTGCAATGGTTGGGTTTTGAAGAAGATGACTTGACATGAATTTAAATTTGTACATTTTCAGTTTAATATTTATATTCAAGATTAGTTTGATTTTATTTTTAAGCAGGGATACAAACCGGATCTGATTTGATCGTAAACCAAACTGGGAAACGAGTCAGCTTATTTTCAATAATGCCAATCCAGATGAGAAATTTTGCTTCTGGTCGCTTGGATATCGTAATACGATGTTTAAAGCAATTAGGATCTGCAAGATAATCCTGAAAGTTGGAAATATGCGTTGGGATATCACACTTTGTGCTGTAAGCAGGGATCGGAATCGCTATTTAGCTCTCAGCTCCTGACAGTCAACTCGGCTCTGAGATGAGGGGCAAATCTCGTAAGCGGTGGGAGCCACTTCTGCATTAATCCAGGCATGATTTTCCAAATGGTTTTCATTGATGATTTACATTATTGCTATTTTTGATCCTCTTTGGTATTTTTTCGCTATTTATTAAGTCGAAAGACATGGTAAATCAGCGAAACTGATGGAACCGATACATTTTTTTATGATCTATCTATGTTCTTCGGCATTGGTCATCCATGGTGTCGGGCTTTAGTATTGTCAAAATAACGGCTATGTAGGCTATGTGTAGTCAATGAGTCTTAAAAAGCTGTTTCTGAAGTATTTGGTAGATATGAAGCTGAAATGAATTGTGCTTATGCATTAATCCTGGCATGATTTTCACATGGTTGGCATTGATGCTTTACATTCTTGATATTTTTTATCCTCTTTGGTATTTTTCCGCTATTTAATAAGTCGACAGTCAAGGTAAATAAGTTCAATAACTCACCCAGCTTTCTGGCTCACGGGCTGGGGCTTACAGCTCACGACCAACTGTTGCACCCTGTCACGATCTATGTAAAGAACTTAACAATGTCGCAAATGTTGTATTAGCTGTTCCTGCAACACAAATATCAGTCTATCGCACTTTTTCTACTCATATATTTGTTTTATCCAGCGACAAAGTCAGTAATAATGAAAGATTCCTGGAAGACACAATAATGATAAATTTATACAGTGCGTTAACTGAGAGAAGAGAATTTGACCCATATTCACAAAGTTTTCTGTTAATTTGAAGTTGTCTGTTTTGCACTTGTGCTTCCTTTGGAGTTCCCAAACAGTCAAGGCAATTCTTGCCTGAGATGGCCTCTAACAACTTGCAGAAGATAGGCATAGCTTGCTGATGAAAAAACCGCGAGGTTACTGAAACAGCTGTACAGTCGATCATACTGCTTGTAGTGTATGTGGGTCTTGTTTTTAAAGTTATGAACATACATAAATTTACAATATATAGACGGAACGGTTACGCAGTGGACTCAGTTTCTGTCAGAAATTAGTCAGCTGTTTGCCCTCAATTACGCTCTGTAAGTGCATTTGAAAATATGTCTCGCTCCAGACCACAAGATATCTCAATGCGGACTTATCGCTTTTATCTTCTTACTCTCTAATACTGATTGCTCCATGACTTAATCGGGATTTACACGATGAAGAAAACTTCATGAAGTTTTCATAGTAGGCTTGAAAATCAAACCATTTCTACTGGGTTAGTTGATCAAAATGTATAGAACCAAACGTGTATGTCCCGCCTACTGTGATAACTTCATGAAGTTTGCTTCATCGTGAAAGTCCCGTCTTAGTGTCCAGACAAAATAGCTGATTTTTTATTTTGTTTTTGCAGCTTGTCATTTATTAGTGTTTCTTTAGTATTAGACCTTTTTAAAAAAACAATCTTAGTAGGCGCAACCACATTCAATGTAAATACAACAAAAAAAAATTACCATTTCCTCTCCCCCAATCAAATAATTACATCTTTTTATTTTATTTTTTTCTTTCTACGAGCAAAAAAAAAAAAAAAATTTAATTTTTTACTTTTTTTTTTAAAAAAAAAAACAATTTTACAAACAAAAAAAAAAAATTTTCTTATCTAAATACACATAAAAAAAAAACCTTTTTATTTTTTAACCTTTTTAAATCTGAATGCTATTGCAAAGCAGTCTCATTTTAAAGCTTGGTATGGAGATACTTGCGAAAAGTGTGCGAAATCTCTGTACATTATTTCGTCGATAGCAAGTGCGAAATAAGTCGCTCATCTCTAGTTGCTTTATTTTCAAATTTAATTTGGCGGGACAATTTAAACTATTTAACAGCGAATATTTATGGTGGCCTTTGATGATGCAATAGTTGCAGCAATAGCTTTATGTGATTTGTAAGAAGCTTTAGTGAAGGCACCTAGGGTTCGGCAGTGTTTTTTTAATCCTTACTTCCTGTGAAGATCCATGTGGAGGCAGTTGTATAACTTAAATAAATCGCCAAATAATATATCGTTTGTAGGTTCATCGTTACCTTTATTTGTAACTTTTCAATCATTTGCTCCAATTGGCAATTGGTGCTCTTTGGACACGACTAGGGAAATGGCAGAATCGACTGTTGTGGCCATTTCATCTCGACGTTATGTACCTATAATGCAATATCATAGATTAGATGATGTTATCCATGAATTGCGGCGTCAAAGAAGTCCTAAATCTGACTATTGAAAAGTTCTGCGGCTCATCCGGTTGACATACGGAATCGCCGTCGTTCACAATTGAATCACTTTGTGCTGGACCAAGTTCCTCACCATCACCCCTTTCGTTCGAGGAGCTAAAGTTCTTCAAAAGAGAATGAGTACTTATTTGTTCACATGCATGGCACACATACCTTGTTCCGACAATTTGGTCAAAAACGACGCAAGTGGAGCTAACTGCCACTTCACATCGTTGCGATGGATACTCCACCACCGCTTTAACTCTTGGTGTGCTTAGGACGCCGCCAGCGAACGGTGGCGCTGTCCTTTAACGAAGCCCAAGCCGCGTTGCAATGATCTCCTAGCAAAAACAATCAAATGTGAATAGCATAATTAAACTCAATAAATATCTATATTTTTACAGATAATTTTTGTCAAGCCGCTATCACCTTTTCCTCCAATGACGAGATGTTCAGCCTTTTTAATGTTTTTGTATAGTTGTCCTACTTATTTAAAAACTCCGCGCCACATCACTTGTATGTAGAGTACGAAAAATATGTGTTACACATATTTATAATCATCTCTCATCACTTGCCCATCGGGTGACTATCGCGTGACACGTTGACGTCGGGTGGCAACGCTGTGATATCGATATGCCAATTTCGCGCGTGAACTCCATACCAACTCACGAAACAGCAACTTGCGAAATCCGTGCGAAATCATTTTTTTTATATGGACTTTTTCATTTCGCGGGTATTTCGGGGGTATCTCCATACCAAGCTTAACGCAGAAGTGTGCCGAAATAAATTTTTATGTCATCTGGAATCAGCCCTAAACTGCGGTTCAAACCCGATCCTATGTTCAGCGACCTTCAGTTTGGAGTACAATTTATTCTGTTCCGATCTTTTTTCGAAGGTTTATATTTAAGTTTGGGTTCAGTTTGAACGTTATTTTTCTACGATATGCAATAAATTCAGTTCTTAAATTATATGGAGTATAAATAGTTTTTCAAAATGAGAAAATACACCCACAAGGTCGCAGTGGTGTTCGTCTTCAAGTACATCGATTTTTATAGCTCTGATCTGTGAAAAATTCTTTAAAAAGGACCTACGGCAAAAAAAAATTTATTTTTTTACTTTATTTCCGGGCTTTGGCGACGTAACGAAGCATGCAAGCAATTCCTAATGTTCTATAATGACTAAGCTAAGGTGTTTGGTAGGTGAACGGGATATAACTCTAGTTTTTACCCAGGACTCGCACACGTATCCCAACTCTACAAATATGTATATGCATTCCCCCCTCCATTTGTACTTGCCATTACCTTGCTGTTGTGTTTCCAAATCGTATACCAAAAAAAAATTCTCATATAACTTTGCTTTCTTTATTTCTATTTTCAAAATCCAATCTAAACGCGAAAATGAACGATCCAAAATCAATTACTAACTATTAAACAAAACAATACAAAAATGAATCAAAAACACACATCCAACAACGACATACACGACACGCCCACAAACCCATTTTACACACGCCCCATTAAACATGAATGCAAACCCGAAACTAATCATATCAGTTAATAATAAAAACGAACAAAAAGATGATCCCAATGAGGATTGGTGCGCCGTTTGTCTGGATGGCGGTGAACTCATGTGCTGCGACAAATGTCCAAAGGTGTTCCATCAAAACTGTCACATACCCGCGATCAGTTCGCTGCCGGACGAGAGCGAAAGCTGGCAATGTCTGCTGTGCGTTAATCTTAAGGAGTTGACCAAGATCGAGGGCAATGAAAAAGCAACACCGGGACAACTAAGCAGCCTGGAGCTGAGGATACTGCAGCGCATATGCCTGGAACTGTATTGTCAATACGAACAGAGTCTCAACTTCCGTGAACCCGAATCCCCGGCCAATACGTCCTATTATGAAATTATATCCAGGTGAGAGTTGCATCTGAATTTCGTTCCGAGTTCGGTTTTAACTAAAGTAATGTTTCTCATTGAAGTCCCATGTCACTGGATTTGATACGCACGCGGCTGGATCCCTCCAGTCCCAATCACTACAAGGACATTGCTGGCTTTGTGTCCGATGTGCGTTTGATCTTCTCCAACACTTATCTCTTCTATCAGGTGAGTTTTGATGGCTTTGTAATTGTAATTTTCTTTAATTTCCTCTGCTGGTTATTTTCCAGGAGGATACCAAAACCTACTCCAATGCCAAATACTTGGAGAACTTCTTTGAGGAGCAGCTGGCCAAATGGTTGCCCCACTTTGACAGCAAGCAAGGCAAGGGCAGCACCTCCAACTCACCTGCTCTGCTGCCCCTGGCATTGTCGCCCATCGAGAACGGACGAAAGAGCTGTGGCTCTGCCTCGCTGGGCGGCGACAGTGAGGGTGGCTGCCAACCGGCAAAGCGTGCTCGCCGCACTCCGCATGAATAGAACGAGCTTTTGCCCGACGAGGGGGACATAGGGCACGTGCCGGAATTGGAACTGGAGATGCCGTTAAGACCACGCAGCCTAAGCAACAACATCATACAGGAGAGCGCCGACTATGTGATCCAGTTGCTGCATGCGTATGCCGCCGCCTTTGGTCTCTAGATAAGGCGGTCGCCCCCACCCTCCCTCCCCTCTTTGAAGTTACATATCCGTATAGAATTATAATTATAAATTAGCCTCCCCCCATTAAGAGAGCGAACAAAAACCAAGATGTAGCCGGAGTAATTAAGTATTTAATTTAATTTCGAACTGTAAATAGCCAAGCAAGTCATTTGATATGATTTTATATAGTCGTAAGCGGAATGGAGTAAAGCGGGCAGGAAGAGGAAATGGAATATACTTTTAGATATCGACTAAGTGTTGAGTATACATAAACATGCATTAAAGTAATAATAAACAAAGCTAGAGATTAAATTTAATTCCTAAGTGTTTCCCCTCCCCCTGCTGACCACCCCCATTAAATCCCTGTTGGAGTTGTATTTACTTTTGTGATAGCGAAAAACAATAAGATGAACAAATTAACAATTTAGTTAATATTTAATCCAAATCCCACACCCCATTTTTAAGACAAACACACGGCAACTTCTCATGCTCTCATCCCACACCCCACACCCACACACATTCGTATACCACCCCACATTTAAGAAGACACTTGTACTAAGTTGCGTTCTAGTTGTCTAAGTATCAATTAATCAATTAAAACGGAGAATCAAACACACACAATGTACGAATAAGTCTAGATGTTTAAATGTTGTACGATTCGATGATTATGTAGCCACCATCCCCATATTTATTACTATTCGATCAGACAGTGAAGCTAACCCGTAGCCAACCATTGATGTACATATTTAATCAGCAAAACACATACCCACATACCATATAGATAACGACATGGATTTTTGTAACCACAGACTAAATGCTGCTACTCCTATTCAAAAGAATTGAAATTAACTAACTAGATGATAGAACGACTTCCCCTTGAACAATAGATGATAATGTGTGCGTGCTATCCTAATTAAAGTACAGAGCGACAAAATCAATTGAAAAAGAAAGAAACAAAAACATATAAATTATAATGACGATGGATGTTAAATGTGAAACTATAGAAATTATTTTATCTGTTTTTTTAGACGATAAGTTTTATGATAACTAAAGAATAATAATAACTACCTATCGTATTTGTATGTACCACTTACTTACTATCAAGTGAATTATAAAATAAAAAATCAAACGTAAAAAAAGTCATCTAAAGAGGCATACATTTTTCAGGAGACACATCGGTAGAAAGGTAACGCATAATTGAACATTTCCGCTGCTTTTTTGGTAGCAATGCCGATTTTTTGATGGTTGGGAAGAGCTTAATTAAGGAATCCCAGCAATTCGTCTATAACACGCAGAATAAGATCTTAAATCAAATAGAATAATAGACAAATATTGAACATTCTGATTTCCGTTGTCAGTTGAGGAATTCGATAACAAAGTGCAGTTGGAAATTACACACATTTATATGAATTTACAATGTGCATATGAATTTTGCCATCTTTGTTATTTGACTGTTTGGATTTAAACCTTACAAAAGCTGAATTTTCTACAATTTTACGCTTGTTTGGTCACTGTCAAGTAACTATTTAGTAACTGTTTAGTCACTGCTTAGTCACTGATTAGCCACTGTTTAGTCACTGATTAGCCACTATTTAGTCACTATTTACTCACTGTTTAGTCACTGTGAAATCATTGTAAAGTCTCTGTTAAGTCACTGTCAAGTCACTGTTTAGTCACGGTGAAATCACTGTCAAGTCAATTTTAGGTCACTGTAACTGTATTCACTGTGAGGTCAACGTCAAGTTTTTGCTTAGTCACTGCTATGTCACTGTCAAGTCACGATTAAGTCACTGTCAACTCACTGTTTCCTCCCAGTTTCCCTTCTCTTTCCACCAATTTTCACTTCACTTCAATAAACAAGATGTTGAAAAGCAATGGTGAAAAGCTAATAGATTTCGCTGAGGGAGGAATAAGGGTCGATCTTGAAGTCCCCTGATCAATTAGTAAGTGAGCCTACCTTGTTTAGTATGCCTTGTGTTAAACATCAAATTAACCCATAACTAAAAAAGGCATTTTTTTACGGGAGATTCAGACCTGTTTTTAGAGACGGAACTTGAATTGGGACATCTGTTGTGCTAACTAAATTTTCTAAGAAGAAAATGAAAACTCTTGAAGTTCTATGACACCGACGATTTTTTTGAGAGATTTACAAACCAACCTTCGATAAAATCTCTACAGACTTCTGTGGCTGGCACCCCCGAACCAATCGATCATAAAGAGAAAGACCTGCTGGACCAAGTCTATTTAGACATAGGAAGAAAAAAAATCGTTCAGACTGCGTATCGATTAGAAAATATAATATATCTATAGGGTATAAACCATTAATATTATATTAATAATATTCAAATTGCGTTGCATATATAAGAGGTATATTTTCCATCTAGAAAAGTTTTTTCCAAAAATTTTTTTTTCACCTTTTTGTAGTTTAAGAAAACGGTTTATTAGAAAATTTTTCTATGTAGCCATTACAGGATTCTAATTCTAAACCTGAAACTTTTTAAAACACCCACACGTACTTCAAGTCACAGTAACATTCTACTGGAAGTAGGATTAAGTGCTTAGGCAAAGGAAAGTAACTTCTGAATACCAATTCATAAATTAAATAACAACTTAAAACCCTGGTTTCCGAACAGAGAATTTTTAAAGAAAGAAAATCCTCTCAGGGAGAATGGGCTGAGTATCTATAATACTAGACCAGAGTTCCCCAAGAAGAGAACGCTAAAACGTGACTGTGTCTCTTTCTAACACACAATGAAGTATGACGTCGGCAAGCATGCGGCAAGTAGGTTCGTGCTCCCGGGGCTATTGCTGGGAACTCTGTACTAGACGGCGAGCATACAAACAAAAACACTGAATGAACGGCTTTTCTCCTTTTTGTAGTACAATGTTCTCACTTCAAAACAATTTTATGAGAACGCAAAAACTCAAATTAAGTTAATAGTTAGGGTTTTCACGTCAAATTAGTTATCAAGTTATCTGTTTAAAAATTAAATGTAATCTTTAATTGAATTGAACACACTTTTGTGTGCTTGTTATAATAACTTAATAATTGTACAATACAAAAAAAAAAAATAGAGGCAAGCTAACTTCGGCTCGACCGAAGTTTATATACCCTTGGAGCATGATATCTGCCTGCCAGTTTGTTATATGGCACCACAATTTTGACAGAATTTTGAAAACCAAAAAGTTTTTCTCACTAGAACTACTTTTTTTACCGATCGTTTCTATGGGAGCTATATGCTATAGTCATCCGATTTGAATCAAACTTGGCAGAATTGTGTGTTAGCATTTAATATTAACCACTAACAAGTTTGGGAACGATAGCATTGAAAACAAAAAAGTTTTTCCTACTACGACGTTTTTTCAAAACAATCTTTTTCATGGCAGCTATACTTTATAGTTGTCCGATTTTCATAAAACTTGGTGAAATTACGTGAAGGCATAGAAAACTTATAAATAAGAGGTTTGGGGACGATTGCGTTGAAAACAAAAAAGTTTTTTTCACTAAAACTACTTTTTCGACCGATCGTTTCTATGGCAGCTATACGATATAGACATCCGATCCGGCCGATTCCGACAAATGTACTGCGCATTTGTACCAAAAGACTTCGTGCAAAGTTTGGTTGAGATAGCTTTTAAACTGACGGAGGAGATAGCATAGAAACAGGCGGACAAACGGACAGACGGACATGACCCAGCTCGTCATGCTGATCAAGAATATATATACTTTATGTGGTCGGAGATGCTTCCTTCTATAAAAATATATATAATATATATATGTATAAAAATAAAAAAAAAAACATTTTGGTACGTGCCTTACCGGACTTGAACCCAGGTCTGTTTGACTTTCAATCCTTTCAAACCTTACCCACTACACCACAGCTTCCAAGACATATTATATATAGCAGCTAAATGTGCTTTATAACTCAAAAGCATCTTTTCTATTTTTATTTTATTTCTTCCAAAAGATAACGAAGTGCTTATGAACACTGACAATTATATGTTTCCAGTTAATCTCATGACCTGGGACTGGGCTGGTGATGTCAGCTTATTTTTTCACTACACTTTGTTGTCGAAGATTTAATTTTTAAACAGATTACTTGATAACCAAGTTGACGTGAAAACCCTAATTGTTCCCTTATCAAAAACTTGAATTGCTTTAAAATTTTTTTTTGTTTTCAAGAACATTTTTAACTCAACTGGGAAATTTGATTGGTTTTGGATCAGGTTATTAGCGGATTCTCAAATTTTGAGACTTCGAAGGAATAGGGAACCGTATAAATCTTTTTTGATTAAAAGGGAGGGGAGGCAGCTATTATTTACAACCGCTGAATAAGCTACACCTTCGCCATTATTTTATAGAATCAAAGACGTCACTGTACTACAACTTCAAGGAGAAAGGGTTTTTCGGCTTGACTGGAAAACGAACCCTTGCCTTATGCACTAAACGAACAACGTATGAAATGGCTTGGTAGCTCATTGAGCTAATGCACACTTTTGTAGATTCGCGTCTAGAGGGCTACATATACTTATTTATGTGGTGGTTGAACTTAGTAAAATTAATGAGTAAAATTAATAAAAAATGTTTTTCTGTGTGTAAGAAAAATGTCGGTAAGAGCCGAAAATATCAAACATAAAACATACTACTTACAGAACATCATTTGTTGCGCTTTGAAGCTTTATAGACCATTAGGTCTGTATGGACTTAAAATCGGCTTACAATTTATGCTATAACATTTTCAAATGATTAACCTGCCATATTTACTTTCGCCACAGTTTTGCTATTCGGAGACTAAAACCGGTTTAAAATGGCAAAACTTTTGCAAAGGTGAAAGTGGGAGCATGGCTTGAAATTTTATGGTCGAATTGGTGCAGTCTCATGGCATCAGCTCTTTTCCCCGTACAGATTAGCAGAAAGATTTTTCAAATATCAAAGAAACCATCATCTCGCATATATTGCTCCTCTCTGCTGTGGGGCTACAGCAGGAAACGCTCATCGATTAGAGTCTTACGGGAGACATTGTGACGCACCCAATACCGGAAGATGTTGCGTAGCAGCTAAAAATGATATTTAATGATGATGACGAATTGAAAATCTGATGGTATACTCACAAGATTAAATGCACAAGCCACAGCAGCCGCAATGAGCAGATTGGAAGTGATTAGAAACATGGACAAAAGCAAAAGAATTTCGAAAACAAAAATATCCATATGATTGCCCAGCAATAACACGCGGGAGAAGCTTAGTGAGTCGTCTATGTAGAAGGTGCCTTTATCTGAAAATGAAAAAAAAAAACAAGTTTATGAAGAAAGGGGAATGCAAAAAAAATCCACCAAAAACATACTTTCTGTAAGATAATTATCAATTTCGCAGTTAAGAAACTTTTCCACAAACGATTTTTCCTTAATAATGTAATCCATATCCTTAATAGCCTGGAATATCAAGTTATCATTAAGCCTTTAAAGTGGTATCGTCCTTTGGTTCAACTTTACATGATCGATAAATGCGCAAAAGAAACGATTCACGCTGGCATAGGCAATGGAGGTGCGTTCCACTTGGCCATCAATGCTGGGTATATCCTTCTGATAGAGCAAAGTCTGTGAGAGGCTGCCATGGGCGTTACGTTGAAAGGGCAACAGCAGTCGTTCCAGGTAAATGCTGAAACAGTAGGAGAAGAAGAACAATCAGTGTTTAATTCTAGGATTAAGGCTACTCCCAACTTACCGCAGATTTCGTGGCGGTAAAATGATATAGGCCTGCTTGTCGGAGTCCATGAGTAGACCACGCCGTCCACACATATTCTGAGACTCTCGCTGCAGCTGCAATATCATGGAAGACATGTCTGTATCCGCAAAGCCATGCGGACTACGTCCATGTATATAATAACCAAAACCTGGTTCCACCAAGGAGAACAAGGATATGTTGGCCAAACTGCAAAGATCCACGAATTTCTGTAGAGGATCTGATTTCAAAATACGCTGTCCCATTAGTTGCAGTAGATAGGTGATCACATAGCTGGCCGAGATCACTGCGAGACGCCAACTGAGCCAATTTTCCATTAGCTGATCCACGGCTATAACCACAAAAATCTGCACCAAAGTGGAATACTTCTGGGCCACACTGAGACGTATCCAGGCATTGGCCGTGAAGAGTATCCGCCAGGCGGACACATTATTCTCCGCCACAAAAGTGCGCACGCTGGAACAAAGCGAAGAGCTGTCCAGATTCAAACGTTGGCCCTCGCAACTGCTACGAGGACGCTCCCAATCGATGAGGAACAGCTCCAGCTGGCTGGCACGCCACAGTTGCACGGCCAGAAAGATCAACTGCAACAGGCAGGCGGTAAAGAGCAGCATCTTCAGTAGCCCCGAACTGGAGGCCTGCCAAAGCAGCAGCACCAGCATTAAGGCAGTGGCCAAAAGAGCCCAGGCCACATATGAGGCTAGCTGGTGCAGAAACTCCATTAGACTACTCAACTGACAGAGCTCGGACTGCCGACGTCGTCGTAGATTCTGCAAACGAAAAGCCGCCGCACAGAAGGCCCAAAGCAGCAGCAGTGGCAGCATCACCTCAAGGACTAACCAATCCCAGGTCCTTTGCAGGCGTTCATAGCGTACGCTTAGACGAAAGGGAAAGTTTTGTGTGAGTGAGGCATTTGAGGGGGAGATCTCTATGTGGCGATAGCTTAAACGGATCAGCGGTAAGCCCACACGTTGATCTTCTTCCACAGTGTAGTAAAGTTCCAGTTTGTCCACATAACGCAGCGAACGGTACAGCTGCAGCTTGTGGGCATCCTCATAGCTTGGCTGGCTCTGAGCTTGTCGATGATCCCGAGGCACCGTGGCAATCAGCTGAAACCGCTTGACCAACTGCCACTCCTCACGTTGAAAACGCTGAAACAGAGATCAAGACGAGATGTTGAATGACTTGATCTGTTCCTTTTACATCCCCACTCACCTGATTCTCCGGTGTCAGATTTTCAATGAGAACGGGTAACTGATGCATTAGAAACTGCCAATTGCTGCTAAAGTTGAGATACACCGAGAGAAAATTATTGTTGGCCTGTCTACTGGCCACATCAATGAGCTGCTCCAGCGTCAGCTGACAAGACACCTGCGCCTGAGGCCGGCCAAAATGTAGACTGGGCGCTGCCTGCGGGCAGAGATTCACCTGCTCCAAATCAAAGCTACCCCAACGTTTCAAACCTCCCGCCAAGTCGTAGTTGGTACTGAAAAGCTGCAGCTTCTTGGCCTCCACCAACTGAAGCGTCTTGGACAACAGATCCTTGGTGGCTCTACCCTTTTTGTAGAATAGAAATGGTTGCAGCTGCAGGGCATGCCACTGCTCACGCTC
This sequence comes from Lordiphosa clarofinis, assembly GCA_018904275.1. Taxonomy (NCBI): domain Eukaryota; kingdom Metazoa; phylum Arthropoda; class Insecta; order Diptera; family Drosophilidae; genus Lordiphosa; species Lordiphosa clarofinis. The sequence goes on along the minus strand of JAEIGQ010000327.1, from coordinate 144,671 downwards.
ACCATGGGCATACTTCATGACCACATCCGACATCTGGGTAAGCAGGAAGGCACTGCAGGGGGAATGTTTTTCCAAGGAATAATGCGACATCACACAGAGATTGGCCAAATGTTGGCAGGCATTGACCTGCCGCAGGGCCAAACAAAAGAAGGCCACAAACTTAAGCTGGCCAAAGTGATGTACGCCATTTGGGTTGGTGTCCTGCCAGAAGGCATTGTAATGCAGATAGGGACGGAGCAGTGCATTGGCCAGGCAGTAACCTTGGTATTGGAAATTGTATATCGGATCGCAGCTGTGACAGTCGCTGCTGTTGCCACCCGGATTCGTGCGAGTTTTTAAAATGCCAGCAATAACCGGATGAATGGGCAACTGGCTGGACAACACCGAAGTGGAGTTTAAATACTGAAAAGTACAATCCCGCTCAGGCAGTGGCTGGGACAGCCAAACAGATGTGCAATTCTCAGCGGATGTGGAACATATTTCCTCGCAAGTGGGCCAAGTTTTGCTCTTCTCGTAGATAGATATGTGTCCAGCTGGGCACTTGCAGGAGAATTCTAAACAAAGGGGAGAGAGAACACTTGTCAGAGTTTTGGTATATCAATAGAGGAGAGGAGGATAAAACAGGTAAAAAAGTCGGTCAAGAGCGACTATAATTTACTCTGTACTCTGTTGGTTAGAAGTCTTTCAACGTTTTTTCCTAATTGTGGGGGCAGGAAGGGGCGTGGCAAATATTGAAAAAAAGAGTGTATGTCATGAGACGCACGGTACGAGCGAAGCTCTTTACGATGAGTCCGATTTAAGTAATGGAAAAAGACACATTTGGATTCTGTATAAATAAATGTTAAATTATCAAATATTAGGTCACACTCTCAAATCACAATAAAGTCACTGTTTAGTCACTGTTAAGTCGCTTTATGGAACTGTAAAGTCACTGTTAAGTAACTGTAAGTTCACTATTAAGTCGCTGTTAAGTCACTGTTAAGTCACTGTTAAGTCACTGTTAAGTAACTGTTAAGTCACTGTTAAGTAACTGTTAGTTCACTATTAAGTCGCTGGTAAGTCACTGTTAAATAACTGTTAGTTCACTATTAAGTCGCTGTTAAGTCGCTGTTAAGTCACTGTTAAGTATTTGTTAGTTTACTATTAAGTCACTGTTAAGTCACTGTTAAGTAACTGTAATGTCACTGTTAAGTGACTGTTAAGCCACCTGATCCCCACCAGATCCCGCCAGAGCCCCACCAGATCCCCCTAGATCCCTATCAGATCCCCACCAGATCTCCACCTGATACACATCTGGTTCCCATCAGATTCCCACCAGATCCCTACCTGATTTAAACCAGAGCTCACTAGGTCCCTACCAAATAAACACCAGTTTCCCACCACATCACCACCAGATCAGCACCAAATCCCCGCCAGATCCTCACAAAATCTTCACCTGATCCCCACCAGGTCCCTGCCAAATACCCACCACCCCTAATTGCACACATCCCACTATCCCACTCCACACACAACCCACCTGCTACTACGCGGCAGAGCTGGGAATGCTGATTAGTTTGTTTAATCAGTCATCGCTTAAATAAAAAAAATTGATTTTTTAAATAATGGAGATTTTCAAGCCAAAAACAATTAAGTGATTTAAAGAGTTGAACTTTTCAACTACCTGTTGAAATATGCTTACATTTTAGCTCAATTGTTTTTTCGATTTAATTGAATTTTAATTGAATATGATCACTAAAATTTAGAATTAGTTGAAAGTTCAAGCCTTCAGTCAATTATTAATGGCACTTGAACCTAGTGAAGTGCCAGCTGAAATTTATTTATTTATTTCCCTCTTATTAAAATTTAGCTTGGGATATTTTACACCAGCCAATTTTTAGTTGGGATTTTTCACACCAGCCAATTTTTAATTGAGAAATTTCCCTTCCATTAAAATTTCAATTGGGACTTTTCACAACCAGCCAAAATTTAGTTGAGGATTTTTACTTCAATTAAATTTTCAATTAAGACTTTTCACAATCAGTCAAAATTAAATTGAGAAATTCAACATGTTATTAGAACGCTGAAGTTTTGTATATTTTCCTAGTTTCAGTGGCGAATAGCCGATAAGCGATACCATCGTAATTTGACTTATAGCTTGTATTGAATAACTTAAAATGCATTTTTATTGAATGAAAAATAAAAATGGTTTCGATATTGCCGACAGCGTCAAAAACCAAGATTTTGTTCCTTATGAAAATCTTGGGCATACGAGTATTTATTTCTTCAGCAGAGAAACAATTTGGTGGAAAACTTGCAGGTACCCGGCGTGCGTTGCTACGCCCCGTTTGATCGACAACTTCTATTTACCTGTCTTCATAACAATTTAAATTTATACGTATAAAAAATATTGCAAAAGTCTTAAATTCCATTGTACCGATTAATCAGCACCTCCTAATTACCCATCTAAACTCATTAAAAATTCGCAATTTTCTTGACCATTTGACTATTTTTATTTGCCCGCCGGTTTACACGTTTTTATAATAATCTAAACTCAAATAAAAGTGTTTGGAATTTATTTGATTTTGCAATTTTAATTCTTTATTAATCTAAACTCTAATAAGAAGTTTGGAAATTTAGCGATTTGTTGTCCCAAAGATCGAATTCCAACGTGTTACAGTAGGCATTTCGAATATCGATAAGTGATACCAACATATTTTGACAAATAGACAAATTGCATTACTTGAAAAGAGTTTTCCTTAAGCTTAGTACTCAGACAAACTAAATCGCTTTAGCTGGGTGTCAACTCCATATTTTGAAACCAACGGTAAGATTTTGCATTGCTCATGACTTCTACATTCCTTATATCATCCAAAAATATCTAAATATTAGCAAAAACAATTAACTAAATTCAAATCAGCGCAGTGTAACCGTTTCACATTGCGTGGTATTTTGATGAGGGGTGGTATTTTGACGTTGTACAGTCACACTGCATCGTCCGCTGGGTAACTAATACGATAAATATGAAAGTTTATATCTTTGTATGTTGGCCCGTTTGTTACTCAATCAAGAACAATTGGCTTACCAGATTCGGATAAAATTTGGCGCTCAGATAGTTAATTACCTGAACTTGAACGTGGGCTATGTTACTTATGGTCAAACAACAGCAAATTTTGCAAAAAAGTTTTAAATGTATTTATTAAAGCGCTTGATGATTAGATAACAATGCAGGTTGGTTAATAAAAGGTGTTGATCAAATTTAAGTTCATCTATTAGAGTTGTACCATAAAAAAGAAATGTAATTGAAGTAAAAATCCCCAACTAAGTTTTGGCTGGTTGTGAAAAGTCCCAATTGAAATTTTAATGGAAGGGAAATTTCTCAATTAAAAATTGGCTGGTGTGAAAAATCCCAACTAAAAATTGGCTGGTGTGAAATATCCCAAGCTAAATTTTAATGGGAGGGAAATAAATAAATAAATTTCAGCTGGCACTTGACTGGGTTCAAGTGCCATTAATAATTGACTGAAGGCTTGAACTTTCAACTAATTCTAAATTTTAGTGATCATATTCAATTAAAATTCAATTAAATCGAAAAACAATTGAGCTAAAATGTAAGCATATTTCAACAGGATTTAGTGGTAATTGAAGCATACAACTAATTATATCAAATAGTTGATTAGTGCTTGAGTATCTAGCTATGTGAAAATATTTAATGAAAAAAAAAACTTTAATCAGCATTCCCAGCTCTGCTACGCGGTAATGGTAAAAGCAGCTGATTTTGCAAATACAAAACACAAAATCAAAGACATACCCCAAAAGAATCTGTCGCAAGGACAAAATTTTTCAAGATTCACTCCCCAGTCTGACGTCTGTAAAAGAGCTTCGCTCTAAAAAAAAAAACATACAGGCCTGTTCCCGTTTCCGAAATTGAATGATCGGAATTGGTAAGAGCTTCGATTTCTAAGAGACGATTAAAGAAATCGGGCAAATCTTTTTGTCATCAAGACGGTCAAATGAACGTAAATGGGTTTTTAAAGTCAAAAGCCAAAGGACACTGACGGTTTTTGGAAACAAGTACATTTAACATATTCAATTCAGCATGATTTGATTGGAATCGAAAACGGGAACAGGCCTTGATAATCTGCCGCAGAGTATAAGAAATATATGTACCTACCAAGCTTCTATCTCTCGACTTGGCATAAGGCTTTATTGGGTCGAAAATTATGGGTAATGCACAGAGAACAGGCCCTCTAAAGCTGACTTGACACTTGCCATATATCTTTAAATAGTCGGTTGTCACATTCTCTAAAAGAGAATCTATCAACCCATCGGCGCAAATGTCCATTACAAGATCGATGTACTAGTACATTTACGTAATCTTGGTCATTTTCGTGAGCACTCTGTATTCAAAACAGAGACCCATGTGATCGGAAAACTGGGCGTAAAGCACTTCGGCTTTAGATTACAACTCAATAAACCATTTGAAATAATGTTAACAAGGAAGATGCGTTCAGTTCACAAGACGATACAACATTCGGACTTGTGGGGCCTTATTTCATTTTATATTTTCGGGACTCATTTCCTGCTGCCTTAATTAAGCGGTTTGTTCATAAACTTATAAAACCTTACCACGCGCGTTTTAAAAAAATTAGCCTGCGGCGCTCTTTCTTTTTTCCAACTTTACCTCCAAACCAAGGACTAAACCCGAACAAAATTTCAGTTTGAGTCAAGGTATTTATATTGGCCTAAATCTTTTTTAACTTGCACAGCAGTCGGACAAGCATCCCATTCCCGTTTTCTATCAAATATATCCGTAATCGAAATCGGACGAGTTACACACCGCAACCGATTCGTTGACAAATGTTGAAAAATTGTATGTATACAGCGAGTGTTTACTGAAACCGCTTGTAAAATGTGGATTTTAATAAATTTTCGAAGTATTGCTCGTTTTTGGAGTCATAATGTGGCAACTCGCCCTTCTCAGAGCCTTTCAATGTTTTGTGTGTAGAATTGAGTTTTTGAAAGAAAATCGCACTGGACTTTTGTTAATTCTTGAAACAATTTAAAGATTTAACCTCTTTGCTCTATCACTCAGTCTGCCCAGCGTTTTGCACATTTGTTAACGGTAAAAGGCATTTGTGTTTCTACGCGAACTAGTCCCTCAGTTTTGAAGCTATCGAGCTGAAATTTAGCAAATACTGCTAATATGTCGGAACCGACCTAATCGGATGACTACTTCTTGTAGCTACCATACAAATGATCGGTAGAAAAATGGGTTTTAGTAAGAAAAACCGGTTTTTTTTTTTTCAATATTACCGATCTCAATCACGGTCATGGGTAATATTAAATGTTTTTAAGCTGATCTGCGAAGTTTGGTCAAAGTCGCTAACCGTTGAGACAAGCGTTTTCAAGTGTATCACAGACAAAGTTTAGCTTTGCCTTTCTCGTTTTTAATCTTCAAAGTGAATAATTCATTTTGGTTTTTTTTTTGCCATGAGCCTTAATGAAGAACTTACGAATACAGACAATTGGTAATTAAGACCGCCCGCACACGGCTTGATGCGGTTTCGAACCGGTCAAAAAGTAGCCCATAGCCGTATTTAAGAAGTCATTTAAGCTATAAACTTGAAATCTGGTCTAAAGGTTGAAATAAAGAATTGGAGAACCGGTTTGGTCGGGCTTTTGGGCCTATCGAACCGGACCCAGATAGAATCTTATTAATTTTAAACCTACTCTCCAGGGTCTCCGCTTAGAAAATAATATATAATCGCACTAGTTCAGAGGTGTTTCAAGTCTAAATCTCAAAAATATATAGGCTTTAATCTGGAAAATTTGTCTGAAGGTTAACATGGTGAGTGTTGGACAGATCTTAAAAATTGTTAATGCTTTTAACTGGAAATTGTATACGTGGGATTTTTCCCAACTCAAAACTGCTTTAGAACATGTTTGAACAGGTTCAATGTTAATATAAACTTTAGAAACTTTTAGTTTAGAATTGAATAAAATTGAAATGTAAAATGGTTTGAGTTACTGAAAATATAAGGTAAATACTTGAAAATAAAAGAGTTGTAAAAAAGCTAACAACGCCAAATCTTTTAAATTTAGTATAAAACACAAAATTAAAAAAGGTTTTTGGAAAGCTTTGAAAAAACTTGTTCGTTGTCAAACTTGTTGACTGTTAAGTTTACATGCTCTCAAAGAGATTAGCAAAACAGAAATAGGACAGAGTCGAATGATAAGTTCCTAATTCTTAAACTCTGATATATTAAAACAAGAACTTGCAAAGTTGTTAAAACTTCTGCACAGCCGAAGTTAGCTACGCCATTTTGGCTTTGGGAACATAATTCTTATGTAAAGGTATTTTTATCTTGTTTTTACAGCTGCTGAATTAGGTTTCTCACAGTTTAGGCTGCATTTTGGAAGAGTAGAGCTGTCTTCGGAACTATCGATCATAAAGCTAGTTTAATGGTTTCTTCTCTATCCTTTGTATTTCTTTATTCGAATTTAAATAGCCAAAGTAAGCTTTGTTTGAAACAATTTTTTTGTAAGTTCTGGGGAGTAATTTGGGACTGATCGATTAATATATACCGAAACGTTCTTAAGTGAAGTACTTGGGGAGTGAAAAATAAATACTTTAATTAAGTATTTTTGGTACAATTGACATTTTTCGTGATTCAAGTACAAAGTACTTTACTTTTTTATTAATACAAGAATAATAAGTCAAAGGATCCCCAAGAGACACTTCTTCCTTCCATTCTCCTCCCGCTCTTGCCTAGCAGTTTTGTTTAATCAATAGACACACTCACTGTCCTCGGTGGGTTGCAATTTTCCTCCAATGTCTCCAGCCTCATTGCAGGCAACACACTCAAAGTAGTTCAAGTTATAGAACTCATTCCTTAGGCACTGCACAGGATTTTGAAATCGAAATGTTTGGGGTGTGGGTGCCTGCGTTGATTTCGAAATCGAGCACGTTCCAAATTCAATAAGGATTACAGTCCACAGCAAGAAGACGTACATTTTCTACTTTTCGGTTGCCAATGCTCCGAAATTCAAATGCGAACTGAGCTCCAACTCGATTGCAATTGCAGGCAAGGCACACAGGTACAACCGAGGGTAGGCAAGTAAACAAGCTAGCAACGTGGTTGGGAGTGGACGCTCCTTCTTTGTTTGCCAAAAGTTGCTATAGCTACCCAACCCCCATAAATGCTTATTACAGCGTGGCGTGCAGCTTGGGCAGGTGGCGGTGGTCAACCACCTTACGGGGTACCGACCGTCTCTACTTGTTACGCCTTGCCTGTTGAGGTTTCTCACTATTGCCCATTTGCGTGCGGAAAATTATGATGAAGAAAATTATTTTAAGAATATTTTGCATCCGTTATATAGGCGATATGTGTCATGGCAATTTGTACTCTTATTGGATTAAGCTTTTGAATTCGAGGACGAACTGCTCCAGAGTCGGGGTTTCTGAGTTTTTTGGTAATCCAAACTGAATCTAAGCAGTAGAAATATAATTTTACTAAATGAAACCAGCCCTGTGTCAGATCTCCACACAGTGAATACTTTTTTTGGAAACCGTTCCTTGAATTTCAACTGAGGCCCAATGGTTTTTTGGTCTTATTTTGGAATTAATTCAAAAAAAATGTTATACGAATTTTCCGAGCGTCAGGTCAAATTTTCCAACTTCGGAAAATCACATTTGAAACTATTTTGTATTAGTCCTTACAAATCGAGTTTTAAGCCAATCGGATGAAAAATAGTTTTTTGCATGCCATTTCCCTTGTGGGCGGATTTTCTAAAATCGGAAAAACATGTGTTCAATTATTTCGCGTACTATGCTTACAAACCAAATTTGAAAAACCTTTCCTCTGCATAATTATCCCAAACCTCAATATAAACAAATCTCTAGTACACGCCACCTTCATACAAACACCCCTTTACACCGTTTTGATACTTTAAATGATATAAGTAGGTAGGTATTTCCGGCAGGCCCGATGTAGGGGGGCCACACATAGACCTTACGGTCCTTAGTGAGGCCGGGTGCTTTAGGGTACCATTTCCTTCAGAAATCCTGTAGGATCCTTGACGTTTTGGCAAATGCCAATAGTTGTTTGGGGGAGCTCTTGGCCGCCTTTTCCAGAGTGGTGAAGCTTGGGGAGTGCAGATGTTTTAGTCTTGTCGTGGCGATTGCTGGGCAGCTGCAGATGAGGTGTTCTACAGGTGTCTGCTGTCGTGATGCCTAGCTTCATAGCGTGAGCGGCTGCTAGGCAGTGACCAGTTAATATGCCTATAAGGAGTCTGCAGTCTCTTCTTTGGAGCTGAAGCGTATAGTGCGTGAGTTTTTTGTCTCTCTTCTTGCACATAATTTTAGAGATTCTGCAGCCGGTCGTGTTCTTCCACTTATCCTCTGCTTCTTTCTCCGCTATCTCTTTCATCTTGCTGTATAGCGTCTGTAGGGAGATAGGTAAGTTTAGTGTTGCTTCTCGGCTTAGTGCTACCCCGGCTTTTGCAAGAGAGTCCGCCATTTCGTTTCCATCAATGCCCTGGTGGCTGGGAATCCAGTAGATTTGCACCTTGCTGGAGGTGCTGAGTGAATCTAATGCTTCTCTGCTTGCCAGAACATTTTTGGAGTTGATGGCGTTACTCTGCATTGCTTTGATTGCCGCTTGGCTGTCGACGTATATGTTAAATTCTGCCAATTCAGCTGGTTTTCTTATAGCGAAGACTTCCGCCTGGAATATAGTGCAGTGGTTTGGCAGTTTGTATGAGAGTTTCAATTCCGGTTCCTTGCAGTACACGGCGGCTCCGACTGCTGAAGCCATCTTTGAGCTGTCCGTGAAAAGGTGCATTGCTTCCTGAGCCAGTCCTGTACGCCAGTCTTCTGGTCCCAGTAGTGCTGATGCGCCTGTAAAGTTGGTTTTTGGGATCATGTAATCCGTGCTACTGTTGATCTCTCTGCCCACTGTGCTGTGTCCATAGCTTTGCAGAGCCATGGTGCCTGCCGCGCAAAGACGTTGGGCAGTCCTGTGTGCAGTGAGGCGTGCTTGGATGTTCAGGGGGTTGACACCTAGGATGTGTTCCAGTGCTTTTGTTGGAGTAGACCGCAGCGCCCCCGTTATGCAGACCAGTGCCTGCCGCTGGGCCTTTTCCATCAGCTTTAGATATGTGGACTTCTCTGTGGCTTGCCACCATACCAATATACCGTGTAGTAGTATCGGTCGTATAACTGATATGAAGAGCCAGTGTGTTAGTCTTGGTGATAGGCCCCAAGAGCTGCTTAGCATCTTCTGGGATGCATATAGCGCATTGGTTGCCTTTTTCACCCTTTCCTCCACATTGAGTCTCCAGGATAGTTTACTATCAATTACTACTCCAAGGTATTTTACGTTGTTTTTTGGCGTTAGCGGTGTTCCGTTTATCGTGGGTGGAGTCCATTGGGGTACCTTGTATCTCTTGGTGAAGAGAATGAGGTCCGTCTTCTCCGCATTGATACTAAGTCCGGCTTCTGTGGCCCACTTTAGTATCTCTCTAAATGATATAAAATGAATACATAATGAATTCATTATTAATTCATTATACAAAGTGTTATCTAGAAAAGATAACTTTTCTCGAAGATTTTGCACTTTTGAAGCACTAGATGCCAATTTTTTGGGTCGGTCTGTTCATGACTTTTTTTCCTCTAGTTTATATCTTTAACTTTGCCAAAGATATAAAAACAAAATTCCAAACGTTTTATGATATATGAACAGTTTGGGGTGAAAATATGTTGGGTATCAAAAAAAAAAACCTTTACGATATGATAGAGCCAAGTCTTTTGGGGATTTTTTTTAGTTTCGGTATGCTCTTAAAAGATATCGGGATCCGAAGGCGTAACCAATTTATTAACATGTTTCCCATACAAACTTTTCCGACTTTTCCGGTTGGAATTTTCCAAAAACCCGTCTTAGTACGCTCTTGCACCACTAACAGTAACTCCTGTTCAAATTACAGCCCTCTATCTCTTACCGTTTAGGCTGTGCGATGATTGCCAATCAGTGAATCAGTGAGAAATTATATTTATAGAGATAATTTCTTTAAACAAAAACCAACAGTCCTGTTCTTTTTACTTCTAAAATATAACTCGTTCAGTTAATAGCACACTCAATATTTATCAGACACAATTGAAAACTACAAAATATTCAGAATCGTAAATCTACATATTTGGTGAGTTTATATAAAATAGGTTTAACTTATTTCTATGTCCATCTTTGTTAGAAATGTCTGCTTGTTCCTCGAAAATTGACCCCAGCGAAATGGATTTGCGCGATATAGATGAAGCGTATCGGCAGGAAATAAACGAAATTAGTAAGCAGAGTTTAGCCACTGAGTTTGGTACTTCATCAGGCACTGTGGTCACGGATATGGCTACGATAGCCAATGGCACTTTACATGAACCGGTGGGTTCTGCATCTTCAACTGATATATCTGAGAATGATGTGGGAACACACGATTCACACAATTCGGATCAAAGTCCTCTTAATGAAACTTCCACATGGATAAATCATCGCCTAAATCAAATGCGCAATGCTGAGTCTAGCTCTGTGGTTGGTCTGGCCGCTATGGCTGGCTACTATTATCGTCTCTAAATGTTTCGGACCGTTTATTGTTTTTAGTGATACAAAAAGGATGTGAAAAATAAAAGAAGAGAAATTTTAAATATGATAAGTTAATAGAAGGAGTGGTAATTATTTTGGAGAATTGGAATATTTATAATAATATTTAGAATAATTTGGGCATAAAGTTTTAAAAAAATGTCCTCCTTTTTTTGGGCTTGTACACTAAGCATTCTCCTGCGCAGGTACAGAGTATATGACAGTCGGAACTGACCGATTTTCCTACTTGTTTTATTTGCAAAATTATTATTATACCGAATTATTTTTGTTTAAATGAAGACAATTGCATCATAAGTTGTGAGAGTCCAAGAATATCAGCCAACTTTTACTCGTGACATTTAGGATTGGTTTCGCCTAAAAAACAACACATGAAAACCAGCAGAAACAATCATCCTGTCCTTGCATATCATAAGTAACCCAGCTTCCGTTATTTGAATTGATTAATAATCATCATCATTTATAAAAAAAATACAATTATTTAGTTTCCATATATTATACAACCATATAGTTCCATAGTTTCCATTGAAGGCTCCCATATTCTTAATCGCATCCGCTACTAATGTCTGCTTTTGCTGATAAGATTTTAATTACAATTATATAATTTCTAGCAAATATCCCGTCGCGCTTCGCTGCGCCTAGTGCTCACCCTAATCCCACCAGTTTTCCACACAGTTTCCAGTTTCCACCATCTACTTCTTACACAACTTCCACCCGTTTCCCACCTACTTTCCACGAACTTACAGCCCACATCCCAGAATTTTACGGGCATTTTCACGCCTGGGTGCGGATTTTCGGACATTGAAAAATCACACTTCAATTTATTTCGTGTTTTGTCCTTACAAACCGAGTTTCAATCCAATCGGACGAAAATAGTTTGTTTCGTGCAGAATTTTCCGGGTATTTTCCGACCGAACATTTCCAAGATTGGAAAATTGCATTTCAAACTTTTTCGTATTCCATCTTTTCAAACCGAGTTTTAAGCCAATCGGATGAAAAATAGTTTTTTCCATGCAGAATTTTCCGGCCATTGTCCTCATGGGCGGATTTTCCAAAATCGGGAAAACACGTGTTTCGAATTGTTTCGCGTTCTATGCTTACAAACCAAGTTTCAAGTCAGTCGGATGAAAAATGGCACTTTTCCAATACAAACTTTTCCGACGCTTTTTCGACTTTTCCGTCTTATTACGCACTTTCACCACTATCAGAAACTCCTGTCCAAATTACACCCCTCTATCTCTTACCGTTTGGGCTGTGCGATGATTGCCAATCAGTCAGTCAGTGAATCAGGAAACTCTCTTTTATATTTATAGAGATAGATGAAACCCGAAATTTTTTTATTATGAAAATTTTTAATAATTCACGGTCTATTGAAAGATTTTTTTTTTAATTTACTAATAGAAGGCCGGAATACTAGACTATTACCGATAATACCGGGCTTTTGAACTTTCTCTGGAGCAAGAATCGAGGACTTAATATAACATTTAAAATCCGTACAGTAATACGGCGCTATTGCATATAGTGTGCGAATGGAAACAGGATTGCGTGTTTTAATAAATTTTAACCACCTTCCACAACTTTTAAAATTCTGAAAAAATTAGAGAAATTGTATCTATGAATGACAACCCATTCACCTCTGCGCCGCTGGGTACACGATGAAATGAAAAGGAGAAACAATACATATTTAGCTTGTTGTGTTTAATAGCATAATCTGGTACACGGGAGCTAAAGCAAATATTTTAAAATTCTAGATTACAAAAAAAAAAAAATACATGTCCTAAACTGGGACTTGAACCTAGGACTCACTACCTTTCAGTCATAGGCCTTAACCTCTACGCCATTGCCGACCAGTTTATGTGCGCAGTTTAGTAGGCAGCTAAGGGTCACAAATTTGGCTATGCTTTTTTTTTTTTAAATAATCAAAAATAATCTTGTAAAGTAGTTAATTATTTTTTTTTAATTATTTTTTGATTATTTTTGATTAATTTTTGGTACTCCTCAATAATCCCGATTATTTTTGATAATTTCTGAAAGTAATCAATTAGTAATCAAATATTTTTAACCAAGAGGATTATATAATCATTACAATTCTTTTTCAAAAATAATGTAATTGATTACTAATCGTAATCGTATTTTAACAGCTATGGTACAAACCAAATTTAAGGTAAATATCTTAACAACTAGATTTTCTACCAGTTTGCTCAATTTGAGGTTCAACATTTATGCAATATTTTTTAGCTCGGATATTTATCATCAGATATGGATACAAGTTTTAAGGATTAAGAACATTACGAATATAACTGTACGTTTTAAATGTGAGATCGGCATTTTAACAATTGCTCCGCTTTGATTACGTTTCACGTTTTGCTACGTTTAGGTTTTACGTTGGAAACTATCGGTTGTCTATAAGTCACTGTGGCTATCAAAACTTTTGCCCAGCGATCACCAGAATGATTCGAATAGTTTAATTATGGCGTAAGTGTCCTTAATTATCCTGTGTGAAATTATTTATTGGAAATTAGCTTAAAAAATAAACAATCAAATTGTATCTGCAGTTTGCTGAACTAGTTCATATGAACTGAACGCCGGACAAAAGCTGATTGATTTCGCACTTTACCCACCCCTTTTCTAGGATACAGGTGTTGGACAGACACAGGACACACAATTTTCTTTTGTCGTGTTTTTGTCTGCTCTATTCCAATTCGACATTGGAATCCAGTGGAAACCGTTGGCGAGTCCAAAATGATTGCTAGGCACCGCACCGATTAGATGCTGCTGCAGTTTCCCGCAACGGGCCACAGACGAAAATGAACAATTTGGTAAGACTCCGTTCAATGGGTAGTAGGCGGGGGGCGTGTCTGTGTGGGTGTGTATCACAAGCTCCGTCTCTACGGCAATTGCAGGATCACGTTAAACACTTCTATCCCGACAACTACAAATTGGATCTATCGGAAACAATGAAGGCAGCTCTATCCAAGGGCGGACCTGGTGGCGGAGGAGGTGGGGGCGATATGCAGCCGCAGTCAATGCCCGGCGTTGGCTATGTCACCGAGAAGCTGTACATGCTGCTGCAGCTCTATTTGCAAAACAAGGGCTGGAATCCGAGTGCCGAGCTGCTGCAGTGCTTCAGTGATCTAAAGGATAACGCCATGTTGCCCAGTGCCGCCTATTTGCAGTAAGTGAACCTGAACCGAGTACACCAAGTCGAGCATATAAATTCTTCAATTGCTTGCAGGGTCCTGGCCAACCGCTTGACGCTCGACTCGCAGGGTCGCCTCATTCTACGCGAAAATGGAAAAATTGTGCTGCCTTTTGAGCACTTTGCAAATGCGGTCATGCTGAAGCACATGTCTGGACCGCATGGTAAGAGATAAAATTGTTTGTCCATTGATATATTTGTTATTTTTAGTTTAACCCCATGTTATGTTAGATAGTTCTGAAAATCCCACTAATACTGATCATCCTTTTATAGGTCTCCATCTCAGTGTAGATGCCACAGTGCGTGCCGTCATCGAATCGTACACCATTGGCCGGGATCAGTTCGGCATGGAAAAGGAGTTCATCATTGAGGTGGTTCAATCATGTCCCAGTCCAGCCTGTCGCTACTACAAGAATCACATGGGCATTTCACCAATGCCGTTCATGGATCAACAGTATCCTGGAGTCAATACCCCAGACTTTATGCAGCGTCTCTCGCATCTTCCGCCGAGTGCATCAGCCGCAGCTGGCAGCGCTACGGCTACGGCCACGGCCAGCTCATCTAATGTGGAAATCGATTTGTCCAAGTCGACTGGTGCCAAGGTGCCGCAACTTCCAGTGCACCATCTAACCAAACAGCAGCAAAACAGCATTCAATCGCAGCTCTCCCAGATTGCTCATCATCAACAGCAGCAGCAGCAGCAACAACAGCAACAGCAGCAGCAGGCTCAGGCCAAGCATCAGCAACAACTCACAGCGGCTTTGATCCAGCAACAAAATCGCGTGTTGGCCCAGCAGAGCCTCGAAAAGTTGAGTAACCTGAGTCCGCTGGACAAGCAGCGCGTCTTTGCCCAATTGGATCCCAAGCACTTTGATCCCATGGCTGTGGCAGCAGCTGCGGCTAATCTGCAGATTCAAGGACTGATGCAGTCCCAGGCAGTGGCTGCCGCTGTATCCGCCAATCAGCAAGCGCCGCTGGTCCCTTCGTCCACAAGTACATCAGCTGCCGGTGGCAGCTCGGGTATTATCGCCTCGCAGGCTCATCATGTTCATCCATTGCCGCCACCATCGCAATCACCACACTCTGTATCGTCATCGTCTTCCTCGCACTCCTCCTCGCTGGATCAGCTATCGCATAAGAATGTGGCGGACAAAAAAAAATACTCAGTAGGGGGTAAACAACCTAGGTTCCGGGGGTTCGGAGCATAAAACGAGCCTGTGTTTTCTTAACACACAAGAACTATGCTCGGTAAACATCGGAAGGTGCCGGGCTGCTGGGGAACTCTGCTCTAAAACCCTATATTGCAGTATAACCCATCCGTCTGGTTTTGTGCTGTTGCCCCCGTCAGTTTTAGCCAAACAACACGAGGTCTTTAGGTACAAATACCCTGTTTATTTGTCGGTATCGGATACCTTGATATTACCTTTTGATTCATATCTTGCTTGGCTATCAGACAATTATGAAGTGAGATTTGGCTTAAAATTTAAAAGGAATAAGGAAAAAAAATCATGTTTAAAAAACGGAGACATGAAGAAATATTTTGATACCGATTTTTAAGATCACCATCCTAAACTACACTAAAAAACGTTCCCTTGAAATGTTGAATTTCTTTGAAAACCACAATTTAATCTAATTATTATGGAAAACTTGAATATTAGTTTTATTCGATTTGGTCCTCTTACTAAGCACATGCATCAAACTAGCTACGATTCCTTATGCACTTGTCCCAATCGGCCCTTGAAAATTTTTTTTTTTTTTATGGGCTAATCCGAACATTTTTAAACCAAGGGCAGAAATTTAAAATTATCAGTAGATTTTAAAGGCGGAAACAAAGGCTCTACTCTCAAATATATATATTTTTTTTAGGTAGTATTATAATTTTAGAGTTACCTCTAGAATTCAACTGCACTTTATTTCCTCCATATTTTTCAAACAATTTTTTGTTCATCATGAATTGAAAAATATATACATTAACTGCGTCTTCATTTTTATCATGAAGCTAAACGAAATTCTGAAATTTTACCTTGAGCACAAATGCCTTTTACCGTCTAAAAAATGTTCATAACGCTGGGCACACTGAGTGATAGAGCAAAGTGGTTAAGACCTTAAATTAACAAGAATTAACAAAAGTGCGATTTTCTTTTAAAATCTCAATTCTACACACAAAACTTAGAAAGGCTCTGAGAAGGGCGAATCGACACATTATGGCTCCAAAAATGAGCAATATTTCGAAAATTTAATAAAGACCACATTTCAGAAGCGGTTTCCGTAAACACAGACTATATACATAAAATTTTACAACGAATCGAATGCGGTGTCTGACTCGTCCGATTTTTATTGCGAATATATTTGAGAGAAAACGGGAATGGGTTGCTTGTCCGAACTGAAATTAATTTTGGGTTTAGTCCCTGGTTTGGAGGTAAAATTGGAAAAAAGAAAGAGCGCCGCAGGCAAATTTTTTTTATATCTCGCGTGCCAAGGAGTTTATAAGTTTATTGTACATAAACCGCTTAATTAAGACCGGAGGAAATAAGTCCCGAAAATATAAAATATAAAATGAAATAAGGCCAAATTTTAGTTCGGGAAATAATACCCCAATTCCAAAAATTTGAAATACAAAATTCGCGCGATTTTTTTTTTCAAATTTTCGCCTGCGCCGCTAAAATTGAATTAAATAATGAAAATTTGATAAAAAAAAAATAGTGCGAGTGTATTTAAAATCCATATTAAAAATTGCCGTCTTATTTCCTTATAAAAATTAAAAAGGTCCCTAAAAATTAGTTTTGCGGTCTTATTTTATTTTTTCTTTTGAGGACTTATTTCATTTTGAAATTTTATTTAGGAAATAATGCCCCAAAAACGGAAACAACGCCCCAAATTTCATCAAAAACAGGCGTTTTGGTTTTCTATACAAATTGTTGGGGCTTATTTCATTTTATTTTTAGGACTTTATTTCGCAGAGCCCTCAATTAATAATCATTGAAAAACTGTGCGAGATGTGTAGAGCAAATTTTAACATTTTACATTCAAGATTAACATAATTTCAAATCAAAAAATGTTGTACACGTCATTTGTATTTTACTATTGCTTTTAAGCTCTGTGGTTAAATCGCTCAAAATTTGTAATGTTGTCTTGTTTATTTGACATTTGACGAAAAAAATTCACATATTTGTAGAACAAAACCGAAAATTTTAAAAATAAACTAAAAAAGAAACCTTGGATGACCGCCTCGACTTAAAGGTATAACAATTCTTTATAATTCCCTGTCTATCGATGACATTTTTGGGGGTTAAACCCCCAAACACTCCCCCCTGTGTAACGCCACTGCTGGATGGCTAAGGGTAGAGAACATAGCCAAGTTCTTAAAAACTGTTTCAAACCACTATCTGTTTCTGAAAAATCATTAAATCGCGGAAAAATACCAAAGAGAATCAAAAAATGTAATAATGGCAAACAAACTTTACTTTTGAGGTAGTAAAAAATCATGTCAGTGTCAATGCATATGCATTGCCAATAGCAACAACTTAGACTTTCTCTAGAATGATAATCTCTGATTCCACTTGTCTTGGATCTTTGCTTTTCATGATCGGGAATCTGTTGAAATTCAGCAAATTGTTATAGTAAAATATGATTTGACACATAGAAATAAAATGCACTCAAGAGAACATATATCCCCAAAGATTAATTCTATGATTTCGATGAAACTAGAAGGGTAACAAAAATCTTTTTGCAATTTCATGACTTCTTGTTGCGGTGTACAGGTACCCATATGGGGACCGGTTGTACTATCCCCTTAAGTCTTCATATTAATATTTAGTCATATGAAAAATTGAAAATTTTAGCGATTCTTTCAAAAGTTCGATCCATAACTCGTATTTTCCCCGTCTATTTTGATAATAATTAAGGTTACCTAAGTGTTATACAAAAAAATTTGCCCATTTCGCAATGTTTTGTACTTTTTAATCTACGACTCTTATATATTTACCAATGCCTGCGCTTTCGTTTAAATTTCAAATGAAATTTGCAAATTTTCGCCCTTTTTTGTCTACACCTCTTAAAGATGCGTCTTCAATTGGCAATTATACAAACTTTATAATAATCTTAGATCATTTGAAAATTTCCGACCATTGGATGTACAGTGTACACCTTCTACTCACAAACTCTTAAATTGTCATCTAATCATCAAGCGGTCTTATAAATACCAAAAAAAAATTAAAAAATTTGGCGGTTTTTTGGACCTTTTCAATAAAAGTTATATGGCCTATGTCCAATTCCAAATTATCAACTATCTGAGTCATTTGTGCGTTTGTTACTCAAACGGGCAAAACATTCAAAAACAAACGAAAAAGGGTATTGAAGCTTCGCTATCTGCAAAAAAATTCTATATTAAAGAAGAGATAGGAAGATAATTGCTTGATCCGTTGAGAAATTTTGAGATTTTTCAAAAATATCTAATGTTTAACGTCGTCAGCCTCAGTTGAAATATTGGTTTCATTTGCAAATATTATTAACGACTCAAGACGCCAGCCAGTTCCGATTTTTTGTTTCAAAAATAAGTTGTCACGAAGGCCAACTTGAATTTAATGGGTAATATGAAATAAACTTAGTATTTTTACACAAGAACATGTTATATAAACCATGAAATAGATAATTGCGCTTAAGTAATTTAAATTGACACCTTAAAATTCATGAATAATTCAACATTTTCAGCACAATTACTCAATAATCACCCTTTACAGCTACAATTATCAAAGTAATTGTAAAAGTAATTAAATTTTGGAATTGTTCAAAAATGTTCAACTTTTATTAATATCTTCTAAATTTTCAAATTTTGTTCTAATTTAGCTCCAATCTGGAGTCCATCGAATCGAATAAGGATCTCTTGGCTCTACATAATGGGGCTTGGGCCACAACGGATGCCAATCGGCTGGATCATATGGCAGGTGGCCAGGATAAGATTGTGCGCATCTTTTCAGAACTAATGCGTAACATGTCTCGCATGAAGACCTACATACGACCATCTATGTGCAAGCCGTATGGCAAGCAGAGTGAAAGTCTTCAAAAGAGTAAGAGGCAGCTGGCTTTTATTAAAAGAAACTCATTTTTTAACTGCTCATTGGTTACTTGCAGCTCTTATGGATACCATACAGATTGTACAGACGCTAAGGAACTGTTTACCGGCTCCCCACATACCCGTCTCGTCCTGGAAGAGCGAGAGCGAGGGCAACGTTGGTGCGGTGGGTGGCAGTGTCGTGAGTGGTGTGCCTCCCGGTCTCAATCTGGGTGCCGCTTTGGGACTGCCCTCCAACAGAGTCGACAACCTGCACTAAGAAGCAGTTGTCTTACACATTTCCAGCATCTTGGATTTACTTAGTACTTACATAAATTATTAGCATAGAGGTTCACCTTCATAGGCTTGGCTCCTATTTTTCCTTCTTAGCAATTATGTGCCATGTTCAACACAAGACTTGATTTCATTTCGATATTTGACTGACATTTAGATTATTATGTATGCGCTCTGATCCCGCTTGGAGAGTTCGGCTAGGCACCCACACGTTGTACTTTACTTCTTCCCTGAGTTCGGCAGAAAGCAAAATTAAGAAACAAATTGGAATATTAGTTAAAGAAATTGGCAAAACGTCTGTGATATTTAAATTATGTTAAAGGCAGCGCAATACAAAATTAATTTATTACTCGCATCTCGTGCATTGTGTGCCCCTTTGTTGTGAAAATTGCGAATTACAATACTTTGTGCAATATTTACTAGCCCCTTACACTTAACTATACTCGTATTTTCTGTGTGCAATTGACAACTTCTCACTCATATCAAAAGCGCATATAAGAACGGGCAATGTGCCCTCCTATAAACTACAATACATTATAATATTATGATACATACATACAGGCATAAGATTTATATTTATACATATACATATATATTTTGCATTACAATTGTATCCAGCCAACATGGTAGTACGGTCTAAGATAGGATTCGATTTCGATTCGGAGTGAAGACCGCGGAGTTGTGTTAGTTATTAAGCAGCAGAATGGGTTGTAATCCGGCTACACGCATAAATGTATTTTATTCCAGGATCAGACATATGAAATAACCGATTTCTTAGCAAGCAAACAGTATTAAACCGCATTAACAAAAAACGATCCTTGCAAAACCATAAAAGTATTTATCTAGCTGAAATAAATCAAATTAAACAAAAAACACTTAAACATACCAATAATATCGCTTAACATTTACCCAAAGGTAATACAAATAAACATTTTATTCTACCATAAAGGAGTGGTTTTTGATTTTTTGGATTCTGGAATTTATCGGAATGGGGAACTAGTTCACACCAGAAGCATTTTGCCACCACGGGAAGTCAATTTGGGACTAACGCGTTTCCATTAAAAAGTTTTACTACATATATAATCTGTAGTGGGTGTTCTTCAAGCTGATATCTGGGGCGTTTTTGTTTATTAAAAGTCTTTTTTTTTAAGTTGAAATAAATATTTTATACTAACTTTAAAATTTAACGGTAAATGGCATTCGACATGCGTAGATATACTGTAGATAATTTCTACGTATGCAACACAAATAATGGTATTTTTATGTTCCCACCTACGGCCACACTTAACTGATTGCCTGGCTAGCGACTGCCTTTTGATCATTTTTTAAATTAAGTTTTAACATATTTATTTATTCATTTATTGGTTTAAAATAGTTGCAAAGTCTACGAGAAAGACCCGGTGACAATTTGCCCAACATTTTGGGTATTTGCGTTTGCGCGTTCTGTGTGAAAATGTGAAAAATTACTACTGCTGATGGTAATTGGAGAACGTTTTTTTTCTATTATTTTATCTCCTCCTTGTCCACACTTCGGTTTTTTTGTGACTCTCTTTGTGCTGGTGATACCAAAGCCAAAGCCAGCCCCAATGGCTCGATAGTTGGTGTGTGTGTGCGTGTGTGTGTGGGAAAAACATTTAAAATCGTAACAAATGCCAGAAATTGGCGACAAACGGACGGAATAGCAATTTTGTGTGCAATAAAATAAATATAAATGCGTTTACGAAAACATTGAAAATGCTGCCCAGCAGACGCGCTCCTCCCAATGCCGTGCCGAGCTGGCATATTTTGATACGCGACGCCGACGTTGAGTTATGTCCCGGCTGCGAACTGTGCTCGAGGAATTTACAACAACAAAAACAATGAAGAAGATGTATGGAAAAGCCAATTAGAAAATTTAAATTTTCACGGAAAATTTGATTTGTTTGATTTGTTTATTTGAAGGCTTAGTGACGTCACAGATCGCAACAGCAACAGACAACAATGACCGATGAGCATAAAAGTAACATTAACAGTAACAACAGCAATTCCTCCTCCTCCTCCTCCTCCTCCAACAACAACAACAATAACAACAACAACAACAGCAACGAACGCATCATTGCAGAGGCGGCAGCTAAGTTTCTACTCAAAAATGGTTTAAATGGCAGCCCATTCCAACTGCCACCGCCCTCATCCTCGCCCTCGTCATCATCGTCTGCATCTGCAATATCATTAGTCACATCAAATGGCTTTTTGCCGCATGCCAACACCACGCCCACTTCAAAAACAACTAACAGCAGCAGTCCAAGCCCCAGGCCCAGCCGCTCCTCAGCCATGGCGGCATCCGCTGCGGTGGTGGCGGCCGCCCCTGTTCCCAAACCAAACGATATGGTTGGCGTTTTGGACTATAGCGATCTAAATAGTGTTCCAACTGTAGCCGCAGCAGGATCAGTAAAAAGTGGCAAGGGCAACAGCAGCAGTTTTGATATGGGCAGGCATCCAATATCAACGCACACGAACAACACCAGCTACGGAGGACGTCTGCAGTTCTTTAAAGGCAAGTGCCACAGACACCGAGTTTCCAATTGAATCTATTCAACTTTCTTTTTCTCAGATGGCAAATTTATATTGGAACTGGCTCGATCCAAGGACAGCGACAAAGGTGGATGGGTTTCGGTGCCGCGGAAGGCGTTTCGACCGCCATCGGCAGCCACCTCGGCCACAGTAACGCCCACATCCGCAGTGACTACAACGTATCCAAAGAACGAGAATTCGACTTCACTGAGCTGTAAGTGTGGCAGTTGGTCCAGTCTGATTAGTGAGTCCATTCCCTCCTATCCTCTCTCTCGTTGCAGTTTCCGATGACAACAGCTCCATCCAGTCATCACCCTGGCAACGTGATCAACCCTGGAAGCAGTCGCGACCACGTCGTGGCATCTCCAAAGAACTCTCACTGTATTACCATCGTCCGAGGCAAAGTGTGCTAAACCAGAGAGCGCTCCAGACGGCAGCGCGAAAGCGACGACGTCCACACGAGCCGATAACCAGCAGCGAGGAGCAGCTCAAAATCTTTGATCGCATTAAAACCGAAAACGGCGATGACACGCTCAAGGGTGAAGTTTCAGAGACTGTGGAAGAAGCGGCCAATGAGGTTAAAGTGGAGAAACCAGAAGCGATCAAAGAAGAGGCGACAGCAGAGCACGAAGCGGAGGCAAACCAGTCAAACGAATCACCCGCTCCCGAGAAAGAGACGGAAACAGCCTTGGAGCCAGCAGCAACTGTAGAGAAAATGAACACGAGCGAGGACGAGGAGGCCATGTCAGTGGCAGTGGATGCTACAGTTCCCTCTCCGCCCGAGCTGAATGGCAACGCGCACACTGAGGGCGCCTCAAAACCAACCACAACAACGACAGACATAAGACTTAAAAAGCATAAACCCAGAGCCAAGCTCAACAGCATCATACAGAAACTAATTGATGGCGTGCCAGCACGCCTCGAGCAATTGTCCAAGACACCAGCGATTATTCCGTCGATTGCAACAGCAGCCGGCACAGCGACAGAACGCAGCGGTGGCGGAGCCATCGGTGGTCTAAGTCACTCCTTGACGCACAAGGTAAGTTGGCCCCATGTCTTGGAAAGAATCGAAATAATCGTTTCCCGTCCTCCTTAGGTATCTCCACCATCGGCGGCGGCGACAGCCAGTCGCCTCGTTGAGTACCATCACCAGCACGTGTCGCCTAGGAAGCGCATCTTGCGCGAGTTCGAGAAGGTATCGCTAGAGGACAACGGCTGTGTAAATAATGGCAGCATTGGCGGTGGAAGCCTTAGCAGCGGTGCCGGGGGCAAGCGAAGTAGGGCCAAAGCTTGTGCTGCCTCCAGCAAGACGGCACCCATTAACCTGGCCCCACCCCAGGCCAAGACACCGAGCACACCCACGACAACGACAGCAGCGCAACAGCAGCCCACACGACTGAACAGCTCCTACAGCATACACTCGCTGCTGGGCGGGAGCAGTGGCAGCTCTAGCTCCTCCAAAGCCGGTGGCGAACATCCGGCGGCCATTATTAGCAACGTGCATCATCCGCATGCCCTGTATGCCAATTCGGCCAGCTACTCACGCACCCTGCTTAGCTCGCCAAAGTCCCCCGAAATGGGGGCCGGCAGCAATGGAGTAGGCGGCGGGGGCAAATCGCCCTCTCATGCTGCCAGCAAGAAGCGCTCACCGCCTTATACAGCAGCTGGCTCACCGCTCCCCATTGACTACGCGCATTCTTTCTACGCTCCCTATGCTGCCGGTGGGACTGGCACATCACGGCCGACTACATACAGCAGCAGCAGCACCACCGTTGTTTCACCACACATTCCACACCGTGGCTCATCCTCGTCACGAGATCTTTCGCCGCCGCGTTCCTCAACCGCCTCTCCCGCCACCACGCCACGCACTGTGCCCAAAAAGACTGCCTCGATACGTCGCGAGTTTGCCTCGCCCACTGCCAGCAATAGCAGCTGCCCGTCGCCCGGTGAGCGGAGCACATCGCCACCTGAACGTCGGCATATGCATTTGCAGCGCAGTTCGCCGGCGGGCGGCTCGCCGCTGCATTACTACATGTATCCGCCGCCGCAAATGAACGGCAGTGGTGGGCCAACGGTCAGCAGCCCCAGCCAGCCCGTGCCGGCGACAAGCAGCAGCAGTGCCGCCGCCGCTGCAGCCGCAGCAGCTGCCGCAGCTGCCTACATTCCCTCGGTGGTTTCACCCTCACTGTACCATCCCTACATATCCACCTTAGCGGCTCTGCGGCACAATCCTCTGTGGATGCATCATTACCAAGCGGGTGCTGCCGCACCCCTGCTGGCGCCGCCCCACCACCAGGCCTCTGGCTCCGGTGCAACCTCGAGACTCTCCCCGTCCTCGCCGTATCATCCGTTTACCTATAATGGCGTTGGAGCGGCCGCTGTGGCAGCCGCTGCAGCAGCCGCGGCCTTTGGCCAACCCAATCCCAGCCCGCACTCGCATCCACATTCGCACCTGGCGCATCTGGCCACGCCAAAACTGACTGATAGTAGTACTGACCAAATGTCTGCAGCGACCAGTCATCGCACCGCCTCCACTTCACCGGCCAGCTCCACTGCATCCGTCTCATCGGTGGTCGCATCCGGTACCAGCACCTCCTCTGCAATGTTTCATAATAGTAATCTAAGGAATGAACCAAGTTCAGGTGAGAAAAGAAATTGCACAAAAAGAAGTAAAATTATCAAGAAAACAAATCTGAGTAAAAAATAAAGGAGCACAGTGGACTATTAGAGGCCTACGCAGTTGGGAAGACGTCAAGTCCTCGCCTTCACAAACGGGGGTGCCACAGTAAACATTTTGCATTATGATTATGGAGAATATGACTTAAATTTAAATTATAATTGAAAAATGTATCTTAAAACATAAACCTAAAATAGGGAACATTTTTGTCGAGAGAATCAGCCCTGATTTTAAAGATGGAACTTCAATTGGAACATCTGGTGTTCTAACTAGATTTTCTAAAATGAAAATTTAATCTCTAAAAGTTCTGTGGCACCAACAAATTTTTTGAGAGATTTACAAAACAACCTCTAGATATTACTGTGGCACCCCCGAAAATGATACTTGTGAAGAGCACAATAAGCACACCACAACTGGCCCACTAGAATCAGCATTAAAATGAAATATGCGATTACCATCAATGAGAAACTCACTATATTAAATTTGTAGTCTCCTTAACGATATGGGAGTAGAGTTATGATTAGTAGAGAGTAGAGTAAAAGTTATATATAAATCAAATAACTTGTTTGTCTTAAGAACCGCTAATTTGGATGGGTTAAATATATGTTTTAAGTGTCAATTAGTGTCTTAGGTTGGTGATCTTATTTATGGTAGTATAGTCGGTTTCAATTAGGTTAACTTTCGCCCTCTGATCTAGTACTCAAGTAATAGTTTTACAAACATTGTTTATAATATTAAGCCCACTGCATCGACTCACACGACATTGACTGATGACGTGTCCTCCATCTCCTGCAAATCTTTACAGAGCTCTTAGTGTACCTGTCATCATACTACACACTTACCCTGGAAGTTGGTAATTGATTTGTGTGATTCCCATTTCCTCCACGAGATGATATTCTCAACTTTCTCTACAATATGTAGCGTTTGTAAGAAGCAGTTATATAGGGACTAGCAAATATTCCACCCAGTTTTCACCTACATCCCACCCGCATACCACCCACTAACCACCCACATCCCACCCCACAGTGGTTGCGTCCATAGGCCAAAAATCAAAAAATCGATCACAAAATATTTGGACCTAATGTAGGCAAATCGTCTCATAAATGACCAATCTTCTTAATGGCAAACCGATTTTTTCTGGAAACCTAACGGGATTCTAAAAAAATAGCCTAGAAAGCGTGAACACGTTTTCATTTTTGCCACGCAGCTGCACGCCGGGCCAATATTTTACAACAAAAGCGAACTTCAATGTGGTCAGTCGATTAAATACGTTGCCGATTTTAAGTTATATTTAATGGATTTTGAAGTATAAAGGTATTTATTTTAAGTTCCAATATATAAAAACCAAGTTGTGTTGTTTTAGTTTTGAAATTACTTCTTCAGTTTTTTCTGTTTTTTGTAAATTTGGTGTGAGGTATATATTGTTTACTTGAAGTTTTAGTTGTGTTCCTCCAAAATCCCCCGATTGATTTTTTTTCAGTGGATTTGTGTGTGTCTTAAGATAATACAAAATTAAAGTTAGCTGCAGATATTAGCAGATGTGTCCACAATCAACAATATACTACTACTTCTCTTCAAGGTCAAATTTTAAGCTGTTTTGCCTTGTAGTTGTGCTGTGTCTTTGTTTAAATTATAATTTTGACTGCGATTTCTCTTTTTCGATTTCATTTTAGTAGGCGACTTATATGAGTGTGTATTTTCACGCATTTATATTTTTATTTGTTGGTGCACAGAAAAGTGCACCAATGCAGAAAAATTACGGAAGTCGATCAATGATGTGCAAAGCAATCTTGAAAATATCGGCTACATGCCCGAGATGAGCGAGCTTACAAAATGTATTGGGTACATTTGAAAAAAAAATTGATGCATTTCGTATTCAATACAAATGTAAAACAGCATCAGTTCTTCAATATCAATCCAATTGGCCTAATGAAAAGGAAACAGTTCCAATAAAGCGCATCCCTAGTATGTCTTCTTCTTCTTTATTGGCCCGATGCTTGCATCACAACCGTTTGACGGTCTCGGCCGCTGCAACTAATGTCCGCCAGTCGCTTCTGCTCCGTGCGAGCTGGCACCAGTTTTTCACGCCAAGCTTGGAAATGTCTTTCCGCACCTGGTCGTCCCACCTTGCCTTGTCCCAGTTCTTTCGCATTCCTCTTGTAGACCATTTTTGCTGGAGCTTGTTCATCCATACGGGTAACATGTCCCAGCCAGCGCAGCCGCTGTTGCTTTATGCGCTTGACCAGACTAGTATCCCCATAGAGCTCATATAGTTCGTCATTCCTTCGGATGCGAAAATCCTCGCCAACTTTTAAAGGTCCATAAATCCTGCAAAGGATCTTTCGCTCGAAAACGCCAATCGCCGCCTCATCCGCTGATGATATTGCCCATGCTTCTGCGCCGTATTACAGGACTGGGATGATAAGCGACTTATATAGCGCTATTTTTGTTCTTCGCTTGAGGTTTCTGCTCTTGAGCTCCCTACTTAGCCCGTAATAGCATCGGTTTGCGAGCGTGATTCTTCTTCGAATTTCCAGGCTGATGTTGTTGTCGCCGGTTATCATCGTTCCGAGGTAGACAAAGTCCTCTACAACTTCAAAGTTGTACTCTCCCATTGCAACAGATTGCCCTAGGCGCGTAGACTTCTGTTTCGAGGACACTAGGTACTTCGTCTTGTCCTCGTTTACTGCTAAACCCATTAGTTCAGACTGCTTCTCAATCTCTGAAAACGCCGTGCGTACTGCCCGTTCGGTTTTGCCGATAATATCAATATCATCGGCGTATGCGAGTTGCCTTACATCCTTATTAAAGATGGTGCCCGATCTGTTGGCATTTGGGCACTGGCGCAGTATATACTCCATCAGCAGATTAAAGAATTCACACGATAAGGTGTCACCCTGCCTAAAACCTCTTTTGGTATCAAAAGGCTCAGAGAGGTTCGTTCCTATTTTGACGGAGCTTTGAGTGCTTCTCAACGTCATCATGCAAAGTCGAACGTACTTTGCTGGAATACCTAAAGTAGACAGGGCTTCGAAAAACCTCGGCGTGTCGAAAGCGGCTTTGTAATCGAAAAGAATTTGGCGCAATGTGAATATCTGGTCTGTGGTGGACTTACAAGGTCTAAAGCCACACTGATAAGGTCCAATCAGTGTATCAACAAGCGGCTTTAGACGTTCACAAATAATGCGGGACAGAACCTTATATGCGATGGGGAGGAGACTGATCCCGCGGTAGTTGGCGCAAACTGCAGGGTCTCCATTTTTAAAGATCGGGCATAGAACACTTAGATTCCAATCGTCGGGCATGCTTTCGTCAACCCATATACGGCACAGAAGTTTGTGCATGCACCTTACCAATTCTTCGCCTGCAGCCTTGAACAATTCAGCGGGCAGCTCATCAGCGCCTGGTGATTTGTTGTTCTTTAGCCTTCGTATGGCTAAACAGACTTCCTGTTGGGTCGGCGGATCTCTGTGTTGTCGATTGGTGGCATCGTTACTTCTCTAGGAGCGGCATCATGTTCGTCATCGCCTCCCAGTAGGTTGGAGAAGTAACTTCTAGTATGTCTCAAGATATGTTAAAAGAGCTCAGCGTGGGCGTCCAAAAACAGATTTTAATTATTTGTAATATAATAATAACAAAATAAAACTGTCGTTCCTATGGGACCTATAGTATACAGTCGTAAGATATGGTCAAGTTTTTTAAATATAAGTTTAAAATATTATTCTAGAATTTTGGTGAAAATTTCATAACGATATCACAACTAGAAGTATTTTTTGGCCGCGGCTTCATACAAGCCCAACCACTGTGCACTACCTTTCCATTCACTCACCACCCGCTTGCCACCCACATACCACCCAATTCATGTCCACTTCCCACCACTAACCATCCACATTGCACCCACTTGCTACCCAGATACCACACACCTCCCGCCCACATCCCACCCACAAAACCATCCACTTCCCAGAGGACATCCCGGCGTTATATCCAGCATCGGAAAATGAAAACACAAATGAATTATCATTTTGATCTTACAACCCGAGTTTCAAGTCAATCGGATGAAAAATGGTTATTTTGCATGCAGAATTTTTCGGGTATTTTCCTCGTGGTTGGATTTTTTAAAATCGGGAAAACACTTGTCAAATTTTTTCGCGTACTATGCTTATGTCAATCGGATGAAAAATAACATTTTTCCCATACAAACTTTTCCCACTCTTTTTCGACTTTTCCGGGTGGAATTTTTCAAAACCCCGTCTTAGTACGCACTTTCACCACTCAAAATTACACTTTCACTTCCAAATTACAGCCCTCTATCTCTTACCGTTTAGGCTGTGCGATGATTGCCAATCAGTCAGCCAGTCAGTGAATCAGTGAATCAATCAGTCAGGACACTCTATTTTATATTTGTAGAGATTTTAAAACCTTTTTAAAAGCTTTTTAGGAATAGAGTTTCGAACTACGAACTGTGTCATTTTTGTATCGATAGATCCAGGGAATCAAACCGGAATCAGAAGCGGAACCGATATTTGAAATTTTCTTAATACCGGCATCCGACAACCAATATTCCAGAAACCAAATATACTGTTGTACTGTTGTTTTGGTAGACTTTTAAGTAATTTGGTTAAATCGGATGCATTCAAAAATTTATATTGTGATATAGAAAAAAATTTAACTAAAAGCTCTGTCCAAGGCTCTGAAATTCTAAAGAAGTTCCAACCCCTTGGAAAGTGTTAGGTTTGCTATTCAAATGTGTTCCTCTAATTTATAATAGAAAATAAAACATGGACATGCTGGAAGAAATAAACATGGACAATGCACCTCATTCATTATAGGAATCTTTTATTACAACTGTGTTTGGAATTTAATATGAAGATTCTATGTAAATCAATAAACAGATTTGATTTGCCATTTAACAAAATGTTGTGTTAATATGATAACTGACTAAAGATATTCTTTGAACCGAAACTTTTTCAAATAAAAGAGGAGAAGGAAGAGGTTTGGATCCAGGTTCGGGAGGTTAAAAGTTTAATCATCAATCATCATAATTTTTGCCTGATAAATAGACAAGACAAAGTAGATGAAAACTAGAAAAACTTTTCACATTTGCCTTTGAGAAAAGCAAATAAGAGTAGAACATTAACATGTCATCCCTAAAATTTGGATGGGCGCAAAACCAATTACCTTTTGCCGAAACATAACATGAACCGGAATCTAAAAACGATTCGGTTTCATTCCCTGGATACAACACATGCATTCTGATTTCGAAAATTAACGTTTTAACATGAAAAGTTTTTACTCATTTTTTCCAAATTATTTTTTTTTCAGACTTACCACTGAATCTGTCGAAGCACTGAGACACACACACGCGGTCACCAGCTACCCCTCCCAGTGTCTGGGCCAACACTCGAGTTAAGTACATTACCGCACTAGTAGCCCTTAAGTCGACATTGAACTACACAACATACAATTAATTTGCTAAGTTAACTAATAATTTAGTTGTAACCAAATTGTTTTACGTTAAGCTAGTTAGGCTCTGGACTAAGACCGAAAATCCATTCGACAACCATGAGGAAATCAAAACCACGTTCCAAATCTATTTATACAATCAGTTGAGAAATGGAATACAAAAACAAACATATTCAATATGCAAAAGAATTTTATTCTAAGCCAACAACTAACGAGTTAATCATTTAATTTAACATTTTTCTATAGGATGTATAAATTGCACGTCTTAAAGAATCTCAAAGAAAATTACGTTTTATTTCATCAAAACATTTCCTTGAAACAGACTGAACCTGAATTTTTTAGAAAAAAAAACGAAACTAGATCGCCGCATCTAACTTTTTAACATACAAAACTACAAAACAGATTTTTATACAATGCGCGTGTGCCTTGAAAATTGAAATTGAAACTAGGAATACAAATGTACCACAATAAAAAATACAAACAGAAACATTCATCTGTAAAAAAGAGTTCCAAAGTGCAATCAATTGACGAAATTTTGTGATAGGTAGAACATATACGAATCCACAAATGAGTTGTATTTTTGGTTTGATTTTTGAAAAGAATTGAGCCAAAGATGGTCATCATAGCAGCAGTGTTTATTTTCTTTCGCGTTATAATTTTCGAGCGCAACATTTGATAACAAATCTTGAACTTCTTAATTATAATAAACAGTCTTATCAGTTTTTCACTTGTATAGCTTTACCTACTACAAAATCTCCGTCAATGTTGCCAATCTTAGGAAATGAAAATGAAAATGTACAAAATAGATCATCCTCCTAAACAGTAAAAGCCCAATTTCGTACAACAGTAACAAGTAACAAATACAAATAACAAATGCATATTCCTAAACCTTAAAAAAGACAAAACAACTGCGGTTTCTCATATTTTCTAAATTATTTATACATTTACACTTACCTAAAGCAAATGACTATTTATATATGGACGAGTATGTTAAAATCTAAGCAAATAGTTGTAACGTTTGTAAATACAGTATTTTTACACAACAATCGCGAGAATATAACCAATATATATACATATACATATTTTTATAAAAGATTTAAACCATTTGCTGTATATTTGATATATATATATAAATATATATGTATACACCAGAAGTAAACGATTCCATAAGAGGTCAAGACGAAATCAGTTTGAAAAGTTATGCACAATTTCAAAACAAACATTAATCAAATTTCCATGAAAATTCCATATGGTTTTTACTACCTACTGATTAGCTAGTTAGGCACGCGTTAGGGTCTATTAATCTATTTTTACCTTTTACAACGATACTGTGTACGACGTTTTTTGTTTCATTGAATCGCAGAGTGTTTTTTTTTTGTTGTTTAAACTTAACGTCAACTTTAATTCAAAGAACGCTCATGGAAAGGCATTTTATTACTGCGTCTCTGGATATAAAAATGTGTGTAAAGAAAACTGAAAACAAAACTAGTTTTAAATAAATAATATATTTTATATATATATATATTTTATATATAAACTGAAACTGAATATTTGATGTCAAATAAAAACTTATACTAAATGTAATGACAACATCTGGTTTGTTTTAATTATTTTTCTAGAAGGGTCTCTAACTTGAACATGGTGTTGAACTGAACTAAACCAGGAGACACAAACGGTTTTAATTTGTTTAATAAAAATCTAACTTTGATGATTTTTGATCGACTTTTATCAGAGCCCGTAAAAATTACCCAAGCGCATAAAAGGAAATTGTGTAATATGTTAGGTGCGGAGTGACATCTCCAAGCTCAGTGTGAAGGGTGCTAAAACAGGGAAAAAAAAAGCGGGGGGGGCATAAAAAAAGGGGGGTGACACCGTAAACAGTTTGATGGCCATTAATGAATTATAATATGAAATAATATAAGCACGATAAACTTGAATGTATATGCTTTTGGGGACTTTACACGTCGATAAAACACAGTCATTTCGCCCAACACAGCATTTCAACAATTTTTCAATTCAACACAAGCAATTTTAACACAAAACCAAGCTATCACAAAACAATTTCAACACACGTCAATATATCACAAGTAATACGAACGAGGTGGAAGACATGATGCATTTCCTGGGTCGGTGCCCGTCGATCAAAGAATTCCATTGGGGATATTTAAAAAAACATATGAAGAATTGTCACAGAACACTTATTAAAAGAAAAATCACAGTTCTTTGGCTGGTGGGAAGTCATGGCGCTGGACCACAACTTAATTTGCAATATAGAGGAAACAGTACATGGAACCTTTGGCAGACACAACTGCTGCAGAGCATAGACAGCAGGGAAAGGATTGGCTTTGAATCACAAGCCCGTGAAAGTCAGTCCCGTGACACGTACAGCAAACTGGAGTATAACTTAAAAGATAAAAATTATTTCAGTGACAATTTAGACGTGGCAGCAATATCTGTCATTTTTCGAACGAGAACGGAACTGCTTAACCTTAACTATATGCCACATATATCAAGGCCCAGCCATTGCACTCTCTGCAACACCGGAGAGAGTGAAGACACCGCCCACTTCTTTTCTCGCTGTCCAATCCTAAAGGAGCTCAGGGTCCTATACTGGGAAAAAGATGCTCTGACCGACCAGGAAATGTTCAAACTCTTAAACGGAAGCAATTGGCGTTTGCTCACTTCCTATCTCAGAGAGTGTCTGCAGTATCGACGCGATTTTTTAATGGATTTTGGAGACGTGTAATTGGAGATCGAAATCGATGAGTCATAATTTAAAAAAAATTTTACCTACATTTGGCAACTTGCCACTGCCAATTTTTTTTATAATCATTGTAAATCCTTAATATTTTAAACATTTTGTCACTTTAAGATTTTGTAACTATATACATACAAACATTAATGGATCTCAATGAAAATAAAATATATACTACTACTACTACTACTACTACTAAACTGACAGGGTAACAAAATTGGATTAAAGTAATAAACTACTTAGCTTTAGGAAAATTGTAATAACCGAATTTGTCTAGGAAAGAGTTTTTTAAATCTGTAATTTATTATAATACTTGTAAAAATTTGTATAATTTTGTGTCCTACTTGTTAATGTCTGTACTATTCCACGGTTCAAGGGGGACGATCGGATATCTCGTGACGAACGGGGAAGTCCGGTGTAGTACCTAAGAACGCAGTGACGTATTGCAGATACGAGGTGGGCTGACGGTTTTTTATAAACCATGCACCAGAAAAAATTAACGGGTAAATGATAAATGTAAAATCAAAAATTCATTCAATAAAACTATTACTACTGCATGAAGTCATTTCACCCAAACGATATATTGACCAGAAGATGCGGAAGGAAGAAATACAGAGACCACGGCGCTCGCCTTAAAAAAGTTGTTTTATTCTACCACACCAAAGATGAGATAATTGCATACCTTAACTTAATGCGGTATTATTTCATTGATTCAGTAAGTCTTGATTATTGTGCTGCTCCGGAGATAAATAATGAAGTTTCAACAACCCAGACACCACCAAGGTGGGATCCCAGATCCCTCCCAGAACCCACCTCTAGATACCACAATGGTCATACCCATATCCAACCAAGATCCCACCAAGATTGAACCCAGATCCCACCCAGATCGCCTCCAGAATACCGCTCAGACTCCTTTGCAGAACCCACCCAGACTCCACTCAGATCCCATCCAGATACCAACCAAGTCCCAACCACATCGCAACCAAAATCCCTTCTAAATACCACCCAGATTTTTCCCAGATTCCAACCAGTTGCCCCTCTTCATCATTTCTTCCTCTTCTTCGCTTTCCCCCTCTGGCCATCCTCTTGTGTGTGTGTTGGCCGGTAAACTCCAGAATACATCAGCGTCACGTGACGCTGAAATGCAATTTTACTTCTACTAGAATCGTCCGTACCGAAATTAAAGATAATCTCGCAACATCTCATGTTCACTCACGAATTGGACTGAATTGGTGCTATTCTCTGGGATATGTTGGCCTGGGGAGATGGGCTTATTGCGATTCTGTTGGCCCTAGACTTGGAATTTTTTAAAAATACAAAGTCTGAAGGCCTAGGGAGTACGCTTCTGTGAAAACCAGTTCGTTTTCAATAAACTCCAAGTCAATGAATCTAAAGCAGAGATGGGCGCGTCGCGACGTTCCTATGCACACGAGCCAGCGTGCTTTGGGCCTCTGCCGCGGCCGACTGCACAAAATCACACGTACGCTATAAGCATTGAAAGCTATTTATATTTGCTTGTGCTCGTATGCAAGTGAAAAGTGTGACGATATGTGAGCATCTCTGATCGAAAGTAACCGATAACCAAATTAACTACCAAGGTAGCCAATAAGAAAGCCTCTTTGCTTCTATAAACGGAAATAGGCGAATTGTGAATAAAGAATTAACAGAAAATTTCATAAGTTCTTATAAAAGTGACTGAAATTACTCGTTATACCGAATCTTCTTCCAAACAGGTGGGATCCCGTTTGTTGCTTAGGTTTAGGAAGTCATACATTTTGAAGATTTGGTTCATTTGGTATTGTAAATCCCAAAAACCTTGGATTAAACGAATACAAAACCCGCAAAATTTGAACCAAAATAAATATGACCTTACCGAACCTGGTACCGATATTCGGTTCGCAGTTTTTGGAATGGACTCTTCACTTTCTTGATAAATTGCATCCATGAATATTTCGTATGTTTTCCAAAGCTAAAATACTGGTTAAAATGATGAGTCACATTCAGCCCTTTATAGACACAGAAGCACAGTATGTATTATTATGTTGTTTATTTTCCAATTAAGGTGTATACATTCGTTCATATGCAAACATGTTGTACATATGCATATACATATATTTATAGTTAGTTACCCGGCATTTGCAAATTTCAAGTATATAAATCGTTTCATTTAATCCTTAGAACTATCCAGCCATTTACAAAATACGTTTTAACATAACATTATAAAAAAAAAAACCCGAAAACACAATATTTATTTGTTTGCCCCAAGCAGACAAACATCAATAATAGTACACATAATAATAATAGGGCATAGAAAAAACATTAAATTTAAACTTAGACGAATACAAAAAATATTTACGCTTAATCAAATATAGGATAATAGGGTACCTTCTTACTAATTTGCGAGTGTGTATGTGTATGGGTATGGGCAAATAGGAAAATAACATGACAATTCGCACATCATTTTACAAATTAAGCAAACAAATAGACATGAAATTAGTAGGAAATTATAAATTTACATTTTTTATTTGAATTGAAACGATTTTCTTGCAGTTAGGATTGTTGACATTTGGCCAATTACACTAGTTTACAAAAATAAAAAAAAAAAATGACCCATTTCAGCTGAAATTTTTTCTTAGTATAGTTTGGAATGGTGATCTAAAAAATCGATTTCAAAAATTTTTTCATGGCTCCGTTTTTGAAATATTAATTTTTTAAATTTTTTTGGTAGGTACTCTTACATTTTATGCCATATCTCAGTTCATAATTGTCAGATAGAGTCAAGTAAGAAATAAATCGAAAGGTAATGGAGCTGCCAATAATTGCGTGGAGCATTGTTTTGAAATCGGTTCAGTAGTTTGAGTTCAACAACCAAGAATATTTCAAAAAAATCGATTTTTTGCTCGAAAATCCAAGAAATTTCATTTTTAAACGACTAGAAAAAATATAAAAAAATACAAAAAAATTATTTTTATTTTTTCTACTTAAGAATCGCACTTTTACGTAGAAAATAAGGTATTGGTGAGGAAAATCGTGTAACACGTACCATAGATGGATCAAATTGAGTAGAGGAACTAACAGTCAAATTTGAGTATATTGTGTGTTTTCAAAAATTAACTTTGTACTTTTCTTCGTTTTTTGGTCAAACTATGAAGTGAACGAAAAGCCAGAACAAAAATAAAAATTAAAAACGGAACAAAAGTCGAAGCAAACGAAAATTTATTTTAAAATATTCAGGAAAATATCACATTTTTTTGCACTAAATTGCTTACAGCTCCTGTGTTTGTTCACAGATTTTGATGATCGAAAATAATAAAAATAATTTTTTTGGATTTTTTTTTATATTTTTTCCAGGCGACCAAAAATGAATTTTCGAGCAAAAAATCGATTTTTTCGAAATATTTTTGGATATTGTTGTTAAACTAATGAACCGATTTAAAAACAATGTTCTACTCGATTACTGGCAGCGAAATAACCTTTCGATTCTTATCTTGCTTGACTCTATCTGACAATTATAAAGTGAGATATGGCTTAAAATGTAAGTGCCCCTACCAAAAAATAAAAAAAAATTATATTTCAAAAACGGAGCCATGAAAAATTTTTTTGAAATTGATTTTTTGAGATCACCATTCCAAACTACACTAAAAAAAATTTTCAGTAGAAATGGGTCTTTTTGGCTGTAAACTAGTGTTATTATTCAAGTCAAGTCACAAAGTCCGTAGCTCATTTTTTAGTAAGTGAACAAAGTGAGTTACTTTACTCCAATGATAAAATTGGATAAAAACAACCAAAAGGTGATTTAAGGATACAAAAAAAGGAGCAATTAAAGAAGAAAATATTCAGCGGTTCAAGATTATTGCCAAATATATGAATAGCTGAATTCCAAATAAGTTTTGTAAATTTAATTTGTACTAAAAATGGAACCAAAATTGTAATATGCCACCACACTTGAACAATGTAAGAGCTCTATGACCCAACTCCATGTCCCATATCAACAATCCTAGTTAAGGCGACACTGTCGGCTGCGTGCAGCCTTATGTCTACATGTCTGTGTGTATAAATGTATGTTTATATGTCGAATTAGTGTATCTTCGCCTAACATAGTGAACACATAGTTTTGAACTTGGTTTTATGAATTGTATATAAAAAATTGTACTACTCTCCATGCGGAGGCACAAAAATGGAGACAGAATAGAAAACAAGAGTTGGATGTGTGTGTGTGTGTGAGTGTGTGGGAGAGAGGCGTCGATTTTGTTGCTGCTTGCTCTTGTTCTTCGTTGTTTTTATTGTTTGTTGTTTTTGGAGAAATTGTGCGAGGCCCAATTGAGAGAGGTTTTCCAGGAGTTGGCCAAAGCTTCGCTGAATTTCGCTCGGAAATGATCGCGTGCTTTCTCCTCCGTGTAGTCCAGCACCTATGGTAATAAATGTCATGTTAGTTAATATCTAATTAAATTCATTCAAAAATCAAACACTTATATACGTTATAATTGATTCAAAAAATAAAAACGGGAATGAAAATGCGATCCTGTTCCTATCCGTTCTAATCCCTAGCCCATATTCAGTCCCGAGTCGATACCGACTTTAAATATATAATACTTATTAAAATACTAGAAGGTGGTACCGGCTAGCGTTGTCCAATTGGAATTTTAAGCACAAAATCATTATATAAAATTTTCATCTAGCAGAATTTGTGATTTTCGGTCCTTTGCCCTCCGACTATCTACCCCTATTTCATGATTATAAAATTTTGCAAACATAGCGCTTTTTGGTCCGTTTCATCAAAACCTCCCATTTACCCGTCGTCACGTCTATCAGACCTCATGTACGTTTTTTCGCCAATTTCTAATGTTTTTAAGCAGATTGGAAGACACCTCCTACTTACAGGTCTTCAATTGCCATCCATTAAATCTTCGCTATAATCTAAACTCATAAAATTTTGTAATTTAAATAAAAGTTATAAACCGTATGTCCAACTCTAGGTAATGAATAATTATAATCAATTACACTACTATGTCACAATATTTCAAAAGTTTTTTCAATCTTTCCATAAAAATTATTCAGGTCTCAGATATTGATAGGATGGGGTAATCTTTTACGAACATTTTTTGCCCTTGGTCATCGAAATCGGATGAAAAATAAACTCTACATTCACAATTAAGTAAACATACCTCTTCTTGAGAGTATTATTAATTATTGTTTTGCATGATCCGACCCGTAACTCTGCGCTTTTTGTTAAATAAGTCACATATGAGTATCTACATATAAGTATCTAAACAAATTATCTGCTATTAACTGAAGTTAATCAGCATCAGCAAAGTGAAGATACAGATGACGCAGGCATGGATTATAACAATGCTGAGACGGATCATATTCTAAAGCCTCTGACCGAAGCCGAGCTAAATGATTGGATACGAGACCTGGAACTATCAAATTATAAATCGGAGTTGTTTGTATCTCCGAACGTAAAAATAACAAAATACAGAAAGCGCCATGAACGTTTTGGAAAGTATTTCGCACAAGAGGGATCGATTTCTTATTGCATAGACATCGCTGGCTTATTCCAAAAGTTTGGAGAAATCTATAATCCAAATGAGTGGCGACTATTCATCAATAGTTGCAAACTTAACTTGAAAGTTGTATTGTTACACCAAGGCAACAAAAAGCCATCCATTTCATTGGCACATGCCGTAAACATGAAGGAGTCTTACGAGTCAATGTGTAAATTGCTTGCTCTTGTCAAATACGAAGAGCACAAGTTGAAAATCTGTGCCGATCTGAAAGCCGTAGCTATTAATAATACTCTCAAGAAGAGGTATGTTTACTTCACAGTTCCCCAGCGATAGCCCCGGGAGCACAAACTTACTTGCCGAATGTTTGCCAAAGTCACACTTCATTGTGTGTTAGAGAGAGACACAGACATGTTTTAGCGCTCTCTGCTTGGGGAACCAGGGTTTACTTAATTGTGAATATAGCGATCAACTATTTAGAAGCCGGGATCAAAAAATTGTTGCATAGTGTTATCTGTGTACCAATTCCATGCTCCAAAGTTTCATCGTCATCGGAAATTTGGTAAACTTTGTGTTTTTTTGACCAAATAAACTTAAGAAAAAAGGTTTGAAAAAATATTTAATCGCTTTCATTTTATGACCAATAAAGCCTTGTACAAAAACAATTGCGAGCACTAGGTCTGAACTTTATGTGGTCGGATATGCAGAGCTAACGTGTACCGTTTTAGAATCTTAAAAGGTTGACCTTTTGAGGGAGACCATTCCTATCACTTCGGCTGTAGATATATATAAATTTTGTAAGACGAACACAACAAATCAAAAACATTTACAGGTCTTTTCCCGTTTTCAATTCCGATCAATTTAAGCGGAATCGGAATTGTTAAATTTACTTGCTTTCCAAAACTGACTTCTATACAAAACTCCATTCAACTTCAGTCAACCCTCTTAAAGATACCCCCTAATGTCTTAATAGTTTCTCAGAAATGACAGCTCTTAACAATTCCAATCAATCGAATTTGGAAACGGAAAAAGCCTGTTAGTTTTTCAAGAATTAAAGTTAGTGCCTTTCTTTTTAATGTTCAGTTTAAATTTCTTTAATGTCGGGTTCATTAAAATTGTTTAAAGTTTCAAATCAAATAGCAGGCTCAAGGTCGTGGATCAATCTCAAAATGATTTCACAGTAAGAACCAATATACTTCAAGCTCTTGCTTTTGAAGACATTCTTATAGAGTGCGGTTCAAATGAAACTAAATCAACACATTTTTAGACAAACTTTTTGTCTTTAGTTATGTTATCTTTTTTTCCGAACCCCAAAGAACTTGTCAGATGGATTTAAGTGATCTCAGATATTGGGCCATCGGACGGATCGCAAATAACGAACGGCCTTCCTTTGGAGGTTAGCTGCAAAGAAGTGGGTTTACCCCACAAATAAGCCGGACGAAGGTGACATTCGGACCGTGCCGAGAGTCAGCCCAGCTGAAGACACGGGTGACCAAAAGTCCATTCTCAAACGGTGGATAAGCTTGAAGAAAAGAAACACACATCAGAGGCCAAAATCGCAACCCGGGGTCCTTACCTTCTCTCGATTACAAAGGCGTGTCTTGCCTCTAAGAGGACAAACAATATCAGTAACCCTAAACGAAAATCCTGACCTTTGTGCAGGAAAAAGGGCTTCTAGGAGATTTGTAAACTCAGTATAGGATCTCAATAGACGAGGATTCATAGGGGTGCGATATTTCATTTATGTTTTTTTTTGGTCGAAACCACTGCGCATTGGCGGGAAAGTAATTCCTTTGTCGGTTGGAGCGGCTTGGCATTATGTTAGTTTTTTTGTGGTCTTCAGGTAGATATATTTTCTTAATTTTGGAATTTAAACTGTATTCGCAATATCTGCATTAATCCTAAGTGTGGTCAATTGGAACAGATTTATATCAGTTTTTAAAATCCGGAAGATTTAACCATGAGTTGTGTATATTAGAGATGGACTCAAGTCGATACCCTTAACGAAATTCGATTACTAACGACAACAAGTCAATACAAGGGTTAAATTTTGGTTTTAATTTGTAATTTTAACATATAATATTAAAACCAGTTTTTGTGACCAAAATTGAAAAGACAAAAAGGGCTAGATCAGTTAAAAACAGGGACAAACCCATATTCTATCATTTTAGGGGTGTGACTCACCAATGTTTCACGTAGATAGTTCAAATCCTTTTCGGAGGACAATTCCGGCAGTCCCGTTGAAATCATCATTGAGAACAGCGATAAGATAAGGCAGCCGTGTTTACGTAAAACCAAAAATGCCTGTGAGGATCAGAAAATATTAAAAATTTACTCTACACGTTAGTTGTCCAGGGAACTTACGCGCTCGCACAATTCCTGAAAGTGGCAAAACTCCTTCGCCTCGCGATCATTGCAGCCTTTGTTAATGACATAGACAAAGTCATGTGTGAGCACAAATGGCACACGTTCACGTCTCACGCCAAACTTTTCCTTGAAGTGGCCCAGAATATGACCAAAGTCAATGTGGAAAAGCTGCAAAAAGAGATTCAATTTGAAAGCAAACAATAAGATTTCGAACTACTTTACTTACCTGTCCATTCTTTTTGACCATAATATTGTCCGAATGACGATCGGCCACGCCCAAAACATAGGTGGCCACACAGTAGCCGGCACAGCTTAGGGTAAACTCATTGATGGCCTTGTTAAGCTTATCCGCGGGTTTATTGTGCTCCTTAAGCCAACTGTAGAGCGAACCCTTTTTAAAGGGCGACGTGGCCGAGAACATGCCTTTCTCCTTTTGTATGTTGGCAATGGTTTCGGCATGCCGCACCACCTCAATCATGCCCAGGCGCTGCTCCATACTGATGCAATTGTAGATGTTCATACGGAAATCCATGCTGCAATCAAAGGAGACAATTATGGGAGATCAACTTGGAGTTTGTTTGAGTTTGCTTACCCTTCCCGTTTCCACAGCTGATCCATGACGCGTAGCATTTGCAGGGTCAGCATGTCCTGGCGCAGATCATCGCCATTCTTAAATATAATGTACACATCGCTCGACGTCTGATCGGCATTCTCAAAGACCACCCAAAGAGGCCGCATTTTGCTGTCCATCACTTTGCATTTGTCCGGCGTAACGCCACTACACCGAAAGCTCGGGTTCAGTGGATTCTGTATGTTTTGGAAGACACCGCGGCTATGCTGATCTTGCAGAAATTCCTGCAGCATATTGCGCACCTTCTCCTTGCTGCCCTTTTTGGCTATGACGGAGCCCTGCTTCAGCTTCTCCAACACTTGCAGTTGCTTGCGCAGCGGAGCCACATGCTGTTTGCAACCCTTGAGATAGACTTCAAGCAAAAGACCAAAACGGGTCTGCATCGAAGGCGTTTGCATCTCGGAGCGCAGATGCCAGAAGAAGTAATGACCGATACGCTGATTGCGCAGAGCTCGCTCCAGAAGAAAGACAACCAGATCGCTCTCCAGATATGATTCGTGTTTGATGGCCTGCACCAGTTGAAGCAAATACAACAAAAGCTCCTCATCCCTAGAAAATTAGAGATTTTTATTTGGTAGATTCTAGAGGAATAGGTAAGCCTTTCTGAATTATTCTTGTATTATTAGTAGAGCGCGGATATACATGCTTTAGCATACTTGGCATATTTAAAATAAAAAGAATATGAGTGTATGTAAAAAGCATATAAGTACATATATTCTCTTATTTTCTTAAAACTGCAATTTTTTCTTTAGCGAGATTTTAAGCGCGGGATTCAAAGTTTACAATTTATTCTTAATTTATCTTTGAACTGTCATTGTAGGCAGAGACCTTTTACAAAAGTGTCGAAGAAATAACTAACAAATAAAGGTTCTATCATAGTCAAACGTTACAAAGCGACTATTGATTATCATATTGTTTAGTTATTGTTCATATTCCAAAGCATACTTGATGCAATCATATTTTATAACAACTATTTTATTTTCAATTTATATGAAATGTTTTTAACATTGAGTCAATAGTCGTAGTCGATTTACAAAAATTGACTAAATGATAGTTTAGTTTTTAGTCAAAAGTTCAGACTATTGCTAATATTCAGTCAACAATTTGAACACTGGTTCTATGATGTTATGGTTAGCACTCTTGGCTTTGAATCTAGCATTCAAGTCTTGGTAGAAATATTAAGAATTATTTTAAATTTTCATAAATATTTAATTAGACTCATTGCACTGAAATCATAAACTCTAAGAGTAAAGGTAGAGAATCTTTGCGATTACCGTTTGAAAAAGCGTTAAAAATAAGAGAAAAAAATGACAAAGATGAATACTCTCAGTGCAAAAATTAATCGTTATGTTTCATTTTCGTTTTGTGAGAGGTGCACTACTATAGAAGCACCATTGTATTTGTTAGTCTGTGTTTGCTGGTGTTTGCACTTGGTTGAGTAACTTTTTGTAATAAAGTTATTATGCCAAGTGGGCCAATGCTGTCAGATGTTGAAAAGGGCCAAATTCTAGCGCTCAAAAGTGAAAATTGCTCATTTTGTGAAATTGTCGGAAATATTGATAGCTCCGACAAATTGAAAGCGAACTTTTTGTAAAAACCGAAATGAATATTGAAAATAAAACACGGAGGACGTAAGCCGAAGATAAATCAGCGTGACCAGCGCCGATTAGTGAGCGCTGAAAGTAACTCATTAAAGAACGCTAAGGCGTTAGCGGCTGAACGTGGCCTAAAAGTGTCTCGCTGGACCATTGCACGGGCTTTAAAGCAGTGGTGCCCAAAACGCCAAAAGCCTGAAGGAACTCAAATTCTACGGGTCGCAACCGACACACGCATAGAGAGAGAATACGTGTGTTCTACAAATTGCCCCACGACGCGTGCTTTTGACGTCATGACATTTACTTCGTGCTCCGCTGTTACGCACACACACGAAAAGATGGATTGTGTGAGTTTGGGCGCCACTGCTTTAAAGGAATCTTAAAACATAGTGC
This sequence comes from Lordiphosa clarofinis, assembly GCA_018904275.1. Taxonomy (NCBI): domain Eukaryota; kingdom Metazoa; phylum Arthropoda; class Insecta; order Diptera; family Drosophilidae; genus Lordiphosa; species Lordiphosa clarofinis. The sequence continues at coordinate 101,571 of JAEIGQ010000327.1, read as the reverse complement.
GACAAAAATTGAAGGTGGCAGAAAGGTTGCCAGACCGCCATAAAGAACCCCGGATAAAATTCGCCAGAATTAACATGGGAACATGGGACATACTCCTACCCATCCTCAGGAAGATCATCACCAGCAGTCTGGCATCTGGGTATATACCACCCCCATCCCCAAGGCAGATGACCTATTAGTTTGACATCGTTTTTATTAAAAACGATTGAAAAGCTAGTGGACAACAGCATACGAAGTACGCTGTTAAAGGAGGCACCCCTCCAACCAACACAGCATGCGTACAGAGCAGGCCGTTCGACCGACATGGCATTGTATCAACTCGGGAAGATGCTCGAGAAAAGAATAGAAGACAAGGAAGTGGCTCTATGCGCCTTCCTAGACATTGAGGGAGCAATCGACAACACATCCCATAGTGCTGTCAAGAATGCCCTGATTAGAAGAGGAATAAACCCTACAGTAGGCAGATGGGTAGATTCACTCCTACGATGCAGAGAAGCCTCTGCAGTGGCAGGTGAGGAAACCATCACAGTCACCACAACTAGAGGATGCCCTCAGGGGGGAGTTCTCTCCCCACTGTTGTGGAGCCTACTAGTCGATGAGCTCCAAGAAAAACTCGCATCCCTGGGCATAACATGCCAAGGATACGCTGATGACATTGTCATCGTTGCGAAAGGAAAATACGAAGAAACCCTATGTGACATAGTCCAGAGGGGTCTGAAAGCCACGTCTAAATGGTGCAAGGAGGTTGGGCTCAACCTAAACCCTGCGAAAACCATTATAGTACCGTTCACTAGTAAATACAAGCTAACCAAAATGAGGCCAATACGCCTATCCGGCTGCCTCATTACACCAGAAAAAGAAGTCAAATACCTCGGCGTAGTCTTTGACAACAGGCTGAGGTTTGACAAGCACTTAGAGTATACACTCAGCAAATGCACTAGATGATTGTGAGACCAATGCTCACTTATGGAGCTGTCGTGTGGGGAGATAGAGCAAACCTCCTCACAGTAAGGACGCAGTTGCAAAAACTGCAAAGGCTGGCATGTATATGTATGACTGGAGCCATGCGTACCTGTTCGACAGCGGCAATCGAGGTTGACAGGAATTTCACTGTACACCAAAGTAATAAGAGAGAATGGATCTCACTTGAAGAGACACATAAAATGAAACCACACACAATTATGTGGTGCCCACAACGGGTCCCTAACGCCCCAAGGAAACGGACTTGGGGGTAGCAGGACCAGGAACGAAAATATCTGAACCAATGGGAGAATTCACAAGCATATTTCAAGCTGAAGTATGTGCCATCTCATGTTGTGCAGACCGTAATATGGGGAAGAACTACCATAATAGAGAAATAGCTATCCTCTTCGATAGCCAAGCAGCACTTAAAGCACTTAGTAGCAATAAGTTCACCCCTAAGCTAGTCTTAGAGACAAAGAACAAATTGGACCAACTGGGCAGCAGGAACAACCTGACCCTACGATGGATACCGGGACACAACAACATCCCTGGTCGACGAACTGGCACGCAAGGGTGCAGCCACCGCAATGGTAGGTCCAGAACCCTTCTGCGGCATAGGCCAACACACAATAAAAGGACTTTTAAGAAAGGAAGAGAATACGCTTAGAACAGCCTCCTGGGTAAACACCAGGGGAATGAGACAAGCTAAAGCACTAATAGTGAACCACGACCTCAAAAGGTTCCAAAAGTTAATCCAACAAGGAAAGAATGCCCTCAGAATTCTGACAGGGCTCAACACGGGTCACTGCAGACTGAGGAGCCACATGTACAAGTTGGGAATAACGAACACCCAGCTGTGCAGATACTGTGAAGAGAAGGAGGAGTCCTCTGAGCATATACTAGCACACTGCGATGCCCTAGCGAGGCGCAGACTCAGCAGATTTGGGAAGCACATTCTACAGCCAAGCAATATCAGTAACTTAGAACCCACAAAAATCCTGGCTTTTGTAGAGGATGAGGTTTCGCACTATTGGTTTTGAGGCAGAATCTCTACTTTTCTGAAACAAAATTTGGGCTGCGTTCTGTGATAGCTTGGAGCTGGCATTTCCAAGCACTTAAATGAACTCCAGAGAGTACATGGACATTCTGCAATTGAATATTTTTGCTTTTCTTCGCGGTTGAAGGCGTTTATAGTTCATTTTCCAACAGGACAACGTATCAATGCTCGCAACACAAGGCAATATTGTTCGGATTTTGAAGTGGCCCGCTTGCTTCCCGGACATGAATCCGATGGAAAACCTGTGGGCGTTGGTAGTCCGAAGTATTTATGCTCAATACCCCGAGTACCATAGTACTAAAGGGCTCAAATTGTCAACTAATAAGGCATGGAAAGAACTGTCCCTTAGTGAGTTAAAAACCTCGTAAACAGTATACCGAGTAGGACCTATGATTTAATTAGTGCTAAAATCATACATTTCACCCTTCCAGGATGTGTTTTAGGGGGTTGGGCAACCTTATAAAAATGTCATTTTTGTGTGGGTACCCTTCTAGAGAGTGGAGATAGGGGGTAGGTGCCAAGGACAAAAATGTCGGGAAAGAAAAATCAATGGGGGTCCCTGGTGCCCTCTACCTCATTCATAAATTTTCGATCACTTTTCGAGAACTTTGACCTTGATGCGGGGTCACTTCCCCCAACCCACCGCCAACACATTTTGGCTCACGCATTTTTTAGCCAACCTCAAAAATTTGGACGCTGGAGTAAGTCGAAATCGAAAAATCGTGCACCTAAAACATGCCTAATATGTATGTATAAAAAAATATACTCATATTCTTTTTAGCATAGATATCCGGGGTCTAATTATTAGCTAATTAAATCCCTTCCAATTTTGTTTTCCACTCACTTCAGCAGATGCAGACACTTGATGGCAAAACGACGTACGGCTGGATCGGGATAGGCATAGTCCAACAGCTCCAAGGAGCGTTCAATCGAGATAAGAGGCCATTGCTTGAGCAGATACCAAATGTCTGCCACATCATCCCGCTCTTTCCAGTACACACAATGCAGCAATATGGACAGCTCCTCTGGAAACTCTCGGAGTATATCGTTCCTGTAAAAGCCACCAAATGAATTTTCCTCGAAACACTATACAGAAATACTCTAACTTACCTGCGATCCCATATTGCATTTCGATCTTGATCCACCATCTCGTAGATCTTGTCCAGGCCCGTATAACTGGCCAGTATCTCTTTTAGATCTCTCTGCTGCTGTTGCGGCTTATCCCGCTGATTGGCACGCGCCCGATCTGCCGCAAACTGCAGCACTGCATTCTCATTTGGATAGCACACCGACTCCGCCCCGCTGTTATGGAATGTCAAATCCACCAGGGCGCACTCCTCCATACGCGGATTGGGTTCTACGGTGCCCAACGGGTGGAACACCTCATCCGACTGTATATCGTCTGCATACGTCCATGTGTACAGCGTTTGTCGTCCCGTGCGCAAATGATGTTGGTAGTCAAAGATCGTGATGTTGACCCAGGCCAGGGGATTCTTGTTGTACGACACATCCTTGAGCGAGCTGTCTTTGCTGTTGGATGACTTCTTCGAGCGCGACATCTTGGTGACCTCGTAGATCACAATGCAGAGTCTTGTCATGCGCGGCAGATTGCGCATTTGTATATCAAAATCCATGACTTGGTCGTTGAAACTGAACATCTTCGTGCCACAATTCGGAGCATCCACCGAACGCTGCGAACAGAGTTTGTGCTCGCCATGGTAGAGACCCAAATGGACACCCACTTTAAAGGCGCGCGCTCGATCGTAGTTGACATTGCCGATGCCGTGCAGCGTCAACTGAAAATAGTTGCCCAGATCCCACAGCGAAGTGGGTCGTGTCTGGAGCACAGCCGCCACACGCTCCTTCTTCGGAGGACGCTTTAGACCCAGACTTCTCTCGTTGTGGTGATTAATGTACGATTCGAGACGAACGACCGACTGTAGCACCACATTGGGCACCGCCGAGTCGGAGAGCGTCTCTTGGATGTAAAGATACTGGATCAGCGGATACTCCCCAAACAGATACTCATCCCTGCCGCTCACTTTAAGTATGTAGTCGGTGGCGCGATCGTTGATCTTCATCTGTGAACGATTCATCTTCTGCAGCGTGCTATCGATCAATGCCAGCGGCGTATCCTGCTCCATCACCGACAGTGTGAAGGTGCTCTGATCGTTTTCGTTTTTGACCACAATAAGAAAGGTTGAAGTCGGATGACGTTGACGTATCAGCTCGGGCATATCCCCCGACCTGGCCAGCCGCAGGGGATGCTCATACAGCAGACGCTGATGCCAGGAGTACTGCGAACGCTCCAGTTCAATACCCTCGCAGACCAGCGTCATTTTGCGCCGGAAATCATCTATTTCAGGGTTGCCCTGCTGTGTGCTGTTGTGGTCGAATGTCTTGCCTATCATGGTGCTGACCATTTTGGTGAGCTCATAATCGCTGGAGAAATTGGTCGCATCGCTGCGCTCTCCCAGGCTGAGGAGCCCAAAGTACGGCTGCACCTCACACAGTCGCTTCGTCTCATCCGTATACGGGTCAATGTTGAAATTGGAGATGCCATAGACCTGATAGTCGCACGCATCCTTGATGAGATAGCCCAAGGGCAGCTGCTTGGACTGCTTGACCATGTCGGCCTTGACCTCGCGTATGGTGGCCTGGGAGCTGGCACGCAGCACTAGGAACAAACCATTGGGCATGAAGCATATTAGATCCACTATATCAGGCGGATCATTTTTCCACAGATCGATTGAGAATCGATTGCTTATTGGCGTTTGTTGATAGGCGTCGAGGGGATGGGGAAGGCTGGGGGAACAGTGTGTAATGTAATGTTGCTGCGCGTACATTCCCTGCAGGTGGCGATTATCCGCCGGAGAGGCGGAAGCCAGTGACAAGGGGGAGTGGTTCATGATTATCTCTCTCTTTCAACTTGGGTTTCTTATCTGGTTGTCTTTTAGTCGCATCCAGTGGTTTTTGTGTTGTGTTCAAAATTTTCCTTTTATTTCAACATTTTGTCTCTGTGAAACGCAAACATAGAAAGTAGAAATTAGATCAGGTCTTCTTATTAATTATTTAATTTTGTCCATTTGCCCTCTCCTCCTTGCTAACCGGTTAAAACCACCGTTAGCTGGTGGCATCTGGCCCTAGGAATGGAGCTTACCCCATAAATATCTATTTATGTGAACTGACAAATTCTGGAATGATGCATTTTGACTTGTAAGTTAATTTGGTTTGTAGCCTTAAAAAAAACATTGACTTTATATTTAGTATGAATCATACAGAGAGTCATACGGAAGCAGGGCGGTGGACGCAGAGGGGCAGACTTCAAAAACAAAAACGAGCTGGACGGAGGCTTTAAAGGCGAAGTTTGTATGCTCTTCACTTTATGTTGACCGAATCTGTTAGAAAACACTCCCACAAAATATTTTCCATGTCAGTTAAATCGTTTTAGCAGCTTTTAGTTGCCTACAAAACACTTTTATGGTTAATCCTTAATCCCATTGCTCTCAAGTTCCACACACAGAAACAGGTGCAATTCGGTAAGAGTATTGCAAGTTTGGCCTGTCTCATCTCAAAGTCGCGATGCCACAATAACAGACACACACACACAAACACATGCACACACAGACACTATTCTCATTTGTTTGTTAGTCCTGTCAGGAACAAGAAAGGATATAATAATTAACTGGTTTCATATTCGCATTTAGTCACAACACATATAACGGTAATTGTTTGTTGCCTTTGCCTTAAGGTTAACTCTCACTATATTGTTAACCTTTTGTTGTTGTTTTTTTTTTTTGGGTGTGAGCTGCACTTAGCTGGCCTTTGCCCACTTTGGTTTTCCGGCACTAGCACCAACTAAGGCCCTAACTTGGCCATCACACAACTGTCCTGGCTTTGCTTTCGTTTTAGAAATAAAATATAGCCAATTTTGCTTAATATTTTGATTTTATAGACAGCTACTTTCACAGCAGCGTGCTGCAGTGTGGCCGCATGATGTTACTGCAAAAATACCACCATTTAAAATAGTGGTATTCCTGAAAGTGATTTCATTTTGATATGCTTTTAATTGGCGCCAAATTTAAATAGTCGTGGTTCGAGTTGATATATTTACTTGGCACTACGTCTACTTTACGCCATTTAGAGCTTCTCTCAATCTCTTGGCGTGAGTGCTTCTAATTTTCGCACAAGGGAAAGGGCATTTCCTGCGTTACGTACATCACATTCTTATGCTTATTTTTGCTCATTTCTGGCGATAAATACTTCACCCAAATATAGTGGAACATAGCGCTTGGAGAGTAATTTGAAATCATGAAAAAAAAATTTGGTTCAGGATTGGTTTGGTTGGGAATTAAAATTTGAAATCCACATACATTTTTTTATTTTCAGCGATGTTTGCTGTATTCTTTAAGAAAATAGCTTTAACACATCAGGTCACCTTCACCAATTTTCGACGTGATCGACTTGACGCACAGACTCCGACTTACAAATGTGGATTCTGAATGAATTCGGCATGCAATTGGCTTCTATGCGAGTGAATTGGCGTCCCCCGGGGCAATTGTTGGGGAACTCTGGCTTATAGGCAAGTATTCATTGAATTTCCCCCAAATCTTTCAAAACATCGTTCTCCAGCTCCATATCGTAATGTGGAGTGCACCCGGCAAGAAATAAGCAACTGTGTGTTAAGCTAAGGTCCCACAGGCAAATAATTTGCCCAAATTTTCATAAAAAATTCGAAAAATAGCCATGATTACAGATTTTTCATACCCTAAAACTGAAACCATGGTTCCATACGTAAGCAATTTAAACAATATTAGGCAAAAAGTTTCCTGAGTTGGTCTATTTAGTCAAATTTTCATAAAAATTTGGGCAAATTATTTGCCTGTGGGACCTTAGCTTAACTGATTATGTTCTCTTCCGCTGGGTAGATTTCAAATGAGCTGACCCACTTATCCCAATCGTTCCCTAACGACGACTTCTCCATAGTTTTACACATGAATGGTTTGATTGTATCTCCCATGATGTTTATTTACCTGTAGTTCTGAAAATACCATTAAAAAATCTATTTCTTTTTAAAAAATAAATTAAAACCAGGACTTCAAATCATGGTTTCTGTCTGATCGCAATGATTGCTATTAGCTTTGGACCATTCGAAGACATACCATCCTAAGTATTGATGAATTCTACCTGGGACCCGGATTTTATTAAGCTTTCCATTGCTTCTTCTTTGCCTAAAAAAAATAATGCGATCTGTAGCAACTCCTTATAATCATTACGATCGTGTTGTTATGCCAACTGCGTTTGTGCTAATTTTAAAAAATCCTTTTTTTGGCTCCAAAACATTTTTGCAACGCGGAAAAAATTTTGCATTTTGATATGGATGGCGACTACTTTCACTAGATAGGGACTCCTCGTCATCGGAACTCTGTCTTTTAAAAGCAGCATTAGGACCTAATTCAATCGAACTTCTTAAAGCAGCATCAAAAATTCCTTCTAAATAGTCCGCAAAATTCATTTCTCTGTTGCTGCACAACTCTTTATCGCGACCAGCATTCTTTCTGAGAGACACATATTGATTATAAAGTTTCCTCAAGCTTCTGCACACATTTCTTCCTAGTTTTATGGGCTATATAGCCCAATCAATAAAGTGCGTATAGGCTGTCCCTTAATGTGTGTTTGTATCTCCTTATATTATGCAGAAGAACCGCCAAGACATCTTTTCTAGATGGTAGCTTTGCAGGGTCCAGCATTTTGCTTTGCATAAAATATTTTACAAATATATTTTTAATTCAACAACAACGTATGGCATCTCAAAGGTTACTTCTACGAAAAAGTAAAGTGAGAAATGGGAAACTGAAATTTAATTTAACAACTTTAAACTGACGACGCTAGTATTAAACCTTAAAATTTCGAAGTTTGGTTTTTCATTACGGTAACAAGAAATTATTTCCAAATTTTTTTGCGCCCTGAGGAACAGAACATTTAAAAAAAAAATGCCCATACGATTATGTTCAGTCTAGTGTTCACCGCTCTCAAGCTCACCGCTACAATCCCGGGGCTTGTGCTAAAGATTCATCGCTTTGCGAGCTTATAGCTAACCGTAATGTTATAATTTTTGGCCTCACGACTAATTCGGCCCACGAGCTAATTGTGTTTTATTTTATTATGTTTTACAATATAGGTATTCACGACCCCAGTTAAGTTACGGAATTGTTGAGTTGAAAAATTTTTGACAGTTTTACAAAAACAAAATACACTAGCCAGAAATTCCACAACTAAGCTGCCCTGCCCCTTACTATGTAATTGAGCAATATTTCTCCGGCTAAAATAAGACCTTCTAGCGTAGAAAATTTACATTCTGACCAAAAAAAAAAATAGCCAACGACATTGAGAAGAATTAAATAAAACAAAGCGCACAGTACGAAAAAAAGTATATACTTGAACTAGTAAGTTAAATGCATTTTTCCTAGGAGAATGTTGATATCTAATGCAATGATTCTTTAGGTTCTGATTTTCGATCTCCATATGATTTGAATTACTTCGATATGGTGGAATCAAGAAGAAGTATTGTGCTGTTCTTGAATGATTTTGCATCATGAAAGCTTCCCAGACATCCAACCACAATATCCCGAATACGCAATTTATGATCGCAAACTGCCTGAAGTTTTATAGCACAAACTCGTTTACTAGAGTAGTAAGCTACGTGTTTTTTTTTTGGCTTCTCTGCAAGTTTGATCTCCGTTCCATCTACGTATCCTATACAGTACGGCAGTTCGTGAATCGTCTGTGACACAAGCAGCAGACGCTCACATACATCTGGCCAGTAGAGATACTCCTTCATTCTTCCGCGAATAGCACCAAAATCTTTAATTGTCACTTCAGATAATGTTCTACTATCGCCGACTCCGAGTATAGGAGCAATTTTCGCAATGGAACCACTATACCCCGACGAGCCCAGCCGGAACAATACAATTGCAAGCTGTAAATCAACTGGAATCTGCAAGCCTTATCGTTGAATTTTTTTAATTATGGTGATCCTTGATCAAGTGTAGAATATGTGCAAAATGTTGTGTAGTGACTCTCAGCATTTGCATAAAGCGGTTTTCAGTCAATTGACTTTGGGATATTAAACTCATCTCCTCGGCGGCAAAGATTAATTGCGATCAGATTATCATACAATTCGCTAACCACTTCCTTATTTTCAGCATCGTCATTTATCCCAAATGTATCTGCAATTACATGTAATATTACTATTTACAGAAAAAAAGAGATTTAAAGCACATACCATTAATAAAATCAATTAGTTGCACAGCTATATTAAGTTTTAGTTCGGTCAATTGCTGCTTAATGCTCTTCTTGGGCATCTTATTGCAATGTATAGAACTTAAACCATTTTTTTTAAATTTAATTTTTTTTGACAAGTTGAAAACAAGAAGAAGAAAAAATAACAATTCAACTGGCATGTTGATAAAAAGGGTTGTTCACAATTGAACATGTTGAAAATTCATTAACTCAACAATTCCGTAACTCAACTCGGGGTCGTGAATACCAATAATATTTGTTTATTTTTTTAGTTTTTCGGTCCTCTGTGTCGCTGTCACAGTTCTACTCACCAGTTTGTCAGGATACTTAACTCACTCTTTTTCAGGCACGTTTACTTAAAGTGGTAGGAATCAAAAATGTTTTAATTGTTGTTTTTTTTCGAGTTTTAATCCTCGTCGCCAATGTAATGCTTCGGGTTTTATAACTTATTAATTTGTTGTATATTGCTTTACAATAACAATTGAACTGAATCTTTCAAGCATCTTTTATTTAAACTAGACCTCCAAATGTGACGTAGAGTTCCTGGCTGCATTTGTAAGTTTTTCTGTATAATTGTTATCTTTTAATTTTAATAGAAAAAAATAAAGGTAACGCCGAAGTTTTTTTACCCTTGCAGCTCGTATAATTCATGGAATAATTTGAATACAATTGGATTTTTGTTTTGCTTGCTTCTTTGACCTCTTCTGCGACCAATTGACCGTCTAGTTGCTTTTGGCAGACGCAGACCATTGATAACAAATAAGTATACGATGGATCATTTCTTTGGCAGTACGGTTTCGACGAATGTAGACTTCGACAAAGACTTCGTGCAAAGTAAGGTCAATATCGCTTAAAAACTAATGTAGATAGAGCATAGAAAAATACGGACGGACAGACGCACATGGCTATGTCGGCACGGTTATTGAAGCTGATCTAGAATATATAATTTAAGTGGTCGTAGAGGGATTTTTTATGCGTTACAAACACCTGGAAACTTTTAATATAGATTCTGCAAACATATACACGTTTATGTAGGTCAAATATATATCTTATGGGGTAGAAAAAAAATTAACTTACGCTATGTAAAAAAAATTGCGACAAAGCTTTGGCGAGTAAATGTTTATAAAACCTATCTGTGCAATCCTGGTCCATCTGAGTAAAGTTTTAAACTTGGATAGTTAGGTACATTATCTCTATATGTTTAAATATGGCAGTTGTGAGTTTGAATTAACCAAAATCAATTAGGTTGCAGGTTTAGAAACTTAATTTGTCGAATTCATGCCAACCCAGTTGTTAATTGGGGTCGTAAAGACCTATACTCAGAGCAGGGCTGTATGTATATCCATTTACGATCATCACAATTACAATTATTTCGTAATAAAAAATTTAATTACCATTACAACTACTTTCATGAAATGGAAAATTGCATTGGAAAATGCTTCAATTCTTTTAATTACAAATATTTAAATTTCTAGGTAACATTTCTGAAATATTTCTAATGATAATAGTAGGTTTTAAATGCGAAATAGTTGTTATTACAATTGCAATTCAATTTTTGAATCGTATAATGGACATTTCGATTTACAGCCCTAACTCAGATGAGATAAAAATTTAGTTCGGCACAATACCAAGCATGCCAATCCCAGCCGAGGGACTCTATTGGGTTAAATAATGTTGGGATATGGGACAGTTTTAAAGGATTAGAGTGTAACCTAAATATAAAATGGTGTTGATCAAAAATATATAGGACAGAGTGACCTCTTCTGCAAAGAATATACATCAATACTAATGCAGTGCTTAAGACACTGTTACATTCAGCTTGTCAGCTCCTCTTAGACGACAGCGCACACAATTTGCTTCGTTTTCGGGTTCATAGGAGTAGCGTTGCTTATGCTTTCTGCAAACAATCTGTCGTGACTTTTTGGCTGCAGGCGAGTAAATCGTGGGAGGACTTTGGAATCGCACTCGTTTGCGGAAACTTGACTTTTGTTTGGTCGATTTAGCCGGCGACGAGGCTGGGGTCAAGAAATTAGCGCCGCTATAGTCCTCTCGTAAATGGTTCAACTGGGAATCCTGCATGTTGATTTCCACCATGGCCATGGGCACTATGGCAGGCGAAGCATCTGGTATATCAGAACCATCTTCGGCTTTTTGAACAACTGTTGGTTCTATCACAATGTCGTCATCTGAAATAAAGAATGCTCTTAGAGAATTCCCAGAAGGGGGATTAATTTATTTTACCCAAAATTTCCAACACATTTCCCTCATGATTTTCCGTCTCATAGTAGTTGCCTCCCTCATCCACGCCTACTTGGGTGGAAACACTGTCCAGTTCCACTGTTTCCGAATCCGAGCCATAGCACTCCGAGCCATGTACGTGACTGTAAACCGCCTCATTTCTTTTTTTTATAAAAAAGCGTTCCAGCTCAGAGAACAAATCATCCAGCACACTTAGGCGACATTGTTTCTTGGCCTCGGCTAGCAGCAGATCTTCTACCTCAAGGCGTACCTGCTGTTCGATCTCGTCGCGTACTTGTTGCCTGCAGATTGATTGCAGGTCTTTTTTATGTGCCTCCATTTCAGTACGGATCAGCTGAGCGGCCTGAAGACGCCACTGGGCATTACTTTCCGAACACGTCGTGGGTACGCATCTAGACACGTCTTGGAGTTCAAGCTCGTCATCCAACTCAATTTTTTCCGGTCGCGGTTCTTGGCGCTTGAAGCGACGCAGTCGTCGGTCTGCGGCTTGCACTGTGGGTCGAATTCCCCAAATAATTGGGCATAAAGTCGAAAATTTCATGGAAATAAAACTCATTTTTAATAATACACCTTAAAAATACATAGTCCATGTACAAAGAATCGAATAATATTTTCGATAGTTTGTCAACCCTGAAATTGTTTTCGATTATCGAAGTCAAGTTTGGTGAGTGATTGTTGCGATAAAAATGGCGTTAACTATTTGTTAACTTTGAGGGCTTGCACTTCGTGTAAAATTGAACAAAAAATTATTGCAAATTATGGATAATTAAGGCTAGGGTATATAAAATGAAAAAATGAAACCAATTTTTGAAAATGTTCAATGTGTTTTAATAAAGCGGCTTGTTTTGTGCTGTCCAAACTAAACTAAAAAAATTCACAAAGTGCAAGTCTTCTGTGGAGCAAAACTAACCTTGTGCGTGTTTGTGTGTTTTGTACTGTATGTCAAAATAAAGAAGAAAATGTGTATTAAAAGATAATAGTTAACCTGTTTGCGGCTTTTTGCGGCTTTTTGCGGTGCTTTAAACTTGAAGATGAGCTTAAACTCCATCATGCAACGCTTCTGGTCGTAGGAATGGCAACTCTAAAGCTTCTACAAACTGGATATTTGCCCAACTGAAGAAATGAACGCTTAAAATTTGACTAAACTTTACTAAAAATTTAATTTTTATTTACATTTTAGCTTTTTATTCACAGTTCTCAAAACTTTGTTTTCAGATTACGTATACGCAGTGTTGCCATATAAGGCGGTCGGGGTAGGCGTGGTCAAATTAACTTAACATTTTGTTTAAATATTATAGGTGTTATATCTATTAAAAGTACCAAGTTTCAACTCGATATCTGCAACACACGACTTTATGCCAATTATTTGGGAATTCGACCCACTGTGGCTTGGCAGCGTCGACGAAAATGATAAAATTCTTCAAGACGCAATCGGCAAACTGAGCAAATAAACTGGGGCATCTCATCGTCCTCGTGCACCTCCAAGGATGTGCATAATCCTATTCTGAACGCGGCTTGGCCATTGAATATATTAAAATCAGCTTTTTCAGCTAGACAAAGACGACAAACACTCAACATGGTGCAAGAGCGAACGGAGTAAACTTTATAGACAGATCCAACGGATATTAAAAGGATATTAATAATACATCCATGGGATATGTCATTAAGATCCAATGGATATTAAAAGGATATTAAAAAAGAGATCAAAAGGATATTTCAAAAAGATCCAATGGATATAGAAAAATGGATATTTTTCAACAGCTCAAATGGATAGTTGTTAAATATCCTTTGGATCTTTTAATATCCTTTTTTCGAAAAATAATCGACTTCGAAAAGATCCAATGGATCTTAAAAAAGGATAGTTAACTATCCAGTCCAAATGGATAGTTAAAAATCATCCTAAGGATCATCAAAAACTATCCTTTTTTTTCTCAGTGTACCATTAATAAAATCAATTAGTTGCACAGCTATATTAATTTTTAGTTCTGTCAATTGCTGCTTAATGCTCTTCTTGGGCATCTTATTGCAATGTATAGAACTTAAACCATTTTTTTTATTTAATTTTTTTGACAAGTTGAAAACAAGAAGAAGAAAACATAACAATTCAACTGGCATGTTGATAAAAAGGGTTGTTCACAATTGAACATGTTGAAAATTCATTAACTCACTTTGGGGTCGTGAATACCTATTTGTTTATTTTTTTAGTTTTTCGGTCCTCTGTGTCGCTGTCACAGTTCTACTCACCAGTTTGTCAGGATACTTAACTCACTCTTTTTCAGGCACGTTTACTTAAAGTGGTAGGAATCAAAAATGTTTTAATTGTTGTTTTTTTCGAGTTTTAATCCTCGTCGCCAATGTAATGCTTCGGGTTTAATAACTTATTAATTTGTTGTATATTACTTTACAATAACAATTGAACTGAATCTTTCAAGCATCTTTTATTTAAACCAGGGTTCGTAAATAACACACACATAAAATACATTGTTAAAATAAAATCTAAATGTTTTAAACTCATAGACAACATGTGTGTTTCGACATATTTTAAACAGTGTTTTGTACAACTTATGTGAGAATAACGAACACTGATAAAAAACACTAGGCATTTTGGACAGTTCAAAATCATATGTGTTTTAAACACATGCACTGTTAACACAATAAAAAACATGTTTATTTACATTTTAAACATTTAACAATTCGACACACGAAAGCAATAACATTTTGAACACTGAAAAGTACAAATTGAACTTCCCTTACAAATTTACATTAAATCAGGGACCGTAACTGTTATAATTTTTTTATAAAAATTACAAAATAAGAGTTATTTCGAAATTTTTTGAAAAAAATTTATTTTAATTTATATTTTTTTAATTTTTATGTAAAAATTTTTTTGAAAAAATTGTTTTCAATTTTACAATAAAAATTGAATTTAATTTTAATTTTTATTTTTAATTTTTAAAATAAAAATTATCAAACAATTTTTATTCATAATAATTAAAATAACAGTTATCCAACAATTTTTATTATAAAAATTAAAATAAAAATTAAACTCAAATAACTTTTTAACCAAGCGGCCAATTACAAATATTTTTACATATATTTGATCTATGGGTCACCAAGTATGTATACACATGTCTAGACGGTCCTGGAAGCATTCCAAAGGTACTTATTTCGCGTTTATATCTCTCGTATCAAAGCCTGAGAAAATCTATGCGCCTGCTTAGTTTTTATGAACACCGAAAAACTTAAACCTTATTGTAGTAACCTTTGGGTGACTTTTGTTAACAGTCCGTTATCAAAGCATATAGCCCAGCGGTACTGGAGCTAGCGCATAGTTGTAGAAAACCGAGTTCAAATCCTGTAATGGGAGAAAGGTTTTTTTTTTATTTTCTCTGAGTTAAATAAGTAAGTTTTAAGTAGGCCATGAAATTAATTTATTTGGCTAATAAGTTCATGACATGTAACTTGAGCTTACTTATTAACTCGGTGCAGATGGAGCTGAACGAGGAAGAACTTATTGAAGATAACAACGCTGACTTGGAAAAAGACATTTCAGAGATAAACTTATTCAGCCCCAAAACCATTAATATATATACCATATTATGGATTATTGGGAAGAAGAAAAATTTAGGTACCCTTGGCTGTACCAATTGGCCAAAATTGTACACGCAGTGCCTGCTACTCAAGTCGGTGTGGAGAGGTCATTTTCCGCCTTGAAATTGGTGCTTTCCGATTTGAGATGTAACCTTTCTGCAGAATCAATAAGAAAAATTATTTTTGTCAAGCTCAATAAATAATGACATAAAAACAATTAAATGAATTTGATGGGCAAAATTTATTAAGAAGCCTTCCAAATCATTGTGTTCATGTCATGAACTTATTAGCCAAATAAATTAATTTAACTAAGAGAAAATAAAAAAAAAAACCTTTCCCCCATTACAGGATTGGAACACGGTTCTCTACAACTATGCGCTAGCTCCAGTACCGCTGGGCTATATGCTTTGATAACGGACTGTTAACAAAAGTCACCCAAAGGTTACTACAATAAGGTTTAAGTTTTTCGGTGTTCATAAAAACTAAGCAGGCGCATAGATTTTCTCAGGCTTTGATACGAGAGAAATAAACGCGAAATAAGTACCTTTGGAATGCTTCCAGGACCGTCTAGACATGTGTATACATACTTGGTGACCCATAGATCACATATATGTAAAAATATTTGTAATTGGCCGCTTGGTTAAAAAGTTATTTGAGTTTAATTTTTATAATAAAAATTGTTGGATAACTGTTATTTTTAATTTTTATGAATAAAAATTGTTTGATAATTTTATTTTAAAAATTAAAAAATAAAAATTAAAATTAAATTCAATTTTTTATTGTAAAAATTGAAAACAATTTTTTTC
This sequence comes from Lordiphosa clarofinis, assembly GCA_018904275.1. NCBI lineage: Eukaryota > Metazoa > Arthropoda > Insecta > Diptera > Drosophilidae > Lordiphosa > Lordiphosa clarofinis. Next base: position 85,593 of record JAEIGQ010000327.1, on the reverse strand, counting down.
AAAAAAATTTTACATAAAAATTAAAAAGAAAAAAATTAAAAATAATTTTTCGATAAAAATTGGATATATAAATTTATGCCCATTTTAAATAGCTGACCAAAAAAATTAATTCTGGTGCCTCCCCTTGTCATATAGGTCCTAAAGATTAAATAAATTTTTATTATTTTATTTTTGTCCATAACTGTTATTTGCAGTCCCTGCATTAAATACCTAAATATTTGGCTTGAATAGCTGAGCTTCTTTCAGTCTTTTAGCTTCCATCCTTCAAATGTTGACTAAGAAAAAAGACTTTCAGTTATTGGAATTTCCCGCAGTTCGAAATATTCCTTTGCTTAGGTAGAATGTTCGTACCTTTAAGACATATCTACATATTAATCAGCTATATATCGATTCTACCAGGGAATGAAAATATCGTATGGCAATCACTTAATCGTAGGTCCTACAGCATCAGGGTATTTCCAGCTTAAGAATCTTGATCAAGGATCTCCATAGAAGCGGTAAATACTTAGAAAATAGTGATTTAAGACTAAAAATGAGATGACTGCATAAATTTGAATTTGGTCATACTGAGCCGCGATAAAACACCATGGATGACTGATGGTGAAGAATTTAGAAAAGTGCTGATCAGTCTTCAAATCAACGAAGGCCACGCCTGGCCCGCAGGACCGCATTTGTTTTTCACACCGACACGAGTCGAACGCATGCCGGGGTTTGCGCCAAGAGCGGAAAAAGCTTTCAGTCGCTGGCCTGCATGTCGGAACTGTCTTGCGTCGCTTTTTTTTGCTGTCGCTCTTCTTGACAAACCCTGCTTTAAATTCTTTAAAACGGCCAAAGAGAACTAACACTAGTTAAAATGCAAGCACCCAAAAAAACAAAATAAATGCCTTTTAAGTATAATCATATGTTTATTCAAATATGGTGTTTATTAATTTTCCCTACGCGATAACTTCAGCTTAGTCTTTATGTTTGCTTTCTTGACGGTTCCGTTACGCTGCCTTCCTCATATATTTCCAGAAATATTAGCCAAGTCCTTGTTGCATAGCTTGCTAGCATCTTTATATGAACCGTCTTGTTACCAGTCCAGCTCCTTGGTATCGCATTTTTTCGGTCTTCCCATTTTGCTCAGAAATTTAAACAGTAGCTGCTCTATTTATCAGACGAGCTCAATCACAAGCACAAATGCAAAGCATACTTTGAGCCGAATATTTATTTAATGTAAATTTGTAAGGGAAGTTCAATTTGTAGTTACAGTGTTCAATATGTTATCGCTTTCGTGTGTCGAAATGTTAAATGTTCAAAATGTTAATAAACATGTTTTTTATTTGTTCAAAATGTTACTATTAGAAACACACTTTGTTTTAAAGTGTTCAAAACGCCTGTGTTTTTTATCAATGTTCTTTATTTTGACATAAATTGTTTAGAACACTGTTCAAAACATTTTGAACATTCCCAATAAAAACAATGAAAAAAACAATGCTTACTGTTTTGAACAATGTTTAAAACACGATGTTTTGTACATTGTGTGTTATTTACGAACCCTGATTTAAACTAGACCTCCAAATGTGACGTAGAGTTCCAGGCTGCATTTGTAAGTTTTTCTGTTTTATTGTTACTTTTAATTTTAATAAAAAAAATAGAGCTAAGTTAACTTCGGCCGCCGAAGTTTTTTTACCCTTGCAGCTCGTATAATTTATAGAATAATTTGAATACAATTGGATTTTTGTTTTGCTTGCTTCTTTGACCTCTTCTGCGACCAATTGACCGTCTAGTTGCTTATATTATTAATATTAATATACTATACTAATATTAGCATATTAACATTGATAACAAATAAGTATACGATGGATCATTTCTTTGGAAGTACGGTTTCGACGAATGTACACAAAGACTTCGTGCAACGTAAGGTCAATATCGCTTAAAAACTGATGGAGAAGATTGCATAGAAAAATACGGACGGACAGACGCACATGGCTATGTCGGCACGGTTATTGAAGCTGATCTAGAATATATAATTTAAGTGGTCGTAGAGGGATTTTTTATGCGTTACAAACACCTGGAAACTTTTAATATCGATTCTGCAAACATATACACGTTTATGTAGGTCAAATATATATCTTATGGAGTAGAAAAAAATTAACTTACGCTATGTAAAAAAAATTGCGACAAAGCTTTGGCGAGTAAATGTTTATAAAACCTATCGGTACAATCCGGGTCCATCTGAGTAAAGTTTTAAACTTGGATAGTTAGGTACATTATCTCTATATGTTTAAATATGGCAGTTGTGAGTTTGAATTAACCAAAATCAATTAGGTTGCAGGTTTAGAAACTTAATTTGTCGAATTCATGCCAACCCAGTTGTTAATTGGAGTCGTAAAGGCCTATACTCAGATCAGGGGTGTATATCCATTTACGATCATCACAATTACAATTATTTCGTAATAAAACATTTAATTACCATTACAACTACTTTCATGAAATGGCAAATTGCATTGGAAAATGCTTCAATTCTTTTAATTACCAATATTTAAATATCTAGGTAACATTTCTGAAATATTTGTAATGATAATTGTAGTTTTTAAATGCGAAATAGTTGTAATTACAATTGCAATTCAATTTTTGAATCGTATAATGAACATTTCGATTTACAGCCCTAACTCACATGAGATAAAAATTTAGTTCGGCACAATACCAAGCATGCCAATCCCAGCCGAGGGATTTTATACCCTTTGAGATTCGACCAACTCTTTTGGGTTAAATAATGTGGGGATATGGGACAGTTTTAAAAATTAGACTGTAACCTAAATATAAAATGGTGTTGATCAAAAATATATAGGACAGAGTGACCTCTTCTGCAAAGAATATACATCAATACTAATGCAGTGCTTAAGACACTGTTACGTTTAGCTTGTCAGCTCCTCTTAGACGACAGCGCACACAATTTGCTTCGTTTTCGGGTTCATAGGAGTAGCGTTGCTTATGCTTTCTGCAAACAATCTGTCGTGACTTTTTGGCTGCAGGCGAGTAAATCGTTGGAGGACTTTGGAATCGCACTCGTTTGCGGAAACTTGACTTTTGTTTGGTCGATTTAGCCGGCGATGAAGCTGGGGTCAAGAAATTAGCGCCGCTATAGTCCTCTCGTAAATGGTTCAACTGGGAATCCTGCATGTTGATTTCCACCATGGCCATAGGCACTATGGCAGGCGAAGCATCTGGTATATCAGAACCTTCTTCGGCTTTTTGAACAACTGTTGGTTCTATCACAATGTCGTCATCTGAAATAAAGAATGCTCTTAGAGAATTCCCAGAAGAAGGATTAATTTATTTTACCCAAAATTTCCAACACATTTCCCTCATGATTTTCCGTCTCATAGTAGTTGCCTCCCTCATCCACGCCTACTTGGGTGGAAACACTGTCCAGTTCCACTGTTTCCGAATCCGAGCCATAGCACTCCGAGCCATGTACGTGACTGTAAACCGCCTCATTTCTTTTTTTTATAAAAAAGCGTTCCAGCTCAGAGAACAAATCATCCAGCACACTTAGGCGACATTGTTTCTTGGCCTCGGCTAGCAGCAGATCTTCTACCTCAAGGCGTACCTGCTGTTCGATCTCGTCGCGTACTTGTTGCCTGCAGATTGATTGCAGGTCTTTTTTATGTGCCTCCATTTCAGTACGGATCAGCTGAGCGGCCTGAAGACGCCACTGGGCATTACTTTCTGAACACGTCGTGGGTACGCATCTAGACACGTCTTGGAGTTCAAGCTCGTCATCCAACTCAATTTTTTCCGGTCGCGGTTCTTGGCGCTTGAAGCGACGCAGTCGTCGGTCTGCGGCTTGGCAGCGTCGACGAAAATGATAAAATTCTTCAAGACGCAATCGACAAACTGAGCAAATAAACTGGGGCATCTCGTCGTCCTCGTGCACCTCCAAGGATGTGCATAATCCTATTCTGAACGCGGCTTGGCCATTGAATATATTAAAATCAGCTTTTTCAGCTAGACAAAGACGACAAACACTCAACATGGTGCAAGAGCGAACGGAGTAAACTTTATAGACAGAAATTTAATACTTTTAAATAAACAAATCAGCCGGAATAAAATCTTTTTAAAACAAAACAAGCTGTCAGCCGAACGGTCACTCTGGCTGCCAACGGTCACGCTGGAAACGATTGCAAATCGATATGCGATAAAATCGGTCAGATAACCGACAACATTTTTAAATATTCCGCCACTAAAAATACTTGACGCCCTAGTCTTGGGTATTAGTGTTGGGTAAAGGTTGTTCTTGTCTCTGAACATGTTCACTTGTTCTTTTTTTCTAAGTGAGTCAATTCACTCAATTCGCTCACTTGTTCTCTTGTTCACTTGTTCTTGTTCACTTGTTCTTGTTCACTTGTTCATTTGTTCTGGTTCACTTGCTCTTGTTCTACTGCTCTTGTGTTCTCAGCGAGCGAGAGAAAACAGATGATTACAAGTGTATGTGTGTGTATTGCTGTTTGGCCCCCGATCATCATGCAGATGCCAAGCTAAGTTTGCTCGTCATATTAGCCATCTAGTCGTCGCGTATTTTTGGCAACATGTAGGGCTGGCTTATACACAAAGCTTGCCTTTGTTGGCTTAGAGGACCAAATTGCTCGACTTTTTTCACAAGGGCAGAATGGTCGTTGTTGTTGTTCTGCCGGACAACTGGATCCACTGTGCGGTGTGATGCTTTGTGATTTGCAACTTAAGGTAACGCTGCAATATTTACATTTCGCCGTTTTAACATCCAATTCGGGCGCTTTGCTTTCTGAGTAAAGATATGTATTAAAAAAGCGGGCGTGATTGCCACACTTAAAGGTTGCTTAAAGCAGGCCATTCACACACGAATTTGTTCGAGGAATTTTTTCAGTTCGACGAAATGTTCGACGTTAGTGGAGGTGTTCGTGACAGTTTTTTTGTTTGACGTTTTGTTCGCAGAGAATATAAATGTTTCTATCTTGCGAGTGTTCATGCGAACTTGTTCGTCAATGGATGGGAACATTTTGACGAACATCATTTGTAAAAAATTTTTGTAGAGTGAACAAGTGGCCAAATGAGCAATAAATTGTTGCTGGAATTTATTGAATGCCCCCAAATTGATCAAATAATGCTCTAAGCAAATTTGTATCGCCATTTAGGCCGTGATTCTGTTAGTTTTTGCTGCCCTATTTTCATTTTTATTTGGTGAGATTTTGAATCAAATGATGTTCGTAAAAAATGTTCGCCAGGTTAGTGGGCAAATGAATTTTTGGGCGGCGAACAAGTTCGTCGAACAAATTCGTGTGTGGATGGCCTGCTTAACACAGAGTTGCCATAATCTGACAACAAACAGTGAACTAATTCAACAGTCAGGTCACCCTGAATAGTTCACTGAACTAGATACCGAACAGATGTTAGGGTACAGCACACAGAGCAACACACAGAAGAAGACAAAACTGAACAGCTCACAGAGCGAGACAGACAGAACAACTCTCAGAGCAAGGGAGAGACTGAACAGTTAACAGAGCAAGACAGAACAACTCTCTGAGCAAAAGAACAAAAGAGCAAGAACAGAACAAGAGAACAATTAAAGAACAACTCAGAGCAAGAACAGAACAATTCAAGAACAACTCAGAGCAAGACAGAGAACAAGATAGACTGAACAAGACTCGCTGAACAAAAAAGAACAATTGAAGAAGAACATTTTCGCTTGCTCAGTTTTAAGAACAACTCAATTTTGTTCACTCACTCATGAGCTATCCAACTCTATTGGGTATTGATTTAGTGGGATTGGCGGGTACTGTGCAACAGGCCATGGCTAGCACCAGCAGAGCTGTGTGTCCATCCGGTTTGAAACCAGACACGCGGTAAAAGTTGGTTAGGAGGAGGAAAATAAGCGCTGGTAAATCACCAGTGGTGATACAGTTTAAGAAAGTAATAAAAAAAGGGAAAAATCAGTAAGTGCAAATAATAATGTTCCTAAGGTAACTTGGAAGTACAAATTCGATGAAATGCACTAGGGACCGTTCATTCTCTACCAAAGAGACCAAAGAGAGTCAGATAAAAGAATGGACAATTGATCCATAAAAGATGTAAAGTTACGTGCAAGTCAGCTTTAAATGCAAATAATTTACCCAATCAAAAAGACTGCTCAGCCTGCGAAAGCAGCTAAAACAGTTTCTACTATAAAGGAATGGAGGAGTACTCTGAACTCTTTCAGTTACTTGCTTCCAAGTAAGTCTTGCTTACTGGAAGGGAAATTAGAACCACTTCCACACCTCTTTCGTTGGCACAAGAAAAGTTAAATTCTCTTAGTGAAAAACTTTCCGCATTTTTGATCAAACCAAAAAACATAAACCGATTGGATGCAGTCGCAAAATCGTTCCTTTTCGAAATAAAGGCTTACACTAATAAAGCCAACGCTAAAAGCGATTTGACAGACATGAACTCATCAATAGAACATCTTAATCAGATTCCCCGACTCCACATTTTTTAAACCTGAATTTTCTTTCGTCAGTTTCTAATGTTTCTTCTAGGGCTCTAGATTAAATATTTCTTTTTAAGTCTTTTTAAAATTTTTCAAAATTTTTTTAAAGGAACATTAATCGCTCTAAATTCTTTGGCTTTAAGAACCTGCGTTCGACAGTCGCTTTCCAGCTTTACTAAATGTACTTTCAGAAGCTGTGGATGGTGCCGGAACGAAAAAATATTTTTTAGCCACTTCATTTAGGGTACTCAGACAAACTTTTTGTCCAAGCTAAAAGGACTTAAGTTCACTTCCCATTTTTTGTGTGTTTAACTACATCTCGCATATTAGTAGGATTATTATTAGTAAAATAGTGGCATATTTTCTCCCACCAATTTGCAGAGAGGCAGTGTCTGGAATTAAATTGTGGATACATGATCAGACAGAAGTAAAATTCGCTTTACCATTAAATATAAACTATTCCACCGAGTAGCGACTTCTCGAATAATTGTGTAAAAATTATTTAAAGATTGGACTGTTTTAGGTTTTTACTGGTCACAGTACGTGATTTGAAAACTAACAATTTGCTTACATTTGGAAATCACGTCGCACAGTGGCCGGTTTAACGAATTTAGCGTTGCAAAAATCTAAAATTGATAGTCGATTTTTTTGACTGCTTTAATTTAATTGAATAAACGGAACCCCAGATAGCCCGCAAATGTTTAGTTTATTGAATTTGGTCAATAATTTTGGATTTTACAGTGGTTCAAAGTAGAACAATTTTTCAAACTGATAAATTTTTGTATTTTTTTGGTTTCAAATGTTACGTTTTGGAACGTATAAAATCCAAACGGGGATTCCGATTGCAATTTGGTTTTTTGCTTTTTAAAGATGCATCGATTCTGTAGAAAAATGTACAAGGAAATTTTTTTTTATTATATGAGTTATGGTCGTTTTACTGAAGTACTATTTTTGTACCTTATTTTCCCACTATGATGGACTGCGAAAAGTACACTCACGCTCATTCACGCTTCTAGAGTGAAAATTTTTTTAAAATACATATTTCTTAACAAAAATATATATATGTGGTCTTGTGCATAGCCGCGCCTTGCGAGTATGAACGACTTGAACATATTATAATGCATGAATATTCTACGTATTTAGGTGAAATCAAGCGGAGTGCCGGTTTTGCGTAGCATAAATCGGAACTTTTGAATGGAAAGAGATATTTGATATTTGATAGAGAATTTCAGTAGCTTTCAAATAAGCTTAAGTTCATTATTGTAGGTCAACTGGGTGACCCAGGATTGGCCGCCAAACAGCAAATTGGATAAACTGAAAAGGTTGCAAGAAATAGGAAAATCATTTTAACTTTTTTTTTTTTGAAGCGACTTATTATACACTTGAAAAGTGTATTATAATTTTGCCCAGAAGCTTGCAACGCATAGAAGGAATCATCTCCGACTACATAAAGTATATATATATTCTTGATCAGCGTGACGAGCTGAGTCGATTAAGCTTTGTCCGTCCGTCTGTCCGTCCGTCCGTCTGTCCGTCTGTCCGTCTGTCCGTCCGTCCGTCTGTCTGTTTCTACGCGAACTAGTCCCTCAGTTTTGAAGCTAGCGAGCTGAAATTTTGCACAGAGTCTTCTTTTCTCTGCACGCTGCTAATATGTCGGAACCGACCGGATCGAATAACTACTTCTTGTAGCTGCCAAACAAATGATCGGTCGAAAAATGGATTTTAATGAGAAAAACTGTTCCTCAATATTACCGCTTTCAATCACGGTCATGGGTAATATTAAATGTTTTTAAGCTGATCTGCGAAGTTTGGTCGAAGTCAATAACCGTTGAGACAAGCGATTTCAAGTGTATAAAAACTACGGCACGGACGAAGTTAGCCTTGCCTTTCTCGTTTAAATTATAATTGTTAAACTACTTAAAATTTACCAAATTTAATAAATAGATAACTTTTATAGCCTATTCACACTACAGTCCATCTACCGTTTACCGTCTACCATCAAAGATGGTAGGTAAGAACTTGCCGTGCCAAATTTTCTTAAAATATTCCACCGTCAGCTGGGGATGTTCCTATCTCATGCTGTTCCAAGCGATATTTTTGGGTCCACCACTAAATAATTGCCCTTCACAACTAAAATATATGCACTCAACGTAATTTGAATGTTAAAATACAAATGCCGCGCAACAGAAAACAGATGAAATTTTAAAATATTTCAAAAACTATTAATTCCTTTTATAAATGTAATGTATTATTTACTTAATGACATTAAATTATCTGCTTCGACTCAATTGCATCTAAATGCTTCGATGCATTGGGCAGTTTCGTATAAGCCCATATTGCCCATATTGCCCATATCGCACATTTGTCGGTTGTTTTTTTAACACCCCGGCTATGCATCAAGGTATTAGTGGTATTCCTGAAAGTTGATTTGCTTTTGATTTGCTTTCGTGAAAGCAAAAGCAAAGCAGTTGATGGAACGACCCTGATTTCATTTTGATTTGCTTTCAATTGGCGCCAAATTTAAACATTAGCGGGTAAGCAAAAAATGACAAATGAAATTGTAAAATTGAATTTTCTAATGTTCTTTAACAATAGTATGTGATCAGAATCTGTAGTTCTAAGAAGTTTGTAACTTAACTAAGGTGAATTCAATTAATTATGTATTTGTTTATGACCACAGAAAGTGACTGCCATTTGACAGATCCAAAGAGGAAGAGGCAGGATAAATTAGTGGAAGAATTTGTAACCTCGAACCTTCTAGGAGAGCTGCACACCTTTGAACACGTCAAGCACAAGCTCCAAGAACTCGGGCACTTATGACTCTGTCCACTTAAGGCCGCGGGCCTTGTTTTCAGTAGTCTCGAATGCAGTCTTAGATGCAATAAATAGTTATAATTTAATTGTTAAAATATGGAAAGCAAAATAACTTACATTTTTTATATTTAAATCACAACAAAATTTAAACAAACACCAAGCGCGCGGAGCCATTTTTTCTACGAGAACGGTCTCACTTAAACGAAAGCAAATCGAAATCAACTTCGAGGTTGATTTCGCGAAAGCAATTAGTATGACCTTAATTTCCTTACATTTTCTGGGCACACTGCTCATTTTGTATGGATCAGCTGTGATCAGCTGTTTCGCGAAATCAAATCGAAAGCAAATCAAAAGCAAATCACTTTCAGGAATACCACTATTATGTAATGCTGCTGATAAGCAGAGGCCAACACTATTGCTAAATTTACAGAATTCCAATTATTTTTCTTTTATAACTGGCATGTTTACATCATGTGGCAAGAAAAAGCCAATGATGGTGGACGGTAGACGGTAGATGGTGGCCATGTGAACACGAATTTCATTTTTCCACCGTCTTCTCAACGTTCCACCAAGATGGACTGTAGTGTGATTAGGCTATTAATTAGTAAAAATATTTATTTTCAAAAAAAGTATTTATTACTAAAAATAATTTTTTTCATACAAAATAAATATTTTTAGTAATAAAAAAATTATTTTCATATTAAATTTTGTTAGTTTTAATTAGTTTAACAATATAAATTTTAATAAATCGCTTAAAAAAAGTTAAAATGTTTTTTTTTTATCGCATGCGACATTTGCAACATTTTAAACTTTTCACTTTGACCTACAATGAAATCTTTACGTTCATATTAAGGCTTCAGAAATTCTTTATAATCGTCCCCTTGAAATTTTTCAAAAATCTCTTTCCGTTCAAAAGCGAAACCGGCCACTGTGCGTTGTTAAGGCAGGGAAGTCGAAACATTTCTTTAACTAAAGCGTATTCAAATCATGGAATTTTGCGAGTCTTAATAAATCGAACAATTTTTTTACTTGTAGCATCTAAACGGTTGAGCATTAACCACATTCGTACACAAGAGTTTGGTCCATTAATTTTTTTTTGGTAGTTGCATATATTGGTCATCCTTCCTCATCTTAAGGACAGCAAGTAAATTTTTATAAGAAAATAGTGTGTCGAGACCTTTTCATGTAGGGTTGCAAAAACATCGATTGTGAAAAATAATCATCCATGTCTGCAGCTTCGATAAAAACATCGATGCATCGATGTTTCCATCGATGTTTCTCCAGCTCTAGGTTGTACCTCGAATAGCCATACTCTCTACCTAATAGAAATGGAGAACAATTATATCGTTCAAAGTTTTGGAAGAAAGATTAACATCCAAAAAATTTTAAATACACTGTTTAGCAACAACGTTTTTGACAAAGCTGCCCTTGCTAATATGAACGAACTTAACGATATCAGATGCGATAGTAACAAACTATCGATATCGCTTCAGAAATGTTCATCAAAATGTTCATTACATCATTTCCCATCACTTACCAAAATGAAATTAACGTAGATCTATAAAATTAATATCTCACATAACACACATTTTCTGTTTGATACCTACACGGTGGGTGGACAAATAACTCTAGGTTACCTACGGTTCTCTTGGAACTTAAGTCTAAAAAATCTTAGAGATTCTGTTTCTAGCGTTTTATTTATTAAAATTTGTATTTTTCGATGCAAAGGTCGTCCAAAAATTCTCGGCCTCCAACTGATAGTCTCTTCAAAAATGGTGTGCCAACTGTAATACTGATTCCGGAATTCTGAGTTATTCGGAAAAAAATAACGGAATCATCAGCATAGATGTCGTCCAAAAATATGTTGACCAAAATTTGACAAAATGGCGGCCACTTGAAAATAAAATTCCCATTTTGGACCCCTTTTTTCAGTCTAGTTTAAAAGATTACAAATCCAAAAGTTGGAGGTTAAAACAGTAGCCACATTAATTCTGCGTCGATTAAAACTTATTTTATTAAATTCGGTTTAGTACAATTTGCGTAATCACTGTCACAGATTTACAAAGCGTGTGGTATCGAGAAAAATGCGTTTATAGTTTTACTCTGCTGAGAAAAAACTCATTTTGGCTTCACTAAAATGGCTGTATATTCTAAGAAACTTTAAAGCTTTAATAGTATGCAAAAAAAAAAAATAGAGAAAAAAATCATCCTCCTCAGACCAATCAATCTCGAAACTCGATTTCTACCCATTAAACCACTATTCTATCATACCCTTTCCTTTTAACCATTTTTTTTCTTAACATCCTTTCTCTTAGCTCGGCATGTAGGAATCCTGAAACCTTATTTTAAGTCAATTTGTAACTCCTACATAGTAACCAAATTAGCAACAGGACACAATTTTCAATATAAAACGAAATTTTATTTAACAAATTTCTATGCAAGCTGGAAGAAAAATACTTTAAATGTTACGGCTCTCAGTTTGAAAATGCAATTGGAAAGTATTTCTTGTCCTTCTCGACAATGTCTTCCAGTACATCATCAATATCCGTGTTGGGGTAACGGTCCACCCAGGATTGTATATATCCCTCATGGGTGGCCTCGTAGGTCTTCAGTTGGACTTTGTTGTCCTTGACCATTGTGTTGGCCTGGACGAGTATCATGCGGGGTTTCTTGTGAGCCAGGCAAATGTCACGCCACTTGGCCCACGGATGTGCGCCCGTCTCGTTCACCTCGGAATAATGTTCATACATTTTGGTGGCCGCCTCAATGTCTGCGGTGGACTTGTACACCTGCAACTTGGTTAGGAATTCACCGAGAGCCTTTTTGCCCACAGTTTCGATTTTACTGCGGTCCACGGTAAGCAGCAAGTTTTTGCCGTCTTCAGTTTCCTCGACAGTGACCAGACCTTCGCCTGCTTCCAGCAGGACCTTCATGATGACAAAGCGAGCTCGAGAATGCGCCTGAAGCCATAGTTTTGACTTGGGATTGTACATTTCGAGGGCCACACCCATACCATTCCAAATCAGGCTAAGCCAATTGATGTAGATAATGTTGTCCTGCTCGACTGTATCTTTAAATCCGAATATCTCCAAAATATCTCGCTGCAGGGACAAGTAGAGGCCAACTGCTTCGGCACGGCACTCTTCGTAGGACGAACCAATGGCACCGAATTTAGTATCATAAGTTTCTCCTGGCAAGTACCATTTGCTTATTGCTTCACCAGTTATCAGATTCTTTGTGTTTTCCTTGTCAAAGTTGTAGGAGCCATTCTCATCGATCCGAAACAGTTTGCCACTGCCATGGCCCAAAAGCTCATGCAGACCCACTTGCACCTCGAAGGCTTTTACTTTGTACTCTTTCATGAGCGTTTGATCGTCCTCGGAAAGGAATGGTATGGCGTCCTTGCGATTTATGTTGGCCAGCACATTGCCCAAAGAGACATTCTTGAAGCCCTCATCCTGCCGAATTTCATCGTCTGGAAGAGTTCAAATATTTTAAATATAAATCATTATTAGAGTCAATTTACTCACAATTGGGTATATTTATGCCAGCTGGAACACCGCTGCCAGCAAATGTTAGAACATCCAACGATGTGAAATCAGGCTTCAGGTACGAATCCTTCTCATAGGGCTCCGTCCATGGCAAGTACTCTACCAGTTTTTCAGCTCGGTTCACCAATTCGGAAAACTTTGCCGAACTTTCTTTGTTCACCATGGCCACAAATCCCTCGAATTCGGCTCTGCCACCAGCCGGATCACGATAGGTTTCAATGAAACCGATATAGGTCTCAATGACAGGTCCCTTGTCCTTAATCCACCATCTCGAACCATCCTTGTGCTCGGCCAGAGAGCCCTCCTCAAATGATTTGACGTAGTGCTCTATCATTTTCGCCTCATTCTCGTTAGCGGCATACTTCTTGGCTTCCAGCAAATGGGTATTAACTCGATGCAGCAATTTCTGATAGTCACCGCGGGTGACGCGGAAACTATTGCCCTGGTATTCCTCAATGGGCAAGGTAATGCCCTCCTTGCTGCTTTCGGCCACGGAGCCCAGCTTGATATCGTAAATAGTTTTGCCATTTTCCTGCACCTTAAAGGTGCGACACATGTACGGCTCCATGCGTTTCGAGGTCAGCCAGGCATTGACAATTTCCGAATCCTTCTTCGTACAATTGTCCGACCAATATGTGGTAATACCGTCCGGTGCAAATCCCAAGATTTCATTACGCGATTCCAGCGCGTAAATAAGACCCTTGACCTTTTCATAAATCTTGGCCACACGTGGATCATCTCCATAGGCCGCAGAGGAGGAAACAACTTTCTCAAATTTATCCTCGTCTAGATTAGGCACTATTTTGCTATCGCCCATTCCCTTGTAGTTGCCGGCATTGGCAAAAACTCCGCAAGCATACACAAGAAAACTCTGAAAGGAAAATTAAAATTGTATTTCAAAAAGGATTCGTTTCAAAATTTTGAAACCAAATATAGAAAATATATTTTGTAAGCTATTCAAGAGGTGCGGATTGTTAGGTGGTCACTTCGACTTACACATACCACATATTTAGAGCAGAGTTCCCAGAGTGCCCCTGGGACACGAACATACTCGCCTACCCACACCGAATGCTTTCCGAAGTCATGCTTAACTGTGTGTTAGAGACACAGTCACACTTTATATTGAGAGATCAATAGCATGAGAGATCTAACCTTACTTTTAAAATTGTTATGCCCCTAGATATCATAGCCCAGGAAGCCTGAATTCTTTATATCGATTTTGCTAAATAAGTTTATGTTCACTGAACTTAAATGTTCGTAACAAAAAATTCTTTTTAACAATGGGATCAGGAAACTTTATAAAAATTGGTTAATTTTGGAATCATTGATTCATCTCAGAAAAAAATATTAAAGTCCTTGAATTAAGACTTTAATATATTTTCCGACTAAACACGGGACCTCGGGACTTAAAGTCCAAATACAACATAAAAAATGAATTTACTTGTTGTCCCATATTTAAAAAGAATTATTTCTGATTCTTTGGGGAGCCCAAATAATATTTCACATTTAAAAGACCTTCAACTTGTGTTACCAGGGAGAGTATGACAACAGGCGACTGCCACTACTTAACAATAGTTGTAATGCTGCAAGCATCTTGTTTTCTGAACAATCTCAACTTTGCGATATCAAAGCGACATCAAATTTTAGGCATTTTGTACATTAAATCGGTACAATGACGATGCGAGCTCTTTTCGCTGGGCCTTACTGATTATAAAAAGTTATCTTCTTCTTTATTGGCCATCACAACTGTTTAACAGACTGGGCCTCAGCGATTAACGCTTTCAAGTCGCTTCTATTTTTGTGCTTCGCGTGAGGTCTCTGCTCTTGAACTCCCTACTTAGCACGTAGTAGCATCGATTTGCAAGAGTGATTCTTCGTCGGATTTCCAGACTGATGTTGTTGTCGCTGGTTATGGTCGGTCCGAGGTAGACAAAATCCTCTACAACTTTAAAGTTGTACTATCCCGTTGTAACAGATTGTTCAAGTCGCAAGGACTTTCTGTCCTCGTTAAAAAAAAGTTAAAAATTATCATAACACTTATTGTGACCTAGAATTGCTTTAAGAGCTAAACGATATATCGGATCAGTTTTAAGAAAAATTTTTTCTATCCATGTCGAAATATGCTTATTAAATGAATCAAGTGGAAAATATTTGTGGACCGAAATAAAAAACCAGGGATGCAAACTGAACCGCTACCGAACGGCCGAAGTTGAAAACTGATAAACAGAACCGCGAATAGAACCAACACAGAAACGGCGTTTTTTCGAAAATACTGTACTGAACTGAAATGTACCACGAATTTTTAGACGTAAAGCGCTTATCTTCAGACAGTGATACGTGCAATTTTGGAAACCCGATTGATGTAGTATTTAAGAAAAGTTCTATATTTTTGATCAATTTGATCGCTTGCAATTGCCCACCGACTTCTTAATAATATTACACATGATCCCTCATGTTTCTTGATCTCAAACCCAATTTAGCCAGGAGATTATCGATTTAGAAATCTGACATATAATAATTGCAATCCAATCGAAAATCACCCTTTTTTCAATGTGAAAATCTATAGGACTTAGACTGAATTTTCGACTCCATATATTTTCAGCGATTTCATATAATTTAAATTTCCCAAATTTCACTAGCTGAACCCGTCGCGACTTTGTCCGCGTCCAAAATTAAAGAAATTTTGTTGTTTTATGTTGTACACAGTCTCGAGCTCCCCGTCATGTCGTTCTAAAGGTCCAAACCAAATTTTTTAAGTGCTCGAAAATTCCGGAATTATATGTTAATCCCCGACAGTCAAGTGGATGCTGAATACATACTTCTGCCGCAGGACCACAAGTGACAAGTGAATTTCGGGTCTAGCGATATTTTATGAAGACTGTGCATTTTAGAGAAGCATTAGCACTTTTCAATCATAATTCAATTGAAATTGGCTTTTTAATTTTTTCCTTTCACCTGCGCACCACTCTTTCCCCACCCTCCTAACCATCCTCCACCGCTGTGCAAAATATTATCTGAGCGCCACAGTTTCGTTACTTTTCTTTGGCTACATATGTATGTATGTGCATATTTGGCTGCTAGCTTTATGAAATTCCAACTTCGTTATTTTTAAATATGGTCAACATATTTTTAAAGCTATTAATGTGTTTATTATGGGCCATAAGATTTCATTTAATTGGATGAGGCTATTCGCTGTTTGTTTTTATTTTGTTTTTGTACTGTTTTTCTACATACTGTCACTCAGAAAGTCGTTCACTCTCTCTTGCGCTCTTATTAAAACAGCTTATCATGTTATGTGCTCCATACAAGTATTTATTTGGCTTTTTATTTCACTTGAGCGCCAGCATAACTCAACGAAGGTCTATGCCAAATCTTAGATCTGTAGGCAGTTTTTGCTGTGGGTTGATATATGTCATTCTGTCAGTCCGTCAGGCCCTCAGAATTATAGGTATAGATTGTTAATGCTAGCAAATATCCTACCAAAACTTATGGCCACAGAAGGGCTAGAATAATGTCAACAAAGGTCTCAATGTTAAGCTGTCAGTCAGTCGAAGATATTTATCAAGAATCTAAGATCACATATAAGGGAATTAATGCTGAAACAGTTAAGCTAAGGACAAGTGAGTGCAAAGACCATCTTTTAAAGGTCGATGTACGGCTCTGGGCAAGCATCACTATGATGAAGTCAGCACTTACCGTAAACTCATCCGCCGATACACCCGCATTTAAAGCTTTCGCCTTCAGCTCGGCTGGTGGTTCGGCCACAAATATGCGATGCAGCAGGGAAAAAATCAATGGTGCCTCAGGACTGGATTGTATGAGCGCAATCATGCCACCATCCCATGAGGCCTTACTAAAATAGTGAGCATACAGCTTTTCCTTATCTGTCAAATTCTCAAAGGCATTTTTGCAATCCAGATCGGCTATGGGTTGCGTGTTTGGCAAAACAAAGTGCGAGGATTTGCTGGCCATCTCGTTTGCCTGTGGGAGATTGGAGCTGGAACTGTAAAGACAAAAGGTTAACGGTTGTAAATAAGTAGAAACGTTCCAGAGTACCTGTAATTTCGAAATTGTTGTCTGGACAGGGTGAGCGAGAATGTTGCTGTAGCTCTAAGCTGGCTGGGACTTGGCGTTTGATTGCTATATTGTTGGTTAAATTCGAATCTACTAATGGCTTCTGTACGTAAACGCAAGCGACAAAGCCTGTTTAGTTGATGACGACACTTTTGAATTCTGTTTAGCAACATGACTACAAATTTTGACTACAAATACTCGTAGTTCCAAAACGAATGCCCCAGGTAGACTGGATAAACCGAACTAATTTGTCATAGCAGTTTTCCCTCTGGCCAACTGAAAAGGGGGAAATGCTTCTTTAATTTCGAAATGAGGCCAAATAAAGAGATAAAGGAACATAGTGAGAAAACGTGATGATTATGCATTTTTGGAAGCGGAAGATGTGGCAGCAATACGGGATGTCACATTTTTGTACTCAGAAGCACCTGCTGCTTAGGGCTTTAGGGGTGGGGCAGCCACTACATGTTGTTAGTCAATTATGAAGCAAAACAAAGGCAATCAATGATATATATCAATTAGAATAAATGTACGTACCTTACGAATGATAAAAATGCAATAAAAAAAAGCCGACAAAATTGCAAGTTGGCAGTGACTAGGGATGGCAAAAAATTACTTGAATAGAGATGGACAAAATAATTACTTAATCTCGTGCAATTACAAATACTCACGAGCTCAGTGAAATCACAATTTAACTATTCTTGAAAATTGTGAATAACACTTTAAGCACAGCATAGTTAACGTCGGACCTGCCCGACTTTGATATACCCGTTACTGTTAGTAGACAGCGCATGCTGTCTAATATTTGTGGGCCTTAAGGAAAAGCCTAAAAGTAGCCAACACATTTATATATGGGTATTTCCCTGATGTCGAAAGGGACAATCGTAGGCATTTAAATTTAAAGAAGGCAAAATAAAACGAATTTTTGTTTTCAGCTAGGCAGTCTATAAACTTTTAAGCAATTTGTTCAAAGGTTGGTTTTGGGTAAATTTTGGTTTTCATGATAGACTAGGTTACAAGATCCAGTATATTGAATGGATGGTGGTGATTATATATTTATTTTTGTGTGCTGAACGCGAATCTGTTTTCAGAAATGGTCCATCACGTCGAGGTTTTCAGTAATTTGAGCTTAAAGTTCCAAAAAAGGAACTTGGCGCATTTTGTTGGGAATCTGAAATTTTGTTTGGAACTGTACGATTTTTTCTAGTGAAGATATACCATTTCGAAAACATAGTTTAGATAATAGTAAAATTACAAAATTGTCTTCTGCCCTGCAAAAACAGCACAACTGGCTAGTATTTTGTATAGAATTTCCACCAACAACCGTTGCATACTTTATGGCAGCAACAATATGTAGGATTTTTGTGAACTCGTATAAAATTACTATAAATTGTATATCTTCATTGAAAAAAAACGTAGAGTTAGTTAGTTTATTTCAAAGTGAAGGAGTAGTACTGTTCGATATAAGCAAGGAATAACTTTTGCCGATATTTTTGTGAATTCTTTTTGTTTGCATAAAAGCATTCTCTTGGATATTAGTAATATCAGTAGTACTTGTAATATCCAAGTGAATGCCCTCAAAAAACCTCCCATTTTGTGGCCGTAACTAACAAAAATACCAACCAAAAATAAATTTAAAAATTATTTGATGTCGATATTTCGTCATCAAATAATTTATAGAAGAATTTTCACGGGGAAAACAACAGAGAACTAGGACTTCTTTTAGAGTTCACAACGTTTTAATAGGTGTCAAGTTCTCCTCTCTTTCGTAATAAAAGTAAAATAAACGTACAATTACCGTAAAAGTTCATAACAGGGACCGTAACGATTATGAGTTCTATTATAAAAATCTATTTTTAATGATTAATTTTTTATTTTTATTTTATTCCTCTAAAAATAATGATTAAACTTGATTTTTATATATAAAACTCAGGAAATAATCATTATTTTTTGAGTAATATAAATAAAAATCAAAAATAATGATTATTTCCTGAGTTTTTTTTGTTTTGCTCAAAAATATTACTCAAACAGCGATTACGGCTAGTGCATAAGGAATTTTATTAAGTTTGATTTTTTGAAAACCGCTATGTAATATACCTTTTATTGAAATCTTGAGTGTGGATCTTATTCAATTTGGTCGCCTTACTAGGTACAAGGTTTTTTATGGAAAAGTACGAGAGAATAAGGTTTAGGGTCTGCGACTTGGACTTAAAGTTTATCACTCATACGTACTGTAGCTACATTTTAATTTTTTATTAGTTGGCGTAGACTTGGTTTGAAGTCATAACATGACAAAATGGTACCATGACCAATAAAAATGTTTTTATATAACAGAACAATATTGGTAAATATATTTGATACTTAATATATTTGGTAAAAATTTATATTACGCAAAATTTCTACTGTTTTGCGCTGTTTACTTCGAGATGAAAGCAAGCTTTAACCGTTCATTAAGAGGCTATCAAGATATCTTTGAAGTCAGGTCCCACACTGAACTGAGTGCTGCGCATCACGGTTGCACCGTCCTGATAGTCTATTTTACTGGGCTGCTTATATTAAGCGTCTTCAGGATCGAAAAATAGTGCGGATTACTATACTACTAGGGCAAAATACAGATTATCTAATCAAAAACTCTTTATTTAATATGTCATTCTTCATTCCTTTAAAGTAACCTCAACTGCATTACATGCCACGTATTTTACATTTGTTTGTGTTTGTAGGACAATTTTAGGAACATGCGCAAAGTCTTCTTCGGTTAGCCTTTAATTTTTCGTTTGGGGCTCTGTTTTTATCGATTCAAAACGGTGTCCACGGGCGATCTCTTGAGTTTAGCAAATTGCCCATAGTAGCCAAATGTACACTCAAATGGTTTTCATTGATGTCTGTAGCATCTGACTAGAAGGACAGTGCGTTCACGTACAGGCCTTTGTTGAAACCCCGCTCGTGGACAGCTGATTCACCGAGCCACTAGTCGCATTCGAAATGGGCAGTCTTAAATTCAGTCCTATATAAAAGCGTGGAAAAAACGCATCTCCGTTGAAATGGGCTCGCTTCGTCAAAATTTGGTCCTAGTCTACAACCAAAATATATCGATCGCTCCATTTTTATTGTGTTCGATTAAATCAAATTGACAACTTTTAAAATGATCGAATTCGTCGACAGAGTTTCGATTCGTGAACGGGTCGTATACGTATATTTGTGGAAACTTGAGGCTTTTCGCAGAGGTTAAAACAATTAAATTTTTGTTTTTAATTCTGAACCTCAAAGTAACGTTTAAGAGTAGAATTTTACGTCACAAGGTACATCCATCAACCTTAATAAAATTCCTTATGCACTAGCCGTAATCGGTGTTTGAGTAATACTTTTGAGCAAAAAAAATAAAACTCAGGAAATAATCATTATTTTTGATTTTTAATTATATTACTCAAAAAATAATCATTAACCATTGAGCAATAAAAATAAAAATCAAAAAATAAAACTCATTGCAGAAATGAATTGATTATCGAAAAATAATCATATTTTATATTCTTCCATTTTTTCTTACGGGCACTCCAAGTTAATGATTTTTTTGGATGATAAATTTACAAATAATCATTATTTTAGGTCCCTGGTTCATAATAATTTTTTTTTATTTGCAAAAAGCAACAGATTTCGAAAGGCATATGTGATCGAGCATAAATTTTTATGGGCAAAACGCAAACTTTAAAATTTCACTAAATAAAAACCAACATCCATCATTATTCCCGGTCTATTAAGGAAAAATAATTCCCGAAATTTAAAAGTTACTTATCTTGAGTTCTCGAGTTCTCCTTTGGTGTTTTTAGAATCACAGTTCGACATTAGCGCTAAGATAACTTTCATCTTACGATAGGTTAATCCACGGCAATTGTATTACTAAAAGCCACAATTTATCTGTTCAATTCTTATACAATTTATTGAATAAAATGAAGTCGTTATAACAATTGTATAAGTTTGTGAAAATATCGTTCTGTACAGATACAATAAAGTTTGAAACTATGTTACAACATATTAATTAAGAGAAAAACTACCAAGTTAATGTTAAATTTCATCAATAATGTGCGGATGATCGTCAATCATATGTAATACTCTATATGTAATCATATGTAATACTCTATTCCGTTTGTAGTATAGTCAGCAAAAACATTCTTCTGAAACTTCTGCAACTTGGCCATCTTTGGCAACACTTTGCCAGGTTTGGAACCGTAGCTTTGAGATAGCATCGGCGACGATTGTATCAAGCGTGTGGGCATATATCGCCATATCATCATATTGTATTATGTGCGGATCGTAACACTATGAGTGTGTCTACTCCATTTGTATAGTCAGCAACCATCAGGAACTGTATTCAATGTAAAACTTGTAGAACTCTAACAGAGTGTGGCAGCGGAAACGTGTTATATAAAACATTAACCATGGCGCAGCTTCTGAAATAAACTGGCTTGCAAACATTCTTCTGCATCTTGGCCATCCTTGGCAAAACTTTGACATGCCAGGTTAGGAACCGTAACTTTGCAACAGGACGATTAAATAAAATCATCAATTAAAATCAAATCAAACCAAAGAAAGGCATCGTCTAGAGCTCCAACGGGGTGTGGCAGCGGAAACGAGGTAGATAAAATATTAACCTACGAATTCTTTCTTTTGAATCATCTTCTGCAACTTGGCCATCCTTGGCAAAGCTTTGCTAGGTTTGGAACCGTAACTTTGCAACAGATCGGAGACGATTGTAGCAAGCGTGTGGGCATATAGCACAATATCATATTGAATTATGTGCGGATTTTAACAATACGCGTGTGTCAGCAACCATTAGGAACTGTAGTACATAAATGTAGAGCTTGTAGAACTCCAACGGCGTGTGGCAGCGGAAACGAGTTATATTAAATATTAACCATGGCGCTGCCTCTGAAATAAACTGGCTAGCCAACATTCTTCTGAATCTTCTTCTGTAACTTGTGTCTTTAAGGCAACATTTTGCCGGGTTTAGAACAGGATCGGCGACGATTGTACCTAGCGTGTGAGCAAAGAACGCAATATCATCATATTGGCACTGCTAAACAGTGACTGTGGACGGACGGAAGGAATGGTTGCGCGCTTTATTTCTTATATTGAGTCCCATATACTTACACGCAATGATGAAATCAAGTTTTCTGCATTTTGAAACTAAAAATTATAAATTTTATTTTATTTGTCCGAAAATTATTTGTGTCTGATGTTCGTGCCTTTAGAAAATGAACTAACTAAACCACATCGAACGAAACGAAGAAGTACAGTTTGATGCAAAGGTAAAAGCCTACTATAGTAAAATCTAATTCAGCATTAAAACTTTAAAAATGGAAATTTAGATTCTGAACAAAATCATTAGGAATTATTTATAGATGCTATATTAAGGAGAGGTATTTCAGATGGCCAAAAATATGGATACCCTGATATCGTGTTTATATTTAAGGGTACTGTATACCTTCAGGTGTCATTAAAAAAAAACTTTAATTACACAAAACCTATAAGTGATATTAAGTTAATATTAATAACAACCGGTTTTTTCATTCGATAGGTAACACAGCCCAACAAAATGACCAACTGTGTTGATTTAAAAATATGATAAATATATGTTCACTGATTCCAAAACAGGGTTTGGCTTATCTCCATCAGCTCTTGTTTCCAAGATATTGCGGAAAAACGAAAATGTTGAATTTTGTGAGTAAAAAACCATCAAAGGCGCTTTATAAGTCCAGCGAAAAGTGTCTAAATTGGCCTCTAAAGACAGACATTTTTCGACTTGTAGTATTTTTATCAAAATAAATCATCCCGTTTAAGCTAGCGCATTTATAGGATTAATTTTTTCGCCGTCTGAGCATATAGACAAACATAGCCAAAAACATTGAATCAGTCAAGAAATAGCGGAGTTATGGGTTTTTAAAGTCAAAATTTCGAAAAAAATATTTTTTTCCACTCAATTGGTCCTAGCTCCGTTATGTTTTGTCCGATCAAAAATTATTAGCAGTAACTACAAAAAAAATCAAATTCGGTCAAAAGTTACTCTTTCAATTTTTGCAACCATTTTCTTAGATAGTCGCATTTAAAGATTCGACAAATGTTTTCGATGACATACATACAAATTTGATAGATTTCAAACATGGATTTGATGCATTTTGTCGATAAATTATTTAAATTGGTTAAAAAGTTCTCCAGAAAAAAATATTCTAAAACTTCCAAGAAAATTAAAAAAAAATTTTTTTTATTGAAAAGTAGCGAACATTTTGTAACTTTTTTAAGTGTTTTTCCTCTAAAAAAAACTTGAAATTTCTCAAAATACGAGGGTCGATTACAATGTTTATTTCTGTGAAGCATATTTTCGGATCTGCTTCAAAGTCTTACAGGATATTTATAAGACCCTACTAGAACGAATTAAATAATAGTTATTTCGTATCCGTAATTAACATCGATAAGCTTTAGCAGCTAATACGGCCACTCCGGGTGTTACTCAATCTATTAGAAGAAGAGAATAGTTTATATATTTATATATATTTTTATTCGATACGGTACTCGGATTTACCGGAACATAGCGGTACGAAATGTCTCTAATCAACTGAAATTTTTGCTCTTAACTTGAGTATGGGCATCCAATCTCTATAATTTCTTCGGCAAATTGATCAAAAATACTTGATTACTAAAGGAATGAGTTCTCTATCTACAAAACTGAAGAAATATGACGATTCAAACTGCGGGGGTGGGAGAAAATAAACTTGATCTGCCTGCAAGTATAAATATAAAGTATATGTCTCATACATGTCAAACCTGTATGTCTTACCATCTCTGAGATTAGTTTGTTCATACGGACGGACAGATGGACATGGCTATATCGACTCGGCTGTTGGTGCTGATCTATAACTTTTACTTACTAATAACATGAATACTGTTGGTGCTCCCGCCCGTTCAGAATAGTAAATGAACGACTCCTTCAGCTCTTCTATACTGTGGTGTGAGGTTTTATTACCTAAAAAGTAGGTTACAAAATTAAACTAAAAAATAAACAAAAGAATTCGGCACTCACGCTCTTTTTTCCTTCACGGGCTTTTTTTACACTGAAAACCCAAGCGATTATTTATCGCAAATACCTATCGATCAAGCGATACAATGGATACAGAAAATGCTTATCGACTAAAACTCGGGCTGGCAACTAATTCAAATTCACGGGCTGCCAAACCGGGGAACTTATTTAAACATTTAAATAATGACGGTTTAAATTCAAAATTAAATTCCTCTACAACACATACTTTTGCACAAACTAAGGCTAGGTTTACATAGCATCACACTGTGACAATGTACTCTGTGACGCTCTGCGACCAAAGTACTCAAAAGTCAAAAGAATTTACATTAGTGGTATTCCTGAAAGTGATTTGCTTTTGATTTGCTTTCGATTTGATTTCGCGAAACAGCTGATCACAGCTGCTCCATACAAAATGAGCAGTGTGCCCAGAAAATGTGAGGAAATTAAGGTCATACTAATTGCTTTCGCGAAATCAGCCTCGAAGTTGATTTCGATTTGCTTTCGTTTTAGTGAGACCGTTCTCGTAGAACAAAATGGCTCCGCGCGCATGGTGTTTGTTTAAATTTTGTTGTGATTTAAATATAAGAAATGTTGTAAGTTATTTTGCTTTCCATATTTTAGCAATTAAATGATAACTATTTATTGCATCTAAGACTGCATACGAGACTACTGAAAACAAGGCTCGCGGCCTTAAGTGGACAGAGTCATAAGTGCCCGAGTTTTTGGAGCTCGTGCTTGACGTGGTCAAAGGTGTTCAGGCTCACATATTTGCACAGCTCTCCTAGAAGGTTCGAGGTTACAAATTCTTCCACTATTTTATCCTGCCTCTTCCTCTTTGGATCTGTCAAATGGCAGTCACTTTCTGTGGCTATAAACAAATATATAATTAATTGAATTCACCGTAGTTAAGTTACAAACTTCTTAGAACTACCGATTCTGATCACATACTATTGTTAAAGAAGATTAGAAAATTCAATTTCACAATTTCATTTGTAATTTTTTGCTTACCCGCGAATGTTTAAATTTGGCGCCAATTGAAAGCAAATCAAAATGAAATCAGGGTCGTTCCACCAACTGCTTTGCTTTTGCTTTCACGAAAGCAAATCAAAAGCAAATCAACGTTCAGGAATACCACTATTGTCGTCACAGTAATTGCATGGCACAGCGTTGTGATAATCCAAAAGAGGACCTATGATGTGAAAGCTTATTGTCATTGTCACAGAGAGAGTAAATATATGGATTTAACAGGGCTGCAAACCTTCTTTAATTAGGAAGGGGCTTACTCCAGGGCTCTAACCCAAGTTACTTTTTGGGCTCGGATTCACGGAGCGGGTTCAAAAGTTCGCTGAACCTAAGTTCGGATTCGAACCGGGGTCAGGATTAATTTTGTCTTCGCTTAAGCTAGGTTCTTAGACGCTTTTTTCTCTTTTTCTCGAAAACAGCTGATAAATTATGGAAGGGGGTGTGGAAGCAACAAAAACTAAAAAATAAAATTACAATTATTAGGAGATCTGCGAGGTACACTAACAAGAGGAGCCTATCAAAATGGGCGAGTCGCAATCATTCTTAAGGAGTCTGGTCAAAAATAAGCATTTGGATACTGGCAGCTGCATTACATGTGGCGTAGAATCTTTTTCGGTTGGTATGGTTGGTGTGACAATTGCTCAATTTGTGCACACTATCCAAGTCTAAACGTAGCTTCCACAGCAGAAGTTCAAACAGCCCTAAGCCTTTGGAACCCATTATAGTAGTTTTTCCTGCCGTTTACTGAGGTTGTTTCCGTTACTCCCGCCGCTTCGATGCGTCTTGGATTGTCGTTATAGCAGTATGTCTTCGTGTTCAAGTTCTGCTCGCGCAGGCCACCATAAAGGACACTGCTTAAACATCTGGCCTCACACAAAATGCGACCATGGCATTACCTTTGACCTCAGAATTTCCCCTAGTGAGTTTCATCATCAATTTTATAAAATCTTTTATTTTATTTGAATTAGCCCGCCAATTTTGTAAACAAACAACAGCTGGCTTCTTTGCTGCTCCCTGGTCACACTGCATTGTCGGAGCGGCTCAGGAAGTTATCAAAGAATTTCCGCTCCGACCAAATTTCGAGCGTCTGAGTAATACAGCTTAGATTATTTGTTTCCTTTTGGGTGTGTCCACTACCATTCGTCATGTCTTTGGCAAAATACTTAAATCGTTCCTTGGCTAAGGAGGCTACCTCACGGATCTGCACACTGAAACCTATGGAGCCTGAACACTCGTCCATACACTTAACAGCAGGCAAACAATTTCTGGGCAGAAGCAAGGAGACCGGCATAAGAGATTCACGCTGTTCCAAGCAACAACTGGAGTTGCAAGTAGATCTCAAGCAGGGTAGCATCCAATTAAAGGTTTTGGGACAAAATCCTTGTGGCATTAATGGCACAATGGCCATGCAGAATACCGAATGTGAACTGCAGCATGGGGATCTCCTAGAGATTGTCTACGGCCGCCATCCATACGAAGTTGTGTTCAATCCGCCACCGGCAACAGCGGACGAAACAGAAGAACTGGCCACAACATCATCTCAGGGAACTGAGCAGGAGCAATGGTCATCGTTGGAGAATGGAAAATGTGTGATCTATACCAGTGCAGGAGTGGTTGCCTCCGAGAAGATAGCCGCCTATGATATGGACGGCACTATTATCAAAACCAAGTCGGGCAATGTTTTTCCCAAAAACACCGATGACTGGCAGATCATCTTCCCCGAGGTGCCCGCCAAATTGGAGCGTTTGCATAAGGATGGCTTCAAGATCTGCTTTTTCACCAATCAGGCGGGCATAGCACGTGGTAATATCAAATTGGATGATTTTAAGTTAAAAATTAAGCAAATTGTTAAGAAGCTGGCGGTGCCCGTCCAAGTGTTTGTAGCTGTGGGCAATGGCTTCTACCGAAAGCCATTAACGGGCATGTGGGAGCACCTAAAGAAGGAGATGAATGATGGCGTGGACATCAAATTAGAGCGTAGCTTCTTTGTGGGCGATGCGGCAGGCAGACCGGAAACGGGCAAAGGGGTGACCAAGCAGCGTAAGGATCACTCCCTGGCGGATCGTTTGTTTGCCTCCAACATTGGCATCTCCTTCTATACACCCGAAGTGCACTTTCTCAATCGACGCGTGGAACAATGGAATAAGCCAGATTTTGAACCCGAAAGTGTACACGACGAGATAAATCAGTTCGAGCCAAACGATTTTAAATTCAACTCCACCAGCTGCGAAATGATTATAATGGTGGGTCTGCCAGGTTCGGGGAAAAGTCACTTCTGTAAGGAGATCTTGGCCAGTGAGAACTACAAGGTGATTAATGCCGATACCTTGGGCAGCACACAGGCTTGCCTGGCAGCCTGTGAGCGAGCCTTGCGGGCTGGCACTTCGTGTGTGATCGATAATACCAATGTGGATGTGACTTCACGTAAAAAGTTTCTTAATATGGCCAAAGAATTGAAAGTTCCCGCACGCTGTTGTTTGATGAATGTGACGCCTGGGCAGGTCAAGCATAACATCGCCTTCAGAGAGCTCCTAAATACACAACATTCGAAAATCAATGACATGGTCTTTAACATGATGAAAAAGAAATATCAGGCCCCCAGTCTGGACGAGGGATTCCTTAGCATACACAAAGTTAATTTTAAGCCACAATTTTCGAACGAAAAAGAAGCCAAATTATACAAAATGTATTTAGTTGAGAAGTAACAGATCTAATCTAAAGTAAATATACGCTTAGCTATGTCATCTATAAGCCAATCCATTGAGCTGAGTAGCTTCTCTCCCGTCACCGCACTGACCCCCACCACCAGCCAATGATGTGTGGTGATGTCATCCAAGTGGAGAATCTGCAAAACACAAAAAAATTAATGTGAATAAATGTTGATTTAGTTGTACACATGATTAAAATCCCACCTCTTTTATTTCATTGGAACTTAGAGCTCCGGGTAAATCCTGCTTGTTGCACAGCACTAACAAAGTGGCTCCCGCCAGACGTTCCTCTTCCAGTAAAACTCCTAGCTCCGATTTGCACGACTCCAGGCGCATGCGATCGGCACTGTCCACCACCCACACCAGGCCATCGGTGCACTCAAAGTAATTGCGCCAATACGATCTTAACGATTTCTGTCCACCCACATCCCACATATTTAAGGTGTAACCATTGTGCTCCAGAGTCTTAATGTTAAAACCCAAAGTGGGTGAGATGGTGTCGATGGGTTCACCATTAAATCGCTTCAATATAGTCGTCTTGCCGGCATTGTCCAGGCCACTAAGAGAAACGAAAACATAATGAATCATGGACAAAGTGAAGTTTAGTTTGTTTGACTTACAGCAGCAATATGCGCATCTCCTTCTCCTTTTGACGCATCTTTTTCAATACCGTGAGAAATCCCATGGTGTGCTGTCCTGGCTTAGGGAACCTTATTACTTGTAAAACAAACTTTAACCGAGCAGCTGATTCTTTACTTTGTTTTTATTTAATTTATTAATTGAAATGAAATAGTGTGACCGCATGTGTGCTAGAGGAAGTATGCCAAAAGAAGGAAATTTGAATTAAGACCAGGTGGCAGCGCTAATCATTTGAAGAAGAATTTGATTTAAAATGAAAAATTTCTAAGTAGCCAAATCCATTTGATTCAAAATAGCTTTCGAACTAAGATCGAATAAAATATAAGATTGAGCAAAAGGACCGATATAAAATGGTAGGAACGAGTTACTAACATACTTTTCTGCATTGTTTTCAGCAAAGCCTTGGGTTGTACCTTGTTTATTATATTATATTTACTGTTTAAAGGATGACTTCCTAAAGGTACGAAAATCAATTTTTATGAAGAAGTTCAGATGAAAAGAAACACTTTTAAACGGTTTTGAAATCTGATTGCTATTGCAAAACAGTCTTAATTGAATGAATTATTGTGCCCTACTAAATTTTTATGTCATCTGGACTCAGGCCTTAAAAACACAAATTTTTCGGACGACACAAGTCAGTTCGCTTTGTATGAAAGTTAATGAAAAAATCATTAGAGCCAGCAAAATCCCCACATCTTTTTATCATTGTTTATTATGGTTCCCTTTATCTATACCTCCTTTATTTCTTCCTTTCTTCTTTTGCTTTGAATGTTAATTTAGAACATAATTTTTGAATTGTTCTTCATAAAGTGACTGCAAATTGAATTGACCGTTTTAAAACAGTCTGGCAGCCAAGTTGCTTGCCAATTTCCCAGCCAGTGAAAGAGGGGAATTTTAATTACCCATCTTTCCCACACTAGAGATGTGCAATTATCGATAAATTGTCTCCCTGTTAATGTTAATAGAATTTTCTCTGCATTCTTCTTGCATTTGCTTTTGGCTAAAAATATAGTTCTAAAAACAAACCTAGCAAAATGATGAACTTGTCTAGAGTAAGTAAATATGCTATAATTTAAAGCTTAGCCCTCACTGTGCTTGCATAAACATATGAATCCAGTTTGTCGGCAACATTACGTAACCTCGCTGGAATTGAGTTGATAACCATATTTTTGGATTTTTTCTATTCACAGGCCGTTGTGCGCAGCTTTGCCACCACCAGCAGTCGCCGTTCCACAGCTGTCAACAAGGATCAGATTGAGAAGGGTTATTTTGAGATCCGCAAAATCCAGGAACATTTCCAGAAGAAGGATGGCAAGCCTGTGTTCCTCAAGGGCTCCGGTGTCGACGGCGTTCTATACCGCATTACCATGGCCCTGGCCCTGGTCGGAATTGGTGGCATGACTAAGCTTTTCTACGAACTGAGTGTGCCCCAGAAGGCGGAATAGGGCGGCGCAAACAGTATAGTCTATGTCTACAATTAAGCATAAGCCCGTTACCCATCCCGGTCTCTCCTTTGTTTGCAGCCCGTATTCCCTTATATTTCTTTGTTTTCAATATTGTAAGTGATGTCATAACCCATATAGTCATAGTATGTACATTAAGGAATGCATTTCTTGTCTTACAGAGTTTGTGTCCGTTACACCACCTGGCCAATACTAACACCCATACCCCTGGAGTGTTGTTTTTGTGTTTTAGAATATCGCTAAGTTCAAAGTTGTATCCGAACATTCGCAAAAGCATTTAAAGCGTGGAAATATAAGAATACTTGGCTGTCAATACAAAAAGATTATTATTAAAGGAGACCCAAGGAAACTTTGTTAAATCCGAAAATGGATTGCAACATTTTGGAAGTTTTGAATTTTGCATGTTAATTTGGACCAGACGAATACGATGACATAGAAAATGTCTGTGAGTGTCAGTACCTAAAAAAAAGAGGATACAAATTATTGTTATAGGGTGATTACATTAAGCACATCCAACAATCCCACATCATAAATTAATCATCAACTAACTGCTATGCCAACATTTGTTCATTTTGGTTATGTCAAAATATTAAGAATGTCTAAATGGACCACTCTTCAAAAATGACAAATTTTGACGGCAAATGTCTATGACTCTCGAGTGGGATGGTAGATGTTCTCAGCGTAATCAGGCTATTAGCCTATATGCATATCTAAGCAGACTGACTGAATGACATATGAGCTTACAGCCTAAACCGCTTTACCCAGAGAGCTACGCCTTTGAAGAAGGTCTGCACTCCGGATTTGAATCGAACCCAAAACCCAACCAAGTTTGCAAATCTAGGTAAATCAAAAAATAAGTCGAAAGAAATGCCAAGGGATTTTTTTTATTAGGAAATCATTGTTAGAGCCTTTGATGCCATATGTATTGCCAATTTTACTATTTACCCAATTTTTTCAGGTCGGAAACCGGAAACTGTTCAGCTTTACCAAAAACTGTAATTCCAGCTGTTTTAAAAAAATTATTTGAAGTTTTCTAGCTATTTTGAAAGTGCAACATTTCTAATGAAACAGACTAGAATTCCATCTAATTTTTTTAATATTGAACGCGTGCCAATATACTCTACTGGTAAGTGCACCTATTAAAAATCGGCATGAAACTTTGTACATATAGGATAACTTTTGTATTTGGAATAAGTAAGGCCTGTTCTCGTTTCTGTGTAGATCGGCATTAATAAAATTTATGAATTGCAAAAATCAATTCAAAATTCATTCAAAGCACTTGGCCAACGAAGATACAATATACATTTTAAGTTTAAATTCGAATAGCACAAACGATTTTTGGAAAAGGAAACATTTTATTCTGATTCCGCATGATGATTTGATTGATTTCGAAAATCGGAACAGGCCTGATTGCGCATTTGATGTGAACAGTCGTAAAAATGACAAAAATATATGTAAGGACCAGGGCTGCAAACCCAATAAATATTTTGGAACAAATGTTTAATGTTCGGGAATTTGGTGTTGTACTTTTGATCTGGTCCTATCAACTAAGAAGCGCAGCTAACTTTCGTCATCTTCTGAGTTAGGTGAGTTGTTGGAACCGGCCGGATCGAATGACTATAGCGTATAGCTGCCATAGGAACGATCGGTTGAAAAACTAGCTTTAGTGAAAAAAACTTTTTTGTTTGCAAAATTTTGCAAAATTGGGTGCCTTACAAACTGCCAAGGGTTAAACTCGGGGACGGGGGGATAGAAGGAAGACTCCGACCACAAAAATATATATTTTGATCACATGACGAGCTGAGTTGTAAGCCATTGTTGTCGTCGTGTCTTCGTCCGTCTGTCCGTGTTCTGATTGTCAGTTTTAAAGCTATCTTTCACCAAACTCTGCACAAAGTTTTTGGTACGAATATGCAATTTTCGGAACCGCGGATTTGGCTAAAAATAGCTGCCATAGGAACGATCAATTTGAAAATAGTCGTTTTAGTGAAAAAAACTTTTTTG
This sequence comes from Lordiphosa clarofinis, assembly GCA_018904275.1. Taxonomy (NCBI): domain Eukaryota; kingdom Metazoa; phylum Arthropoda; class Insecta; order Diptera; family Drosophilidae; genus Lordiphosa; species Lordiphosa clarofinis. The sequence goes on along the minus strand of JAEIGQ010000327.1, from coordinate 53,767 downwards.
TTTATTGTTTCAATGCTCGTATTTCTAAATTTGTTATTGATCAATAATTTCACCAAGCCATGCAAAACACAACTATTTACTGCCAAGTTTGATTCAAAGTTGGTCGACTAAAGTCTTATTAGAAACTTTTGTTTTCGATGTTATCGCTCCCAACGCTCGTATTTTAGTTTTCAATGAAAAACTTTTTTTGTTTTCAAAATTTTACAAAAATTGAGGTGCCATATAACAAACTGCTCCAAGGGTATATTAACTTCGGTCGAGCCGAAGATAGCTTGCCTCTATTTTTTTTTAAATAATATATGTATATATATTAAAAACACTGTGACACATTTTTGAACTGAAAAAAGTAGATACGGTCGAGACCAAAAAATTCTGAAAGGGTGTGATGGTAGTACAAAAAAGCTGCAGGGTTTGGTGTGGTTGACTGAACGCAGTGGTGATCATACTTGGAGAAAGGTGCTCGGGGTAAAAACAAGAGACAAAAGAGAGTCTATTATGAAAATAGTAAAAAGGAGTGATGAGTAAAGAAAAAGACAAAATTAAAATGAAAAGTAAAGTATTTATTGATTTGTTAAAACGAATTATGTTCAAAAAATTAGGAGAGGGAGGAATTGACAAAGGAAAAGTCGGTGGAATAATCGAATTACTTATAGTCGGGTCACTATGAGATAAAGACAGATTCCGTTAAAGAGGAGGAGGGATTCGAAATTGAAAAAACTCATTGGGTAAGTTACATATTCAAAAAGGCTTATCTTACAGTGAGATCGACTTACAGAGAAGAGAAGAGGGGTACGGGCTGATCAAATTTATGGGTCGGGGGCTTTCTCGTTACAAATGCACAACTCAGATCTTTCCCATTTTTAATGGGAACAGGGTATAAAAAATCAAATAATTTTAAAAAAACTCGTGTTTTTGTTTGTATATAAGTGCGTTTTAAAGCTAGATGTCGTAATCAAATAAAAAAATATATAGGGTATTTCAAAAAGAATAACGTCAAAACGTAGCACTTAAAGGGCTTATTAATTAAAAGGTTTATTTTATTTTATTTAAAGTGTTGAAGATTCATCAGGGGAGTTATTTTGTTAGGCGTCGCAGTGTTTGTGGACCGGGCGGACGTCGGGTTCGTCCCGCCTGACATAAGTCTCCGGGTAACCACCCATCTATTGGCGAAAATTTAAAGCACACACGCCAAGAGATTGAGAGAAGCTTGGCTTGGCCCCGTTGGAGGAGCTGTATAGCCAATTTTACATTTTACATAGTTAAAGGGATATCGACTTGAACTTTGACATTAAACAGTTTTTACGGAAGTATGTTTTAAAGATAAACGATATCGGACACAAAAATTTTGTCCGAAATTGTTATTACACCAAAATGAAAAACTCACAATCGGTTCCAAAAACATCAATATATCGTTATTTTCTAAAGCTTTAGAGAGCATCTCCAGTGCCAAATGACCATTTCTAGTGCCCGTTATATTTTTCTAATGGGAATACTTGAATGGTTTATTTTTCTGAAACTAGACTATAGTTTTGGAGGGTTCGATTTGTATGGGCGGAAAAAATCTACAAAGCATATAGCAAAAACGACAAAATTCTCAAATAATTTCACCAAATACACATGCGTCTAAAATGAATTTCTAGCCGGCGCAAATCGGTCTCAAATATTAAAGATGTTTAAAGATTTTTTTTCGAACAAAACTAAAAAAAAACAATTTTTATTTATTCTACTTAGAAATCGCACTTCTACGAAGTAAATAAGGTACATGTGAAGAAAATCTCAATAAGAAACCAAGGGCTTACAATGAATTCCTTGACCGTGAAAATCGACTTCAAATATTACAGAAATTTAAGGATTTTGTCTTTTCCAATAGGACTGAAAAACCATTTTTATTTATTCTACTCAGAAATAACGTATAAGAGAAGAAAATCTATGGAGAAATACCGTACCTGGATCAATTTGAATGGAGGAATTTTCCTAAATTTTCCGAAGATTTGGTTTTTTCAATACGTTTTGTGCAGAACTAAATCGATAGTCTTAGTAGTAGTTAGTCATAGTAATTTTTTCTGATATATTGTTTATATCGGCACAAAAAATATCATATCGGAACGTCCCTTATCGTCCGACAAAAATATCAATATTTCGATATAGCGATGAAATAGTGACAACCCTTGTTTTTTTAGGTGCTTATAAAAAAAAAGTTATATAAAATTTTCCAGTAAAGGTATTAAAATCCGGTATTGACAATTATTCCCTAGAACTAGATGCTATTAAACGTTTGCTTGAAAAAGCCCGACGCATCATTTCAACGAAAAATCCAAGATACACTGCAAGGGTGAAGCTTTCAATTAGAAGTACATTTTATGTTTAATGTAACTCAAACACTAGGAATTACCATGAACTACTACATCGACGGACGGTTCGGTCAATCCCAAAAGACATTTTATAAAGCCAAGTTAACATGGATCTAATAATGGGAACTGGAGGGGAATTTTGTTGATGAGATAATAGAATGGACTTATTGAACCATGTTTTGGACCCTACCGGCAATATGATGACATAGTATGGACAAAAACAATGGGGAATGAACCGTCAAGTGACTTTTCAAAAAAGGGACTGCTCTGGTAATTTCATTTCACTCTTTTAATGAAAAAGTTATGAAGAATGAAATTAAGTAATACAAAAATGAAAGATGAAATCTTGGGGTGTCAAGAACTGAAGTCTTTGTTTCTTTATACGCAACCGAGCTGTGCTGTCTTTTGATAAGTTTTACATTTCCAGTATTTGTCCTAGCTTCAAAATTTTTGACGAATATGACTTATTTATGGGTAGTTCGAAGAATAGGTAATTACATTGTTTGCCACAGATACCCAGTTCCGCTTAACCACCTACGTACTCAATCTGCCGCCCGCAAAAATGTGTTAACGGTAAACTCTTGCGCCTCCATTTGCGCATGCATTTCGCGTGCACAGTTCAAAAATTCAAATGGGCCGTAACGACATTACAGCACCAAAAGGAAAAACAAGAAAAACACAACGTTGTGTGTATCCAAGTTGCAAGAAAAATTCATAAAACGGCGGATGTTTTCTTAATTTTTAATGCTTTAATTTTATTTAAGTGTTTATGGAGAAATAACTAATGAAATTTGCATATTTCTGTAAACTTCTCGGCGCTCTCCTCTTATTTTTTTTCCACATATTTTCTGGTTTTCTTTTTCGGTATTTATAAACACGCCGCTGCCATACACGAGTTTGTGTTAAAGCGCAACATGATTTGGTCGATTTAAAATGCATTTCCATGCCAATGGCAACACGCCGAGTTTGCGGCCCTTTGATTTAAAAAAAAATATCAAGGAAAGACCAGATCGAGAGATCCAAGATCTAGAGGAGAGGACAGAGACGGCAATGATTATTGTCGGCAATATTTGTTTTTGTTTGTTTAATGTCAAAGCAATTACATTGTTGCTGCAAGAGAAACAGACGAAGTGAAACTCAAAATTTGACTAAATTGTTGTAGTTTTTGAATAAAATCAATGTCGACTGTTTATAAATAAATATATATGATAATTGACATCCCATTAAAAATAATTTTTTTACTTTTGTTCAGAAAATCAAACCGAAATCGAATAAAACCGAAACAGAACCTTTAAGAAACTTAAGTTTCGGTACGTACCAAAAAAAGCTGGACATTCTTCTAATTTGAAACAACAATATCAATATTTTTTAAAGTAGATGTTGAAGCACATAAACAGACAATGGACGACGCCCTTAAAAATTGGATAAGCGCATTATCTTGCTGTTGTCCAGATCGGGCTCTTGCTCCAAAAAGTTATTTAACACTTTATCCAATAAGTTGAAATAGCACTCTGTATTCCTGCGAACTCTAACCTTGCATTTCGGGGTCCGATTGAGATAGCTAAAAGCGTCCTAAAACATCACACAGCGGCCACTACAGTTTTGGGAGGTCGAAATGCGCTCAGACGCTTTAATGTCGTGCCCTTAGTAAATAAAACCATCTGAAACCCTTAAAGTTAACATTTTTCTCATCTTAGAGTACCACATTTTTCCACTCCTCCCTCCAAAACATTTGACGTTTAGTAATATCCCTTTAGGGTTATTTATTAGATGTCGTCTATTACAAATTTATTGTGATTAATGCCTTTAAAAGTATGCTATGCTTTTAAAAAGACTTAATTGAGAATAATATTTACTCTTTTTTGGCTAAATACTAAATTATGTTTTATATCTTTAACTGGTCCGACAATTTGGGTGAATATTCCGTGTAGATTCTGCATGACGCTGCCATATCTGACTACAATTGTCTACGTTGAAATTGATGATTATAAAAGGATATAAACTTTGCATACTTTGAAGGGCATTACTTACAATAAATTTTGTGTGTATAAACGTAGTATATGTAGGCTTAGTCTTAATTTTCTTCAAGATTACAGGTCGCATGAATTCAGAAGCTTACCTAAACCTATTGAATGAACTCTTAGTAGACTTTTTGGGCCAAGAGTCTGACCCGGATACAATCTTTTAGAAAGATAATGCGGCCAAACACATGTCAAGGGCCAGTCCTAAGTGGTTTAGTGGACAGAAAATCAAGCTTCTTGAACGGCTAGCACCTTCTCCGTACATGAATCTAATTTAAAACATGTGTGATAACCTTGCACATCGTGTTTATGCTGGCGGACGAAAGTTCAATTCGACTGAAGAGCTTCGCAAAGCTGTTACTATGGAATGGGCCAAAATACCGGATACAGAAGTCGAAATCATGACTAGCGCCATCCGGTTGGGTTTTTCAGCTCATAAAAAAAATTTTATAACATGCTTAAAACATTTTTTACTGAACAAAATATAAGTGGTTTTAATTAAATTTCGATGATTGTATGTATATGTGGTTAGGCCCAATATCTATCTATTCTGTATATCATAATAAGATCCGAGCAAAAAAACAAAAGATATGCAAGTGCGTCGCCCCATTTAATCAAATAAGTTTTAAAATTAAAGCAGTCCTATCAAAAAAGATAAATTGTAAAAAGCATGTCAAGCACGAAAGTATATTCAGTCGAAGTAGTTAAGTAAATATAACTTAGGATATCAATTCCATAGCAACCACATTACTTGGTACAGGGTCCACTGCAACACTCTTACTTGTGTTAAAATAAACAATGTTTAATTTTACACAGAGGGAAAAAACGTGTTCGGAAAATAAGTTGCCGTCAACTTAAAATGAGAACAGAACGAACTCAAAATTTTTGAGAACAAATGTTCTAAATGTTCTTGGAATGAGTAAAGTGGTTCTCAAACGAATAATATTTACTTTAAACAACAACAACACCGGTTTTCAGCAGAGAGATATTCAAGAGAGACAGCGAGTTGGTTCTCTTTTTGCTCTCTCTCTCTCTTGTCTGCTCAACAAAGCATAAGTAGCCCTCTTGACGTGCATCTGCAAAACTGTTCAATGGCTGAATTGTCAAGTCCGTCATTCCATACGTTGAGTGCATAAGGTACCGGACTCAAATCCCAGTCAAGCCCAAACAAATTTTTCTGTGTTTTCTGGAAACTTAAATAAAACGAGTCAGGTGAAGTGGGTCGTTGAAGCGATGTTTCTGATTCCCATGGCACAATGGGTGGGTGGAGAAGCAGCAGCGCACATTTTCAGAGTAGCCTTGCCTCTCTTCACTTCCAATCAAAAGAGGTATGTCCCCGTTCCCTCTTCCACCCAAATGTGAGTAATCCGCCCACACCTGGTCCCAAGTGCAATAAAATTTTTTTCCAGGTAAGTTTAAAATGTTCTTGAAAACGGAACAATATAAACTCAAATCTTGTTCTCAAAAATGAAACAATGTCAACTCAATTTGAGCTTTTGCGTTCTCAATAAATTGTTCTCGAAGTGAGAACATTGCACTACATGTGAGAATACCCGTTCATGCATACTTTTTGATAACGTTTGTGCTCGTTTTGAGTCCAATGTTCTCGGTTTTTTCCCTCTGTGTATATTATAGTAAATCCAACTCCCTTTCTTTTCATGCTTGACTTCATCAAACTTTTCTGAGTTGAAATATGGCTTTAATTGGTACAGTTGCAACCAGCAGAGAAGAAAAATAAAACAAGTGAAAAAGTAGGTCAAGCCCGACCATAACATACTCTGTACCTGGAGTGGGAACTGAATGCAGCGCTGCTGCTGCGCTCATCTTTAAGTTTTTCTTTCGCTTTCGCTCTTTTTTTGTTGAATTAAATGCGTTTTGGTTGTTTTAGTGGGAAGGGGGTTTTGGTGTCCTTTTGCTCATAACTTGAGAACTACAGAAGCGGGAGGGTGCGTGGCAAAAATTAAGCAAAATTAACAGAAGCATTATGCCCATACATGTCGAACCTCTATCTCTTACCATCTCTGAGATCTGTTTTTCATACGGATGGACGGTCAGACGGATATGTCGGAAATGATTCCTTCTCCCTATTACATACTTTTGCACAAACATAATATGCTCTGTGTCAGTACACAAAGTTTTTACAAAGTATAATAATATTTAAAAATTTTCCATTATAAAATTTTGGATATCGATTTTTCAGATTACCAATCCGAACTAAACTTAAAAATAGTTCCATCAGAAATGGGACTATTTGGCTATAAGGTAGTGTAAAGAATAAAATAAAGTTTCTTTTCGAAATTTTAATATTTAATTGCATGTTACGCTTAAGACAGGACTAACTTTAAGAACAGATTTGAAAAAGTAAAAATAATTGGCATTTTTTGTTTCATACTTGCCTTGTAAGTCTATTATGTCCTCAATCCGAGATATTTTGTCAATGAATTAAGAGCGCAAATTTCTTACATTTTTCGGCTTACTGTAAGTACGAAAAGTTGTTGATTCGAGAACTTTTCTTGCATCCCAGAACCAAAAATACTTGAGTATTTGAATACTTTAAGTACAAAACGGTATACATTGTTGTGTTGTAGAAAAGTTTATTGCCTTGTGGGCAAATGCAAAGTCTACGGGACGTAAGGAAATGCCAATTTCCAAATTATCTTCTACATTTCTCATGTAGCCATCTTAATTCTACATGAACGGTAAGGTTTTCTACAGGTACGTGTGGAAAATGTTTAGTGTGTTTTTTTTTTTCAAAGAAAACTTGGTGGTTGGGGTCCTCTTCTACGATAATGCATACACAGTGAAAAAAATATTGCAAAGTCTACACGAAAATGTGATTTTTCTGCACGTTTTGACTGGGATTTTCAACCCATTACTTTTGAGTAGCTCTTCTGCACGAAGCGTTTAGTTTTCTCATTTCAACACTTGCATGTAGCTTTTCTGAATGCAGCATTTAGTTTTCCCATTTCTGCATGGGGCATTTGTAAAAGCTACATGCCACGTGTGAAAATGAACAGACTAAACGCGGCGTGCAGAAAAGCTACACAAAAGTAATGTGTTGAAAATCCCGTTCAAAACTTGTAGAAACCCAATATGTGTTATAACAATCGCTAGAGCGAAAAAAGTATTAATGTTTCCAGAAAAATTAAACAATCGTAAGTATTAATAGTTCCATCGATTGGATAATTTTCTATTAACTCTAGTTCTCGCTCCTACCCCTCTCCCAGTGCTTTGTTATGTGAAGAGGGGGACCTACTCTTTTTTTGATTGAAGTTTTTAGATAGATAGAGGAACTTTTGGGCTGCACACATGTCGCAAACTTATTATATTTCATAGACTGTGAACAATTTAAATGAACACAAAATGCCATGCCAAGATGGTCTGCGCCTCCGCCTTCGTCTCCAACTCCAACGACTAACCGTTCCACATGACTGCCCACAGCCAAATTACAATAATAACTCAAAACACAAAAAAAAAAACGAAGCATAGAAGATGCCGAGCTGAAATGTGCCCTTCTCCTTTGCCTCCTCCACCGCCTCCCTTAATCCTTTTGCCAAAAACCACGTACAGCAGAGGGATCCATCAGGGGAATGAGGCTGGCAAATGCGTGCAGAATCAAGCATCGAAAAATGTGTTTCATTAAATGTTATTTATAGTCTGCAATTTTATGCATTTAAAGCGCGTCTATCAACGGCCAGCATCTCGGCATCATCAGGCGGAAACGACAACGACGCCATATTGAAATGAAGTGCGGCGCGCTTTTTCAATTTCCCATGTTAGGGGTGAGCAAGTGAGACGGATATATAATATTTAGATAGATGGGCCAAACGAACCGGATAGCTCCCAATAGACCTCCAACTTTCACCTTTTTTGCTGAGAGCATTTTGCCCGGGCATGGACATATTTGAGAATTTTGTCCACGTGAAATATTGCCTCCGTACTGAGCGGCAGCCGTCGCAGCCGCAACCACAAATCAGAATGCCGTTGAAGCATTCAAGTGCATCAAGCATGAAGCGAACTCGCTGCCTCCGTTGTAGTGGCGGCAACTTTCAGATGAACGACCGTTGAGATGAGCATCGCAGCATCATCAACGTTTCGTCAGATTTGTCGTCGGGTGTCTTCCGTCTTCTCCATACACAGGGCACAGGGACCGGGATGTATAGTCGTAAAAAAAACCTTCAAGCAATTTTCGTGTGTTTACCCAGCTGATCGTATGAACGAGGGCTGTTTGACAGGTCATTGAGGTTCATACAAAAAGTGTCGTTTATTCTACAAAAAAAGCTTCAAAAAGTCCACTTATTCATAGAAGAATAGATAGAATAGATAAATAATGCAAATTACTAACTATCCCTAGAAGGTACGAACCATCTATCTTCAAAACTGTAGGATACACCTGTATGTCATTTTTTCCAAATTGAAATATCAGAAATTTAAGTCCCATACATGTCAAACCTTTATCTTTTGCCCGCTCTGAGACCAGCTTGTACAATGTACATACAGACATGGCTAAATTGATTCATGGCTAAGAATACATATAATGTTACATACTTTTGCACAACAAATTTTTCAAATGAGTGTAAACGTTCGTAAATCAAGAACCATTCGTACTTACAGAATACCGAAAAGTTAACTATAAGTGCGTTTTTACCTCAAATACAAAATATTTTTATAATCTATCTATATAAATAGAATCTGATTTTAAAACTCCCTCCTGGCTCTAACACTATTTGATTTTTTTTTAAAAAGTACTCGCTACTCTCTTGCATTACTCGCTACTCTCTGGGAACAGAAAGTATCATCACCTATAATTTGTTAATATGAATTTAAAAAGTAGGCGCAATTTTGTGTAAAATATAAATTGATCAATAAAAGCTGTGTATTTAGCTTTCTGCTAATAATTCAGAGCGATAACAATGCGTTTGCTCGCAAAATCGCTGTCATGAAGTGTATGTCTTTATTTTGCCAAATATTCCATGAAGTCCACAAGACTTTGAAAGTGGCGACTTTTATTTAAATCAAACCTTTCAGCTGTTTTTGACAACGTAACGTTATGAATGTCAAATAAATGACAATATATCAATGGAAACGGCAAAATTTTTAGAAATGAAAATGACAAGAAATGAAGCCGGTGGAAATAATCTATAAGTCGTGTTGACCTTAAAACCATTGCAACCTATATGTATATTTAAAATAATTTAAAATAGTTCGAAACGAAATTGTTATATCCTGAAACAGTATTACAATTAAAATAGAGTTTAAAATATTTTTTGAATTACTTGGTAGTTATATTGTTACTTAAGACTTGTACGTCGTACTTATTTTTTTTTTCGTCTGGGGGTCTGTCATTATAAAAAGGTAATGCTCTCTTGGAAGGTAATTGAACGCCCTATCTTTCATTCATACACCACTTCTTAATCAGGTGTTCGACTTCGGCGTAATAAAGGCTCTTATCTGCAACTTTGCACTAAATTTATCAATTTAAAAAAAAAATGCTAGATTTTAAGCTTTTTTTAAAACTGGGGTAGAGGGTTCAGTTATTTTTTTGCTCCAAATTTCATTTCCCTGGTTCTTACTTCTTCATAAATATGTCGAGTTTTCTGTTACTCTTTTGGTTTTTTTGTTACGCACAACTACTAAACCTCGTGTGAAATTTGGTAAATAATCTAATTTTATTTATCAAACTCCCCTCGGACTGTCCAGGCACGTTTAGCATTGAAAACGAGGAATGGGGAACCACAAAACATAACCAGTTTGGCCTATTAACACTTCGATTACAACTCAACTTTTTTCACTGTTTGGGTGGTCCGCTGGTAGCTATTAGTTAAATTTTGGATTTATTTGAGCTTCAATTAGTCGTTGAACAAATCTGTTTATTTATTTGCTTTTAATTATTGTTCAGAAACCACAAAGCCGTGCCACAGGTTAAGAGGGAGTACACCTGCGGGCGGCACTTTTTTTGGTTGGACACCGTCGAAGAAGGTTTTTAATTAACACCAACAATATAATTCACAGCAAACGCTATGTTAATGGATGTGTTTTAGACAACAGATTGGAAACGAAAACATTTTGCCATTTGATTTGCAATTGTCTTGTTTATTTTCATTCCCGAAAATCGTGGATGCATCTCCAAGAAATGTATTTTTATTAAAATTTTCCATCCCTCACTGACTGTGGGGATTGTTGTTCCATAAACGAAAACCAAAACAGACGGGGAAGCATATACAAAAATTTATAAACCATAACGCCCCAGCTCCTGTCTCTCAGCCGCCGAGATAATGAGCGTGAAAGATGTACACGCCGCTTCCCAGGGAAAAGGAAAAGATCTGAAACTGAAACCGTCCAAAAGTGAAAACATATGTCCGATGAGTTTGCTCTCTGGTTCTGGTCAGCCTGTCGCGCGCAATATTACCAACAACTTCATCAGCGGGTGCGAACCTCTGGGATCAGGTGACAGTTGCGGTATGCTGCCTCTCAAGTGAGCCAAAGTATAAGTTTACACCAATAATTCATCGTCAAATTCAGTTGCGTCGATCCTTAACAAGGCACTCAAGTGTGGATCCTTTAAGTGGCCCGACTCTGTCGCGGCGTAGACAATTTGACGCTTCCGTTGTGAGTTTTGTAGCTGTTCACACCCTTTAATGTTATGTAAGCTGGAGTTCTCCGCCCCTGGGTCACGGAATGTGTCAATTTTATAGCACATTTTGCCACTTTACGACATTTGATGCAACACCACGGCTTTCAGTCCTCCCTTTGTTTTTTCAAGTGTTGTGCATATTATTTTTTTGTTGTATAAGACGCAAAGACAAAAAGAAAACATATATATATATGTATATTCATTTGTTATGCTTGTCATTTGTCGCCGCGCGGCAACTTCAAAGCCTGTCACCCAATTTGTTAAACGCCAAAGGCAATTTTGTCATCCCTCGCCTTTCGGAGACTTTTTAGCTTTCGCATATGGCCAATTATTTTGTAAGATGAGACACGTAAGTCCCATTCGCATTACATATGCATAATTGCTTAGGTAATCATAAATCAATACGAATTTTCAGAGTTTGCATTACGAAACCACCGAATTAGGAAACTATTCACCGATGGTAAAGAGGATCGATTAGTTAAAAATATTCTTCTAAATATTACCACGGTGCTGAAATATCTTTTGAAAGAGGTACATCGCGTGCACTCAGAGAAAAAAATAGAACTTCACTCTTAAAACAAAAGCATACGCTCTCAAAAAAAGGATAAGAGTAAAAATATTTGAACCAAGAGGGTAATCCTTGACCCAAGATTAATTTTTAACCCCCAAAATCCAAAAACAAATTTTACCACACTTACCCAAATAATAAATATTACTCAAAATAAAAAAAATAAAAATAATAATTGAAGGGGGTGGGGGTTTGGGTGAAAAAAAAAGAACCGAGACCCCGGGACAACCCGTCCGACCGACGTGGTGTGTTGTTTGTTCCGCGCTGCTCGCCACTCACGCATCAGCCACCCACCCACTTTTTTCTAAAAATTTTTTATTTTAATTACTTTACTGGGACTTGAACTCGGTACCTCGAAGACTGCAACATACACAGTTGGACGAGCATCTTTACCGACTCGACTATTCTCGATAAGCTACAAGCAGCGGCGAAAGCATATTTATGAACCAGCGCGGTTGGTATTTGGCCAGCCGCAACAGCTCGACCGTGGATCAAGTCCCCGTAGCAGCATTTATTTTTTTTATTTTGTCCTTTTTTATTATTTTTATTTCATTTTATTTTTATACCCTTGGAGAGGGTATATTAAAATTGTCCAGAAGTTTGTAACGCATAGAAGGAAGCATCTCCGAACACATAAAGTATATATATTCTTGATCAGCATGACGAGCTGAGTTGATATAGCCATGTCCGTCTGTCCGCCCGTCTGTCCGTCTGTCCGTCTGTTTCTAAGCTATCTCCTCCGTCAGTTTTAAAGCTATCGTAACCAAACTTTGCACGAAGTCTTTTGGTACAAATACGCTGCACATTTGTCGGAACCGGCCGGATCGGATGACTATAGCATATAGCTGTCATAGGAACGATCGGTCGAAAAACTAGTTTTAGTGAGAAAAACTTTTTTGTTTTCAATGCTATCGCTCCCAACGCTCGTATTTATAAGTTTTTAATGATTTCACATAATTTCACCAAGGCTTGTCGAAATCGGACAACTATATAGTATAGCTGCCATACAAAAGTTAGGTCTGAAAAAAAGTCTTAGTAAGAAAATTTTTTTTGTTTACAGCGATCTCGCTCCCAACGCTCGTATTTATTAGTTTTCAATGATTTCACATAATTTCACCAAGGCTTGTCGAAATCGGACCACTATATAGTATAGCTGCCATACAAACTGCCAGGCATATATCAAGCTCCAAGGGTATATAAACTTCGGTCGAGCCGAAGTTAGCTGGCCTCTATTTTTTAATGTGTTTTAAACATTTTTATTATATTATACAGACGTTTAATCACAAACTTTTGCCCAATCTTAATGTTCAACTTTAACATAATTATCGGCGCGCCACGGTCAAATGACAATGACAAACTGCGCATGCGCTGTCTCTCTTTGAAAGACCGCGGCCAACGTTATACTCCCCCAAAGTTTGCGTTTCCTCACTCCCCTTGCCTATAGAACCACATTGAGAATGAATTTGTCTCGATTCCAAGAGCGAAATTCTTGAAAATTCAAGTGCGACTAGATTATTTTTTCAAGAGCGCTCGTACTCAAATTATTCGTTCTAGATTTTTATGAGTGTACCCATGACCGTGATTGGGAGCGGTAATATTTAGAAAACGAGAAGGCCAAGCTAACTTCGTCTTTGCCGAAGTTTTAATACCCTTGCAAATGTTTTAATACAACAGAGTTTACAAACGTCAGCATTAAAACAAACCATTTTTCTGATAAAACCCACTTTTCGACCGATAGTTTTTATGGCAGCTATAAGATATAGTCATCCGATTTTGACAAAAACTTCCAAATCAGTGTAAAAGCGTATAAAACTAATAATTGTCGAAGCGGAAGGCGTTTACATTAAAAACAAAAAAGTTTTCTCACAAAAACCCACTTTTCGACCGATAGTTCCTATGGCAGCTATAAGATATAGTCATCCGATCCGGTCGGTTCCGACATATTACACAGTGCTACAAATTTCCAAAAATTGTAATAACCTGGGTATTGGCATAGCGTACGCAGTAGAGCAGGTCGGGTATAGCATTTCCTCATACTTGGTTTTCCTCGGGGACCCCCAAAATCTGAAGTTATGGCCCAAAAACCGCTTTTTGCTTTTTGACCTCACTTAAATAGATATAACTCGCGAATGGACCGTCTGATTGCTCATAACCTTATCAATTCCGATAGCCACGAGAGGGATCTAAAGCATTATAATCAATGGTTTGACTAATTTAACGCGATGGCTGAGAAATGCGGCTTACAGAGTTGGCATTTTCAACTTTTTTTGAGAAATTTGTACTTTGACCATCACTGGTTTAACTATTTTATTCTATGCGATTTTTCCTTAAAGTTTGTAATAAAAGCGCATTTAATTCTCCGTCGAACGGTTGTTGTCCCAATGAATTTGGATACCGTTTGACGAAGTTATGCGATTTTCTGAGTACACATCGACAATCTAGTATTTTGTTTTAGTGTGCTAACATATTTATTTTTGCTTTCACATAATTGCACCTAAAAGTAAACTCAGTTTTGATTTGGCGCCAGATTCAAAACATATTTTTAAATACTTAAAATGCATGTATCAACATTTTTTCGCAAATATTAACGGTCTCTGAATACTGTTATCTAGCATACAAATAAATTGAGCTATAGTGAGTAGATGTGATCTGCAAGTGGTTGTTATTATTTTTTAATGAGCTGAAATTGGCATTTTAAACAAAAGAGCCGTGCACAGCAAGAATCGTATACAGGTAGGCACGGTTAAGGCTTGTTAAAAGCAGATTGCTCTCATGGCGCAAGCCTTGCCCACGCCTGGACATATCTGGTCTAATGCAGAGAATTTAGCTGCGGGTTCTATTTAATGATGAACCCCTTTGGTACCTAAGAAATTACTTTTCAAGTCCACAAACAAGGCCCAATGATAACTGTCTAACCACGATTGTAGAGAACCGCGATAAAATACCATGGATGACCAATGATAAAGAATATAAAAATCTCTATAACAGGATGGACGAATCATTAAATACCAAATAAAAACCAAAGTGGAGCACGCCAAGTAAAAATGAGAAGAAAGTGACATCAGCTTGCACTTAAGCAGCGATGGGTAATGCATAGCCCGCTTGGGCCGCGACGCCCGGCCCGTTATCCTGTCTGAAAACTCAGAGCATATATTGCCTTCTTTTGAGGCGAGGACCCGCACAAGCTGACGTCGCAACAAGTGTAATTGGCTCGATTTGAAGTGAGTTAGAACAAATAAATCCAAGAGTGTCGACGTCAGCCCGCTTAAGCACACAGCGCAGCATGTGCAGTATGGGCGACCTTAACTCGCTTATAAGGGTGGTTTGTGCTGTTTCTACAAAATAGCTTAACTCGCCGCAATAGGTAACATTATTGGAGAGCGTTAATCTTGGCCCAGAAATCGTGAAGCATTTAAGTTTATATATATTTGCATTTTAAGTACTTAAAAATATTATTTGAATCTGGCGCCAAATCAAAACTGAGTTTACTTTTTAGGGGCAATTTTGTGAAAGCAGAAATAAATATGTTAGCACACTAAAAAAAAAATACTAGATTGTCTATGTGTACTCAGAAAATCGCGCATAACTTCGTCAAACGGTATCCAAATTCATTGGGACAACCACCGTTCGACGGAGAATTAAATGGGCTTTTATTACAAACTTTAAGGAAAAATCGCATAGAATAAAATAGTTAAACCAGTGATGATCAAAGTACAAATTTCTCAAAAAAAGTTGAAAATGCCAACTCTGTAAGCCGCATTTCTCAGCCATCGCGTTAAATTAGTCAAACCATTGATTATAATGCTTTAGATCCCTCTCGTGGCTATCGAAATTGATAAGGTTATGAGCAATCAGACGGTCCATTCGCGAGTTATATCTATTTAAGTGAGGTCAAAAAGCAAAAAGCGGTTTTTGGGCCATAACTTCAGATTTTGGGGGTCCCCGAGGAAAACCAAGTATGAGGAAATGCTATACCCGACCTGCTCTACTGCGTACGCTATGCCAATACCCAGGTTATTTCGCACTGTAGCACTGTGTTATCAGTGTGCAGTAAAAAGAAGACTCTGTGCAAAGTTTCAGCCCGATAGCTTTAAAACTGAGAGACTAGTTTGCGTAGAAACAGACAGACAGACAGACGGACAGACAGACGGACGGACAAAGCTCAATCGACTCAGCTCGTCGCCCTGATCAAGAATATATATACTTTATAGGGTCGGAAATGAATATTTCTATGCGTTGCAAACTTCTGGGCAAAATTATAATACCCTTTGCAAGGGTATAAAAACAGTTTTTATACCCTTGGAGTGGGTATATTAAAACTGTCCGGATGTTTGTAACGCATAGAAGGAAGCATCTCCGACCACATAAAGTATATATATTCTTGACCAGCATGACGAGCTGCGTTGATATAGCCATGTCCGTCTGTCCGTCTGTCCGTCTGTCCGTCCGTCTGTCCGTCTGTTTCTATGCTATCTCCTCCGTCAGTTTTAAAGCTATCTTAACCAAACTTTGCACGAAGTCTTTTGGTACAAATACGCTGCACATTTGTCGGAACCGGCCGGATCGGATGACTATAGCATATAGCTGCCATAGGAACGATCGGTTGAAAAACTAGTTATAGTGAGAAAAACTTTTTTGTTTTCAATGCTATCGCTCCCAACGCTCGTATTTATAAGTTTTTAATGATTTCACATAATTTCACCAAGCCTTGTCAAAGTCGGACAACTATATAGTATAGCTGCCATACAAAAGTTAGGTCCGAAGAAAAGTCTTAGTAAGAAAAACTTTTTTGTTTTTAATGTTATCGCTCCCAACGCTCGTATTTATAAGTTTTTAATAATTTTACATAATTTCATTAAGCCTTGTCGAAATCGGACCACTATATAGTATAGCTGCCATACAAACTGTCAGGCATATGTCAAGATCCAAGGGTATATAAACTTCGGTCGAGCCGAAGCTGGCCTCTATTTTTCTCATTAAAGCCCATTTTTCGACCGATCATTTGTATGGCAGCTACAAGAAGTAGTCATCCGATCCGGGCGGTTCCGACATATTAGCAGCGTGCAGACAAAAGAAGACTCTGTGCAAAATTTCAGCTCGCTAGCTTCAAAACTGAGGGACTCGTTCGCTTAGAAACAGACAGACGGACGGACAGACGGACGAACGGAGTATGCGTTTTCAAGTGTGTAATAAAACGAGAGCGTAAGTTAAAGTCGTCTCTTATCGACTTTGATATACCCGTTACTCATGCGAAAAAATGTTTAATAGCGTTTCTATGTTCCTTATTCAGGGATTATAAAAATTGCAAATATATATGTAAGTTTTATATTTGAAACCGGAATTTTACAGATTGTGGAAGTATTTGAAGTCTTTTTTTGTGTGGCGCGGGTGGGCGTGGCAAAATCGTGAAACATTTTTTATTTGCGTACTGTTTCAAACTGCACATGGATTGCTTTATTGCAAAGTGACACGAATAAGACCGGCAGAGGGAAAAAACCGATTATATTAGACTTAAGACAGAGCAAAAACGTTACCATAAACAGTGTATGAAGTGTTTGGGATGTGGGTGGTAATTGTGATTATCACCTCAAGAACAGTCTTTGAGAACGCAAAAACTTATATTGAGTTGATCTTTTTTCATTTTTAAGAACTTAATTTGAGTGAATATTGTTCCGATTTCAAGGACATTTGGTTTTGGGCCATGTGTGAGTGAATTCCTCACATCTATGAGGAATAGGGAAGGGAGTACCTAATGCTTTTACTGACGAGCCAACACGTTCAGCCGTTGCACACTTTTGCATATTCACATTTTGAAGACTACTCATGCTCATTAAGGAGTTGAAAAAATGAGAGATATTAAAAAGAGCCAACTCGCTTTCTCGCTCTGCCGAAAAAAAAAAAAAATATTTTTTTGGGTTTTTATAAAAAAAATTTTTTTTATTTTTTTTAGGTTTTAAAAAAGATTGAAAAAAAAAAAACAAAAATTTTTACGAGCTTAAAAAACTACCAACTACCAAATTTTCACTGACCATTTTTCAGTGCTTTTTATACACTTTAAAAATGTACACTGAGGTCGTAATGTAATGTACACAGAGAAGAATATCCGTTCGAATTGTAACGAAATCATGAACTTTGGTTGACAATAGTCTGCTAAGCACGCTTTTTCGATATTCATGAACATTCGTTCACACTATGCTATGAACATTTTGTTCTCACACATGAACGCTTTGCCGGCGACTAAGAACCAGAAAAAAAATGACCATAGTAAGTAAGTAACTGAAAGAAGGAATCATTTTCGACCATGTAATGTATGTATATGAGCCAAAACAACCAAATTTTAAATGTAGACTCCCCCAATAAAAAATGTTGAATAATAAAACTTGCATTTATATTTGCTATATCTATAAACCATGAAATTTTCATAAAGATCGATCGGACGTTGCATCAATATCCACAGACGCACTGCGATTCTTTGAAGCCATACGCTTTAAATTTCTTTTTTTTGAGTCTTACAGGCCAAGACTCGAAACGGTAAATGATTTCTTAAAAACTTTTGACAAATCAGTGAGATAATTATCTATTATTTTAAATTATAATTATTTGTCAGTCGTAAAGTTATTGTTTCTTTTTTAAGAATTCGAATTATCTCATCTTAACAAGCTAATTTTTCAACTATTTGAATAATCTAGTAAACAAGCAACCATTTTTACAGTAGCATTAATAAACAAGCACCTAACCATAATTGAAATATCAAAAATTCTTTCTGGTATGGCGATCATCAATGCATGAACCACTGCGAAGAGAGAACGGAGAGAAATGGTTGCGGAATTGGATTCGCAACAAAAGGTATGAGCAGGTAAGCGTAAGCGAACTCAAGGAGGTGTGTCCAACTCGTTGACTGAGTATGTGTGTGCTGTGTGTGTTTGCATGTGTGTGAGTAATTCGGACATTCGCTCACACACACTGCTGCCGTCCAATGGGTGAGTATGGGGGTTTGCTTTGGCAGCCGACGAGCGCCATTCTAATGAGCAGAATGACAACAGAAATTGCCAGCAAACATTTAAACGACAAAATTAAAAATTAGTGACAATTGTATGAAGACAACATTTTCCTATAATTAAGTCTAACCATGCAAGACGCAATGCCTCAGCGAGAACTGTCGGCGTCCGCATTACGCATAGGCAACGATGGCCACACGGCCCATAGGACCGGGAAGGAATACGAATACGGGATAGCCCCCAGTGAGTGGCATCGCTTTATTAGCAAGCAAACGATCGCTTTAATGATACGATTTGGTTAATGAACCAAAAATAGATGCACGCGATCACGATCAGCGTACACGGCGGACACACCGCCAAGACCAAGAACTGAGGGCGGATCTTCTGCCCCGCCTCCCGATCTTGTCTGTGTGTGTGACACTAAAAAGTCATGACATCGCTCGCTCATGCTGCGTAACGCTACGGATACGCTTACTTGCTTCAGATTGGCCATTCAAGCATTCAAAAATTAACTCCGCCCGGTTGCGTATGGTTAGTCAGAGACTGAGCTGAGCTACTCGTGCGCAGCTAAGATATCAACCTACCAGATACACTCATACATCTACAGGAGCGGTTGAAGCTGGTTGGGTGGCAGAGAGAAAGAGCGCTAGAGTAAAACCGGTTAATACCTTATCCGTATGAGTGTTTTTACACTTAAACAAAATATTAGATATTTATAAAAATAATTTGGAATGACATTGATAGAAATTAGAAGGAAGTCAATGACTCACTCTTATAAAAAAGTACTATCATAACCAATTCGAGGATTAAAGACAATAAATATTCACTCTAACACAAAGGCGGCCAAATGGAGAGAACAGAAAAGTGTGCCTCGTGCTTGGTTTTTCTGCAACGTTATTCAATGCATATAAATTTCGTTGGAAAAGGTTACTTAATGTGGTCACAGGATTTCGAAATGTAAACTAACTTCGCTCAACACAAGTTTATGCAAATATCTCGTAAACCTGACGTGGTGGGGTTAACGAACAGTTTATTTGATCTGAACCTGTGATATTTAGAAAACGAGAAGGCCAAGCTAACTAATACATCAGTTTTTAAGAACGCCAGCATTAAAACAAAGAATTGTTTAAAAAAAACCCACTTTTCGACCGGTAGTCCTATGGCAGTTATAGAGATATAGTCATCCGATCCGGTCGGTCAAGCATTTCCAAAAAAAGGTCCACCTGGGCCAAAAAAAATAAAGTGCTTAAAGCACTATATTCGATCGAATTTTCATAGGGAAACAATCAAATTAAACTTATGTATGCTAATCTTACATTAACTGATAACCCAATTGGATATATTCGGTTTCACGGCCGTGCTAGCGCGATTTTTCTAATTTTGACATTAAATTTGCTTATTTTTTTGGAAAAAAGTGACTATAGATTACATGTACTTTCGCTATCTAAAATCTTTCTGATGGTAAAAAGGGCTATACAAGAATACATAAGAAACCATGAGGAACTATGCCAATGAAATTAACTGTAAGTTTTTGCTTCGCATTTTAGCAGAAACCACTTAAATATGATGATGGAAAAAATGTCACGTTCAGATAAAAAAATGTACTTAAGATTTTTAAATGAAATAATATACATTTCAAAGAACTACTCATTCATAAGATATTAAAACTCTTTGGGCTTAGTTGTTGTGTTAGGTTTCGCTAAGTGTTGTCTTTATATAGCTGCTCCCCAAAACCACTTCTGTTTTTGTCACGTTCGACACCATCCAATTTTGTCATTATTTTGGAAACCGAATCTCACTTAAAATACACTTTAACAATAATTTAGGTGCTTACTGAGAGCTATATTATACAGTAAAAAACGAGTTTAAAATTCGATTTATTTTGACTTTTTTGCATTTTCAATGTGTACGACGGTTCGACAGAATGGAAATGACCATATGTAGTTAATAGGGTAGGAAATTAATATATCTATGCGTTGCAATCTTCTGGGCACAATAATAATATACAATAAAGGGTATAATCAAGCCTTCTTTGATATAATAAAGCCTTCTTTGATATAACAAAGCCTTCTTTGATATGATATGACAGGTTCAATTTGATAAGAGTTTTTTCTTAGAGAATTTTGACAACCGCCTATTTAGAGATATGGAAGGGCAGCTTAAAAGTAACCGACTTTTTAATAGCGTTCCAGTGTTCCTAAGTGGGAACATACCAAAAGTACACAGAGGAAATAACCCCGTTCAGTAAATAAGTTGCCTTTAACTTAAAATAAGAACAAAATGGTCTCAAGTGATCCAAATTTCTTGGAAAAAAAACAAACCAGGCTTTCATCAGAGAGATATACAATAAAGATAGAGTTAAGAAAACATAAGTAGCCCTCTAAATTTTAGGAATCCGCCCACACCTGGTCCAAGCGCAATGAAATTTTTTTCCCCAGGTGAGTTTAAAATGTTCTGGAAAACGGAACAATATTAACTCAAACCATGCTCTCAAAAATGGAACAATATAAACTCAACTTGAGTTTTTGCGTTAGAACATTGTACAACAAATAAGAGAACCTCATACATAGTTTTTAGTAATGACAGACAACATTTTTATACTCTGTACCAAAGGTACATAAAGTATATTAAGTTTGTGCAAAAGTATGTAACAAGAAAAAGAAATCATTTCCGACCATATAAAGTAAATATATTTTTGATCAGCATCAACCGCCGAGTCGATATAGACATGTCCGTCTGTCTGTATGAACACCTAGATCTCAGAGATGGTAAGAGATAGAGGTTTGACATGTATGGGACAAATGCTTCTTTTATCTGCACGCAGATCAAGTTTGTTTCAAATTTTTGCCACGACCCCTCCCACCCCCGCCATTTAGAAAAAACGATATATCTCTTACAGTTTTGAAGATTGACGATTCGTACCATCTGGAGATAGTTAGTTATTAGCAAAATAAATCGATTCGCCGAAGAAATGATAAAGATCGGTTGAGCGGTTCTCAAGTTATGAGCAAAAATGTGAAAAATAGCCGCGTTAAAAAGTGTTGCATACTTTTCAGATGTTCACCCTAAGGAACGCAGGAACACTGTTAATCGTGTTTTTTAGTAACGGGTATATCGAAGTCGGTTAGAGCCGACTTTAACTTGCGCTCTCATTTTGTCTACATAGGTAATAATGTTAGGTGCTATGAACATTTTTGGAATTTTGACTATTAGTTTGACCGTTGGATCTACAACTCCTGTTGGATGAATCTGACCACCAGTTAAGAACGTTTTAATGTCTTCAAATACGTTTAAGTGCGATTTTGCTAGAAAAGGCGAATGTGTTTATATTTGCAGTGCAAATGCACAAAACTATATTCCCTGTGTACTTTCGTGCAAAGTATAAAAACAAATCAACAGTTGCACTAGCTTTTGCTGTATATATGCACTGGCTATATTGACACGGCTGTTGATGCCGATCAAGAACTTTATAAGGTTGGAAATGATTCCTCTTAGTTACGTACTTTTGCACACTCTTAAAATAATTAGGTATGTACAGCAAAAAAACGAAAAACCGAAACCGTACCGGTACCAAAGTTTCGGTTTCGTTCCGGTTTTATCGGTTCCAATAATAACGGTAAACGGTATTCGGTTCTCAAAAAAAAAATTTGTATCGGTTCAGGTTCTGGTTCCGCTACTCGATTTGAAACGATTTATTTCGGTTAACGGTTCCGGTTCCGGTATTGAGCCCTGGTTGAAACAGATCATATTTACAACTGAAAAGTATAAAGACTCTACCATTGAAAACCAAAAAGGTTTTCTCACTAGAACTACTTTTTCGATCGATTGTTTCTAAGGTAGCTATATGTTATAGTCATCCGATTTGGATCAAACTTAACAGTATTGTGATGGTAGAATATAATATTGATCAGTATCAAGTTTAGGAGCGATAGCAATAAAAATCAAAACAGTTTTTCTTACTAAAACTTTTTTTTCTAACAAACTTACTAAAACTTTTTGCAGTTCTATCTCCTGGATGGCAGCTATAGTAGTGGTCCGACTTTCATAAAACTTGGTGGAATTATGTGAAAGCATAGAAAACTTATAAATACTAGTTTTGGTGACGATTGTGTTGAAGAAAAAAAAGTTTTCTTATGGTAGCTATATACTACATGCCTTGAAAATAAAAACACATTTTTTATTTTTAAGAAAAGCTTTCCTTCTTATACAATGTGTGTCGAAATTGACTCTTTAAGTGAGATATTCTAAACGTTACTCGGAAAAACGCCCTTTTAAGGGTGAATTGTTTTATAGTGCCGCTATCCTTTCCTGACTGGAAATAATTTTCGCTAATGAAACCTTATTTTTCACTCAATACTGGCACCATTTAGAAAATTGTTTCCACTTATTTAAAAGTAAAGTAAGCTGACCTCACTTCTGGAACAAAACCGTCCTCGATAAAAGAAATGTCTTCTCCATTTCCCGTACGAATTGGGCCCACCCTCTTTGTTTGGTAGGCGACCCTGAACGCTGAAAGATATTCTTCATTTTTGTTATTTTCCTAAAACACACACACCAATGCACAGCATCGCCATTAAATCCAACAAATACAAAGCGATCGCCGCCCTCAATGCATGTGTGTGTGGGATGTGTGGATGCAGGCCACTGAAAGAGCGAGAGGGAGAGTGAGAGATCGTGGGATGCTGCGTCGCCGTCGTCGTTCGCTTCCTCTTCGAATGTGGATGTGGATTGATGAACACGATCGTTTTGGCAGGCGCACAGAGCATTAGTCGCAGCAGACACGGGTGACGAACAACAACAAGTTGTGGAGCTGCGTTACGCGTACGGATCACGATCAGAAATCACTGGACGCGGTTAAATGGATTCGCGAGTGTTGTTATTTGTGTGTGGTCTCTCTCGTCTCAGTTCTCGCCTAGTGCTAATGAATAGCCAAAGCGAATCCGGAAAGTAAATTCCGCGGGAATCGGAGGTGCCATCCTCCCCGAAATAAGGTGTGATAAGTGCGTGATAATTTTCGAACGAAGCCCGTGGACAATCGAATGCCCCAAAAATGTGCTAATCAGATTTCAGTTGTGGTTCAATAACTCACCTACTCGCAACAACTTTGCTGCCCGAAAATCAGGGCCAAAACCAATTTCAATTGAAACCTAATCAGGCATCATCAACAACTGGCGACGCGTCGGCACCGAACCAACGAAACAAGCGCCGTCAATTTGTATACAAATTTCATGCCTTAATTGAAACTAACAATATAGCCAAGTGCGAAAAGTTAACGGCTTAGAGAACCCCCCCACTCCCAATCCCAATTGGATATTTGCAAGATTGAAAGCACCGTCGGCAGCGGAAAAAGAGAGAGAGAGAGAGAGCGGGAAAGTTTCTTGCAATTATAGCAACTGAAAGTGTTATTTAACGAGCCTAATTCTGGAGTTCTTCACACAACTAACACCTCCAGAAATGGACCCAGGTAGGTGTATAAATTGTAAACCAATTTCAATCCTTTCCTCCTTTTCTCCAATTGCACTTTTATATTGCCGTCCTGTATCGAGGTCTTTACAATTCAACCCGGTTATCCTGATGCCAGCAGCTTTCCAGCAAAAAAATGTTCTCAAAATGCTAGATTAAAGCTCAGAAATTTCGGAACCAGCAAGAACAGTGCAAAAAAAAAAACAACATTGGACTCAAGATAAGCACAAGCGGTGTCGAAATTATTAATTTTTTTTAGTACTTAGGCATGGAAATCAATTAGATTTTTTTACTTTTTAAAGAACATTTTATTCTAAACTGGACAACAAAATTATAAATGGGAGGATATTTACATGCGCTCTTTAACACAAATCGACTTTATCGGGGGTGCCACAAAAACCTCTCCCAACCAAATTCCAACCGAATTCTGCCACAGAAATTTCATTTGGTTGGTTTCAAACCTCCCGTGTTTTGTTAGGAGATTTGTCAAATCGCTTTTTTCAGTGGCTCCCCCTGGTCAATGGCAGCGCCATCTACTTGACAGTCGGCGGATTAAGGGCTGAAACTTATACCTCATGTTTGGCGCCAACAAATTGTTAAACTTTGCTTTATATTTATGGAGAATATGAATTAAATTTGAATTATAATTTAAAAATGCAACACAAAACATATTACACATTCAACAAATTTGAGTGAAACATAAAATTAACCCGTAACTAAGAAAATGGAAATTTTTTTGGCGAGAAATTCAGCCCTGTTTTTAAAGATGGAACTTCAATTGGAGCATATGCTGTTCTAACTAGATTTTCTAATAGGGAAATGAAATCTCTCGAAGTTCTGTGGCACCGACGAATTTTTCGAGTGGCACCCCCGTATAAGACTTCATCGACCAAACCTTCCTTAATTTGGTTCATTTCCTTTCAGTGCGGCTCAGAACTGAATCAGAGTTGAATCAGCCCTGATTTGGAAGGGCTGGTACTGAAACCATGGCTGCATTTATATGCATTTCAGCCATGAACTTAAAACAGAAAGGACCTACTGCGTCATGACTTTCTCTTCTTTCAGGCATGACTTTTATACTGATCTGATTTGTTAGTCTTATGGGTAGTACTGATAACAGTAATGAAATCAATTTAAATTGGAAGAATTCCAACTGCTTAGGTCTGTATCAGCACTGAAAATATCAGTACTGGCATAGTAAAAAACATAGCCCAAGCTTGTCGCAGGATACCCGTTCGTTCCCAGTAAGCTCTGTGAGTGTTCAGCCCTTCCGTTACCATGGATACTTACAAATATAACATTATTGCGCATCGTTCTAGGAAATGGAGAATTGATTCGTGCTCCGTCATGTTGCACAAGTTGCAGAGCCTTGATATTGTTTGTTGATTGCTTCTTAGGTTCAGCAAGTCGCCCCTAGCTTTTCGAGTCCATGTTATGTGTCCTTCAGTGTTTCCTTTCGTATATTCGAGATGTTTGTGTACTTTTTCTTTTGCTAGCTATTCATTTTATCTCAAGCAAAAACAACCACAAGCAATAGAAAGAGATTTTTGTTTGTGTGTTTGTGTGCTACATTGACAATTCAAAGAGAAAATTAGGAGAAATGGGAACTTTTAAAGCCTTAAAATTAGAAGAAATGGGAACTTTTAATGCCTTGTCTGATTTTTGATTTTCGGTAAGTTCTCTATACAATATACTCCTATATTTATCCATGTTAAATCGTATGGGATAAGTCGATTCTACTGAACACTGTAATAATTTAAACTCTTTCGAATGTTGAGTAATTTTCGCCATTTTTTAGAACTTTCGAACTTTACCCGTTTTCATATTAATGAAAACTCATAATAAAATGTTGAAAACGTTGCGATTTGTTTTGGTGATCCACACCTCCTATTATTAACCATCTTTGTGACAGTCTAAACTCTTTTATAAATATGTGTGATTTTCATGGACCGATTGGCTAAGCTTCCAATTTATCCCCCGACAAATTGATAACTATTAAATATTGATAATAATCATAACTTATTTAAACCTTTTTCAAATTTTCCCTTTTTTGTTGCAAATACAGTATTAAGCGTATAAAACAAAAAATGTAAGTGTATAAAACCTTGCACCCTTTAATGGTTTCTACCCAACAATTTTCCAACAGAATAATTTCATAATACGGTTCCTTAGATGATTATCCTCATTAAAATTTCCCTTTAATCTTGCAACTACAAATCCTTAGCTCAAGTGTTTTGCCAACAATCTTAAGTGGCCCCTGACAGTTCTTTCCGAAAGTGGTTGACTTTTCATCCTATCCTGTTTTGCCCCAGTCCAGTCCAAGTCCCAACTTGGTGTCGCAATGTGTGTGGGTAAATATCGACATCGCTTTAACATTGAGGCACTTTTTGTTCAGTTTTTTTTCCTTACTTATTTTCGGGCCATAAGACACAACTGTTTGTTTATGATTTTCGTTTCAAAAAGGTTGAACAGACACCGCGCATGATCGACAGACTCTCGGTAGC
Organism: Lordiphosa clarofinis; assembly: GCA_018904275.1. NCBI lineage: Eukaryota > Metazoa > Arthropoda > Insecta > Diptera > Drosophilidae > Lordiphosa > Lordiphosa clarofinis. The sequence continues at coordinate 27,228 of JAEIGQ010000327.1, read as the reverse complement.
AACGGCATTTGTTTGCTTGTCTTGCGGATGCTTGAAGATGGGGTGACAGCAGGTGCTGATGCCCCATGCCTCCTAATTTAACTAATGATCGTTGTAATGTTTGTGCGGTTTGTCGTGCGGTCTTCACTCTTACCTCCAAGTGTGCGTATCTCTGTTTGTCCATGTGCTTTAAGCCAAAAAAACGAAAAAAAAAAAATTACCTCATTGGCCAAAATATGCTGTACAGATTTGTTTTGGCTGTCGGATTTTGTTGACATATCGATCTGCAATTACTCGTCTGCGCAATCTTCTCTATGGATTTTATTTGAATAATTTGATTTTGGCATGCGTGGATTTCTATTGAGGGATAACTGAGGGTTTCTGGTTGTGAAAATAATAATTGTGGGATTATCTTTGAATATATTAAAGTTGTCGAAGTGATTTGAGGCGGGTGTTGAAACCATCTTGCTGGTATGCAAGGAACTGATTGAAAGAGGTTTTGTTGACATGTCGATCTGCAATTACTCGTCTACGCAATCTTCTCTATGGGTTTTGGAAGATAATTGAGGGTTTCTGGTTGTGAAAAGATTAAAATGTTGGATTAGGAAGCCATGGAGTGCTTCCAAAGTGGAACCATTGTATCATGTAAAATATAAAAAGTAAAACTCGTCCTACTCATGGGGGAAATCAGAGGAAAAACGCTGCAAATAAAATTATTGATTCAAGAAAACAAATTTTTAACTTAAGATCGTTTTGTTCTTGATGTGAAAACGAGATCTTAACTTTAAGTACAAATCGTTCTTAGCTAACATAATTAAGTCTAGATCATGCTTATTTTGAGCTCTAAACGTTTTTAAAAACGTCCCGAAATGTGCTTAAAATAACCAAAACGTTTTTGAAATCAAGAATTTAAAGATTTTTAAGAACGCTCTTGAATCAAGAAATTCCGTACTTAAGTCCAGACTTTTCTGGCTAATCGCGCGATTTAAAAAAAAAATTTTTGCCGGCGGCGTTCATTTTCGTATGTCATCTTCCACAAACACACAAACCTTCAACAAAATCCTTTAAAATAGCGCCGCAATAACTTTCGTCTTCTTTACTATTGATATTGTAATATTATAAGAATATTGAAACATGTAACATTTGGAACTTCATCATCCCTTCTTTCTCAACTTATTGTAAAAATCTTTGAAGTAAAGCATGACTTTTTTTGGACACGTTCCATATTTTGGCTTTAAAGCTTGTGAACAATTCTTCAATCATCCGAGATTGAAATAACTGCAAACTTAAAAGTGTGCGGTACCATTTGAAGTAATTTTAATTTTTCTTTAAAATTAGTACAAATGATTTTGTTTTTAAGCTGTTGCGCCTAAATGCTTGGCATATAATGAAACCAGCAGCCATTTAATTGCATTGGAGTGGAGTATGATTGGATTTGGATTTGTCTGATGCTCGGTCTCGCACAAGATATAAATTAAAATGATTACCTTTTAATTAACTTTTGTGATTTCGAGCACAAAATGTTTTTAACACATGAGAGGCAAATTTGAACATGAACTTATCTTCGCTTAAAAACCAATCAATTCTTTTTTTTTGAAAAGGTTAGAAACACTTTCTTCAGATCATTTCAAAGAGAGTCGAATTAAACTTATAGGTTTATAAATGCTTTTTAAGTATCTAAAATCAAGTAAGAGTGTTGCAGTCGAGTGCCCCGTCAGAAAAATACCATATACCAAGTAATGTGGTTCTATGGCCTTAAAATACTTCCAGTTACTAAGTACTCTAAGCACCACTCAATTCTCTTAGATTTAATATTGTATATTCTATCTAAACTTGTAAATAAAAAAATAATACTTTTATTTTAAAATTTATTTGAATACATGGGGAGGCGCACTTCCATATCTTCCGTGATTTTGCTCTGATCTTATTATGGTATACAGAATAGATCGATATTGAGAGACGGACTAAATCGACTCGGCTGTTTATGCTGATCAAGAATATATTTACTTTATGGGGTCGGAGGTGCTTTCTTCTAGCTGCTACATAGTATCGCCTTTTACCCATTTCTAATGGGTATAAAAAAAGATAAGGATGATTATCGATTCATTTAAAGTTTTGTCTGTAATAACTTAATTGGGTGACATTTTACATGATAAAGTTCTCTAAAGCAAATTAAACTGAACTAATTTAAATTATTATACACTTTTCACTTTACACAATGCTTCAGATTTCAGTAAATGAAGACGATGCATTCCTATTACTTGCTCCACTATTTCGCCATATCCCATTTCTCCTCTTCGACTTTATTACCTACCCACTGACCGGCAAGTCAGTTGCAATTATGAATTGTATTTGTCCGATGTCGCACAGCGAGTGAAAATGCTATTGGAGACCTCCACTTTGGTCCATTAATGACTTGCTTTTGATGTTTTGACATTTTGTTTGTGCATGGGCATTGTTTGCCTGGCCGCATGTGCCGCAGACACGGACGCAGACGTAGACCCGGCTATGAGGATGCAGAAATGCGTGACTAACAGCTACCGGTAGCCATCTACTTCGGTAGCTAAACATAAAAGCCCACAGAAGTGAGTAGCAAGATGCTAAAATCCCAGAAATGGGCAGTAAAACAAAAGGCAACAAAAACGGAGACGTCGACGACGGTCACAAAATGCAGGCAAACACTTGAGAGACGAAAAAGTAAAAAAAGTCGCGTCAATGTGTACACGTCTTAATGGAAGAGTATACACACGTACATTCATACATGAGCAGGAGTAGCAAGCTATGGGCCTGACAATTCCTCTGATGATTGCGGCTCAAGTTTGGACCAACGCTTCACTGACTTGGCTCTGATTGTGTGGCGTCGCTATTCTGCGCAGAGTTCTCTTAATTAAATCAATTTCCCCAAGGATCGGGTTTGACATTTGACAAGTGTGTAAAGCAAAACCTCAGCTCATTACCATGAATCTTAATGAGTTTCTAATCGCTGCAAAGAGCACGTGGTTCTCGTATAATTAATGCTAGCCCATCAATAAGCCGAGCATCTGGTTTCCTAACTAACCCCTTGATGACTCTTGCCAATTCCCTCGAGGGTGAGGTCACCCCGAAAACCGGAACTAAGTACAAACGCACATAGATTCCGATGCACAAGTCTCAAGAGTCAAAAGGGCAGCGGACCAACCGACTAACCAACACATGGTGCACAGAATTTATGTATGTCTCTGGCGGCTGTCAGCAGAGGGCGTGTTTCCTTGCCGCACATAGCTCGAGTGCCACCGAACCCGAACCAGGGGCCAGAGCGCCGTCGGTTCTAGTACATTGCCAATGATTGGTCGGATCTCTGGGCTCTGTACTTTCTATTTTGGCTATGCATTCGCATTGTCCACATTCTTGGTACGCGTAATTGAAGTCACCGCGGTATGTCAAGTATGGACGCACCCCCTTTTTATTTGGTTTGAGCGAAGAAGACGGGAACGGGAACGTCATATTTCCTAGCGAGCGAATCTTCTGCCAGATCCAGGGTTAGTTACAGGGCGCCGCTATCATGGCGGTGTCTGCCGTGATTTATGGACTCATTAATTTCTGTTGACAGACAATGCTGTTGACGCTGAAGGAATCTATTTAGTTTTATGTACTTTTGATGCCCACTTGCGAGCGTGGGGCGAGGGTCGAGAGTCGAGGGTGTCTATTTTATGAGCTTAATTTATAATTCGAGACACTTGCACTATGCTCCGAGCTGTAGATACTTGTTAATCTGGAATGTGGCAAGTACATATATTTGTAGTTACATAAAAACGACATTGATTTATTAAGCATTGATATTTGATTTAAGCGTTATCAAGACTCTTAACCGGCTCTTCAAGCAGTCTAGAAACTACGAAGTGCTCAGGGCCTAATGTCGATATATAATCATAAAAAGCTATAAGTCAGTTGGTTCTTAATTGTTCCCCTTCTACAATTTAGTTTTATAAACATTTTAAGCAATTTGAAATGGAACTTGCAGTAAACTAGACAGGAGGTCCGCATTGGCCCTCGACGCAAAAAAAAATAAAACTTGACGCCATCTATGGATCAGTTTTGAAAATTTAAGAATTAAGAATTTACGTTAGAACGTTTAAGGGAATCCGACTAAACCATTGTGACGACGTAGTAGAGATGGAATCTCAATAGCGGATACTTCCGAGAGGTTGAGTAGAAATGGGTGACCAAGAGTTTTGAGTCTCCTTCTACTAAGAGCTGGGCACATTGGCAGCTTCTGCAGAAGTCGTTGTGAGCTACGCCCAAGCGTGCTGCATGCCTGAGGTAGTGACCTGTTAGGGCCCCAATCAAAATTGATATGTTTTCTCTACTTTGGCGCAGAAGACTGTTAGTTCGTTTTGGGTTAAACGTTGGCCACGTGAGTCTAGCTAGTTCTGTAGCCAGGCGCCACGTTTCATTCCTTGTAAGTAGTTTAAATGAGGCTAAGGGCATCCCTATCAAGCTCTTATCTGCGAGGACAGAAAAGCACAGAATTCACAACTTGACCTCAATGCAGCCTCTCTTTTATATACCCACTAGACTAACAACAGATCAGATCCCAACTAGAGCCCACCAGATCTCCACAAGTTCGCCTCCAGTCACCCACTAGATCCCCAACTGATCTCCACCAGATCTTCACCAGATCCCCACTTGGTTTCCATCAGAATCCTACCAGATCTCCACCAGATCTCCACCAGATCCCTTCCCAATCCCCACATGATTTCCACCAGAATGCCTACCCAATCCCCACATGATCGCCACCAGATCCCCACAAATTCTTCTCCTGATCCCCACCAGGTCTCCACCAAATAACCATCATCTTCCCCCACTTCCACCTCACACTATCCCACTCCACACACAACCCACCTGCTACTTAGTGGTAATAATAAAAGCACCTGATTTTGCAAATACAAAATACAAAACCAAAGACATCACCCAAAAGAATCTCTCGCAAAGACAAAATTTTTCAAGATTTACCCTTCAGTCTGACGTCCGTAAAAAAACTTCGCTCTAAAGACTGTTGTCGTATTTAACAACTACACAGAAAAAAAGTAAGATCCATATAAATTTGATATGTATACCCTTGCAAAGGGTATTATAATTTTGCCCAGAAGTTTGCAACGCACAGAAATATTCATTTCCGACCCTATTAACTATATATATTCTTGATCAGGGCGACGAGCTGAGTCGATTGAGCTTTGTCCGTCCGTCTGTCTGTCCGTCTGTCTGTTTCTACGCAAACTAGTCTCTCAGTCTTAAAGCTATCGAGCTGAAACTTTGCACAGAGTCTTCTTTTTACTGCACACTGCTAATATGTCGGAACCGACCGGATCGGATAACTAAAGATTTGAAGTGTCAAAATAACATATATAGCTGCCATAGGAACTATCGGTCGAAAAGTGGGTTTTATTTAGAAAAACTTTTCTTAATCTCTGATGTATTAAAACATTTGCAAGGGTATATAAACTTCGGCAAAGACGAAGTTAGCTTGGCCTTCTCGTTTTCATATCATTTTTAAACTAAACCGTTTCATTTAACCCGCAAATAATATCATTTTGCCAAATGAAATTAGAAAAGATGAAAAGGATCCAGGACATGCACACACACTCAAAGCCTTATTGATTTTGGCGATTGCTGCTGATGTCGGACTTTGCCTACCATTGGGATTCCCAAGCGGTCATAGCAGTTCTGTTATGAGGTATCTTCTGCCAGCTCATTGAAGTCAGGCGCAGACTGCTGAAGATTGAACTGTTATTCATGAAATAGCGTTTTACAATCAACCAGCCTCCTATGTGGTGTTATGTGTGTTTTGTTTTAGAAAAGTTATGGACAAAATCATAACTTAAAGACCTAGAGCCTGCTAAAAAATTTTAGGATTTATAATCAAAAAGGTCACTAAAACAATCACTTTGTGATGATAAGGATATACGATAGGAAAGGAATGTATAGAAAATGCGAACGGAAAGAGACAGATAAAGTTGCAAATCGAAACTTCAAGCAACGTAAAGAAAGGTATGAGTAAGCTCTCAGCCATGAGTCCACACTCATGCCTGATGGCGCAGTGCGGTAAGCCATGCCAATTTGTGAAGTGCAAGTGGTCTTAAGTTCGAGATCCAGTCTAGGCGAAGTCAAGAAATTATAAAAATTTGTTTTTAATAACTAATAATTATTAGTACTTAGCTTAAAAAAAACTGGACTTACTACCTACCATTTGTAATTAGTTTTTTTTTTTGTTGTGTAATTATGAAGTTAAAAAATATCAATTTTATCTTATACATATCATTTTGATATGGACGAAATGTTTACTTTGATATTTTCGAACATGTCAATTTCAAGCTTGACATATTGGTTTTTTATTGATATGAAAAAATATAATATTGAGCCCCAGATCATATTTTTTTTTATTTCTATACTTTCTATTCTACATAGATCATCATATACTAAACGTAGTGATCTGTTCCTTTGAATTAGAGTTTTCCACCGATATCCCCATGGGGCAGAACACGCTCTGCAATTTAAACCGAATGCTTGCTGAAGTCATGCATCACATTATGGCAAGGAGAGACCGTCACATTTATCGTCCATTCTTCATGGGCAACGCTGCTTAGAATCAAATTTGACAGTGAAATTGCTGAGAGAAATACATATGGTACAGCCTGTTCTCAAATAAGTTAAATATTATATTCAGCTATAAAATAGCATTTAGCTTTGATTGAATTTTAATTTGGGTGAATTTAAACTCTAGGTCCTTGACAACCACTTGTAATTCTCAAGTTCGATTTCCATGCACGACCAGTATAAAAGGGGTTACTAATATCTCTTACCATCTCTGAGATTTGTAGTTCACAAAGGCGGACAAGCGGAGATTCTTTCTCTGCCCTTTAAATACATTTGCACAAACTTAATATGCTCTGCGTAACTCTGGTACAGAGTATCAATAAGCCGGAAAGAACCGATCGATCCATCGATGTTCAATGTAAACACAGTTGACAATCCTCACTCCCTTCTTTGATAACACTTGAATTTGAACTTTTGCCGATTAAAATGAAAATAGCATTGCCCAACAGTCCAAGCAGACAGGCAATTGCTTCCATTTTCTTATGATTTTTTTGCATGTCTTGGCTACTTTGTGAAATTTACTGATAAATAAATGCGATTGTGCGGCAAATTGTGCAACGCTCCGTATGCAAGAAATTGTCGACAAGCCTATATACAGGGCGCACTTTCTTATTGTTAGTATCATCTGTATGTACGAGTGTATATAAATACAAAGCGAAAAAAAGTGAAAAGAACTATTTTTAAAGCAAATGAAATGATATGTAGGGGGCATACTGCTCGTATACGCAATGCATTTTGCCGAGCCTCAGCTCAAGTCAACTGAGTTGTTAAATTAATTTTTGCTGCAATGCAAAATGCAAATAAAAACATATGAAAGCATCTCCCCATGGCGGCGGCGGCGTCGGCATACTGTCAATCAAGGAAAAGGAAAAGGAACCCGCTTGCCAAAAGCCAAAAAAGATTTATGAGAGATCCCATGCACCAGTGTCTGCAAACATACTTAGTTGCGAGAAAGGAAATTCAATTTGCCATGCTTTATATTTCATACAAAAAACAAAAACAAAAAATATATTGTCCTCAATATCAAAAACGCCATTTCATGGCAAATTTATAATCAAATTGGCAGCCATTTTTATTTATTTAGTTTAATGTGGAATATTCTGCAATTTAATTAACAATTAAATAAGCAAATTGCACCGAAGCGGAAATGTGTTAAATGTTGGATTATGAAGAATTTGGATTTTATTTAAATATACACACATTTGTATTAAAAGTATTTGTTGTCATCGCTGGGTTCACTGAATTCAAATTGATGCTCATAAATAATACAAAGTATTTTAAATGTTTTATACAAACATTTAGCTTATCAAAAGTCAAATGTTGAGTTTGTTTCAATTAAGCATGAAATAAGTTTATTGCCTTTTGACATATGAATTGGCTGTTAGTGGAAATGGCAACTCAAAAATCCTAATAAAATAATCTTGCAATCACAGGGTATATCATTAGTGGCGGTGGCTTATCAGCAAGTGACGAGTAAGTAGGAAGTAAACGAGCCTCGAAGCCTTATCAGGCGCCATTATTTTTCAACAAATCTCTGCACTGATATCAAAAAATATGATTGACTTTGTCTGCCCTTGCATAAAGCCAAGGAAATGTAGGCTCTGCAAAATAAGGCCCCAATGAAATAAGCAAAAACAACAATTTTTTATAAAATTTGGGATATTATTTCTTTCTTTGGTGCATTACTTTCTAAATAAAATTTCATAATGAATAAGTCCCCAAAAGAAGAAATGAAATAAGACTTTTCTTAGGAAATAAGACGCCAATTGTTAATGTTTTTTTGAAATCTGATATCATTATTCTGATTTTTGCTAAAATATGAAAAAAATCAAAGAATTTCGGGAACGGTTCATTTTCTTATCTGCAGACGTTCTTAGAGTAATTAGCGGAATATTTGTACAGATGTGCAAAAGTGCCGTTTTAAAAAAGTTCAGTAATATGATTTTGAGGATGTTGATCAGTTTATATACTTGTACTACGCGAAGTAGACGTAAAAGTAAGTGCAAAAAAATTGTTGGATTACGCAGAACAGGACGTTTGCTTTTCATAAAAGAACGGAAGATGTGATACAAATTTAAATTTAATTAATTATAATAAAAAAAAAATTGAATCAAACTTAGAGCAGCAGGCGAAAACTGAACCAAAAAAATCGCACATGGCTGTATTGACTAGGCTGTTGATGCTGATCAAGAATATATATTACTTTTGAATGGGCATGTCCTAGCGAAACGTTAGCGATTCTGGAGCTAGCGAAACGCTACCGAAAAGTAATCTGTGGCGTAGCTAGCTACCACAGCAACTACTTGTTATCAGTAGCATAGCTAGCTACAGCAGTAACTACTAGTTATCTGTATGGTAATATGCTCCAAAATATTAATCAACTCATTTAATTTAAACTAGCAAAACCCGCCGCGACTTCGTCCGCGTGTCAGTTTTAATAGACAACCATGGAAGAATACTTTTGTTTCATTAGCAAATAGCCCGTCACGCTTTGCCGCGCCGTCAACAGTATACCCACACCCTCCCAATTACCGCCACATCATACCCACTTTCCGCCCACTCGCACCTACATGCCACCCACATTCCACACACTTCCCACCCTCTTCCCGTCCACTTCCCCCCCAAAACCACCCACTTCCCTTTTACATTCCACCCACATCCCTCCCACATCCCACCCACATCCCTCCCACTTCCCGCCCACATCCCACCCACTTTCCGCACACTTCCCACCTACATTCCACCCACATTCCACCCACTGCCACCCACATCCCACCCACATCCATCCCACATACCGCCACATTACATCCCACCCACTTGCCCACTGACCACTTCGCGTACTATGCTTACAACTTATGTTTTGTTATGTGTAATTTTGAAAATAAGTTTGACGCTAATCGCTGGCAACTAAAGTTTCGCCCATACAACCTTGACCACCCACTCCACTGAATTTTCCGTAAGATTGGTATGCAGTTGTTGTTGAATTTTCATATAGATCTTTGAAAATGAGTTTGAGCTTGATCGAATGAAAACAAAAAACCGCGAATGTTCCACATGGGAACGCTGTCGAACGGGATAAAAAGTATCTTATGTCCGTCTCTGGCTCTAAGCTACCTCCCTACCAATTTTCACCCAAATCTGTTCTGCCGTTCTTGAGTTATAAGTGGTGTAACTAACACGACTTTCTTTTATATATATAGATAAAAATTAATTTCGTAGTGTTTATTTTTTATTACAGACTTCAGTTTTATAGTCCGCTTTTTATTTCTATGAAGTGCGTACCGGAATTGCTCCTCAGTGGTTTGGTTTCCTCAGAAGGGTAGGCAGGCTGAAAAAGTAATTCAAATTATAAAATTATAATATAATTTAAAATATGATAATAAAACATACATAACTGGAGCGCAAACATTTCCATCCTCCATGAACTTTTAGAAGACGAAAAAGTTATACTCTTTACTATGCCGTCTGATAAAAAGCGGCCTTTGTATATTTTACACAGAGAGACTGCTGATTTTATCACCTTGATCTGTAAAAATAAATAATTTTAAAAGTAACAAATTATATTAATATTTATGTTCTTTTTATCAGTTTTTACTTTTAATAGTGTTACCTGTAATTATAAATTGATGATGTTTATTATAGTTGATAATACTTTGCACTTTAGGTTCAATTCCATTTTAAATTTTTACTTACAAAAAAAAGCACACACATTTAGTTAAGCGCCACAAATAAAAATAATTTCTGACGCTAAGAATGAGCATTGAAAAGGAGACACACGAAAAAAAGGGATAGCAATGTTCTTGTCGCGCAACACTTATGCTCTTTACTTTCGATGCACACAATATTTCAAGGTATAATATGTAATTATGATTACTGAAGGGCGACCTAGACAGTCCTTATAACCATAATATTCACTTGTAAACAGCATGCTGTGCAATAATTTTCCTTACATTTAACTCATTGTGTCATGCATTTAACTCGTATATCAAGAATTAAACCAATTTATAATTAATGATATCGCTCACTTACTCCACTTAATAATCCATTTTGAGAAAAACGCGTTTGAAGTTCTCAATGGATTCAACCTAAAAAAATTGGTTCTTTTAGTTTCAACTTAATTAAGTAAAATATTATTCATTTAGAATGCTTATTAATAAACATTGAAAATATGATGTTTTAACTGAAAAACGAAGTATGTTTGGTCAATATCGACAACAGGACAACTGAGATATGGCGGTTCTTGCATCAACATGAAAATGAACCTGGAAAATGATATTGCGACATATTCTCATCTAACATGGAAAGTAGAAGAGATAGCAATACGAAAATTTTTGCATAAAATAGTACAGAAGAGCGCGCACATTTCTGCATCATTAAGTCAAAAATCGTATTTTTTGAGTTATGCCAGTATTGAAGTAAGTGAGCGATATATTAACATTTGTCCTAAAGGGTATTTTACCGTCCACATTCCAAAAATACATGTTTTCCCATTATTTTTGTAGGGTCACTCGCTAAAAGAAATTTAAAGCAAAACGCATTTTCTGTCTTCAGCGTGTTCGAACTGACTACAGCCCGTATTACTTTAACGCTAGCTTTTCGCTAGCGAAACTAGGGCGGTAGTGCCTTTGGAACTAAAGGGAAGTTAAAGTCTGAGAGAATACCGTTGGACGAGCTCTCACAGAGAGAGCAAGAGCGCATGCGCATTCTGTCGTTGTCAGATGTGAGCAGACGGCCGTAAATTCATTTTAATCGTTTAAAGCATAGGTGCTCACATTTTATTTTCCCTATCCCGTGTGGTCGTACCTTTGGTACAGAGTATAAAAATATTTATCTGTTATCTCGAAATCAATCACAGCTTAGAAAAAAGTGGGTGGGATTGACTGATGGTGAGTGACGAGTGGAACAAACACCACGTCGCGACGTTGGGTTACGGGGTCTCTGTCTTGTCTCTCACACCCAAACCCCCTCACCTAATTGAAATATTTTTTCAAATCTTTTATTTTGAGATTTTTTTTTCTTGGATCAAGCACTGAAACTCTTAAATAAAGAAGAAAGTTCACTCTTGTATGAAGAATTTTCCCTCTTGCCGTAATTTAAGAAACGAATGCTCTTGATTCAAAAGTGAAATTCTTTATTTTTCTCAGAGTTTATATAAACTTCGTGCAAATGAAACAGAAAAAGGAAAGCGTCTCCCACCCCATGAGCTATGTATGTATATTTTTGCTCAGCATCAATCAAACGACCGGATCGCATATGGGCATTTCCGCGGGTCGCGAACGTCCGTTTGTACGCTTTTGATGTACAAAAAAGACTAAAAAAGACAGAAAACAAAAACTATCCCCACTTTTCTTTTTGCGATTTGAAAGCATTTTGTTAGGTCTGTGTTTAGTGCAAAAGACGGGGTTTATCGAGTTTTAGATTTCATAATAAAAGCAATAAACATGAGGTCGCGAACGTACGCGGAATAGAAGTCGACTTTGGCTTAATCTAGTGAAATGCAAAATTCTGCAAAATGGAACGGAATATTCTAAAGCTATTAATCTATATATATAAATCTGTACGCCCGACTGACAGACTGACATATTATCAAGCCACAGCGAAGACGGCTTATCGTACAGGTCTGATTTTTGGCATAGACCATAGACCTAATAGACTAAGAAAGGAAATTGGAAATATTTTCTCCAATCTATTGAAAAAGCCAATGAAACGTTTTTATGGGCAATTAACGGTTCTTGCGCTCAGGCAATGTTGATGAAAATTTGTTTCGCTGAGAACGCGAGAGAGAGTGAGAGCGCGCTGAGGGCGTGTATACTGTATGTCTGTGTTTGTTTTCACATTTACAAGCAATAAATCAAATTAAGAATGGCCTCATCCCATTGCATTGAATCTTATGGCTCATACAAAACACATCGATAGCTTCAACAAAATGTTGATCGCGTTTCAAAATAATTTAATTGAAATTCACAAAACTAACAGCAAAAAAATATGTGTTTGTGTTTTTTGCTTGCAAACAGCCATAGGCGTCTGACTTTTGTTGGAGATGGTACGTGACTTCAACTATTCCACAGGAAAAGTGATGGCACACATGACGTGAGCAGTCTGCTAAAAATTAGTTATCTCCTTATCTCATTTGCGAGTTTTTGTTAATTAACTAGGCTGTGAGCTGATAATGTAGGAGATTTATATTGATTGAAACACCTAAAATTTCATAAAAACATTTTGCAATGAAAAATGTGTTTGACGGGAAAAACTAAACAGTGTTGCCAAAACAGCTTATTTTTCAATTTAGCTTTTTGCAGATAAAAATCAGGCGGCAGCGGGAACTGTTACCTTTATGGAAAATTATTTTTTTTTCCGCTTTTTAAAAAAAGTTAAATTTACTTCTAATTTTTTCGCAATTATAAATAAAATGTCCCTTGCTGTTCAGCATTCACAAGACAGGAAGGGATAGTTTTTAATTCGGAATTTTCACGCTACTTGAAATTTGGTTTTGTCCGGTACGACGGGACGGGGATAAAATTTAATTGTGTACAGATCACTGCTATTTCCGCGCCTTGCTTAATCCTCTATTCCCAGATTGATTCATTTTAATCAACTGTAAATTCGATACTTTCTAAACACTAAGCTAATGAAGCCAATGATATTAAAAAAGAATTTGCTTTTTAACAAATAAATAATATACAAATACAGTGTTCAGAGAGCTATACAATTTTTTTTGCTTACTACGATTTTTTCAAAACTTGGACGCGGACGAAGTCGCGGCGGGTTCAACAGTTATTAAAAAGAGGATTAATGTAGCTTCATCAAGTGAACGTACGGGTCGCGAACGTACGGTTAAAAAGGCAAGATAAATTAACCGTTAATCGAACTTTTTTGTTCTCTATGCATTTTTTCTTCTTAATTGTTGCAATGAAGAGATTTTGTAAACATAGCATACGTTTTGCTGTTAAATAATTAAAATAAAATTGTCATTAATTTTTTTTCGGTCCAGGCTTACCATTCGGAGAAAAGCCCATATCTGAATTAAAAATTTTTACAATCCGTTTAACCGTGGATCTGCTAAGGTTCTAATTTTCAAACAATAGCACAAATAGTAATAATATTAATAATATTTTCTACTTTTTTTTTTGTTCTCTCTCCTTGTGTTTTATTTTTATTTTTTTAAAAGTTAAGGAACCAACTTTTGTCATATATTTGTGTTCTGCGCAGTCTCCTAGCATATTGTTACCATATTAACATTATTGTTCATGCTCTGATAATTAATTTCAGTGAAGGTTCTTAAACAAATCTTCCTATGAGTAGCGGGTAGAATAATATTATTCAAAATCTAAGACAAACTTTATCAGATGTAGCGACAGACAGATGTACTGACTAATGAAGTAGTCTGATCTCCTTTGCACATGGAACCTGGGCTAAATGAAAATCGCAGAAATCTGCATTACAGTAATACACGCTGGTCAAGGCACTTTCTTCAATGGCAATCAGTTTCCGCGACAATTTGCACATAAAACTTTAAATTTTTTTCTGATTTTCTTGATGCTTTAGGTTTTTGTCAGTCAACTTAAAAAAAGGTAATGGAATGCGGTGTATGTACTTTTGTAAACTCTCTCTGGTAGACACTCATCTCCCCCTTACTACTCAAAAATTCACATGTGTCTGTCTTTGACTTTCCAAAATGGATGCATTTATTGCTATTTGTTATTATTTTATTTAGCTTCAGCCAATTTAAATCCAAATTCCGCTAAACTCTGGCTATATATTCGTTTACTATTTCACGCCCCTTTTCTGTACTATATACAACTTGTTCCCTTTGTAAATGCCGCTCTACCATTTCGCTTAGCAAAATATTATTATTTTTAATTAGTTCTAGTTAGTTAACATTTGTTAATTGCTCCTGTAATTGGATTTACTCGCATCGGTGGGTTTTTGTGCATTTTTTAATGATTTTTTAATATTTTATATGCAGCAGCCAGCATTTTCGTAATTTAAATTCAGTCAAACTTAAGGGAACGCCGACCCATTTCGCTGTCGGTTTTATGTCAAAGATTCCAAGAATAAGAAAGTCCGCATGCACACACACAGATGCATCTATACGAACATGGAAATGATCGTCATGATATACTTACTTGAGTTTCTGGGATTGTGCTTGAAGCATTTTTGTAATTTGCTCAAAACAATGCCCGTCCATTGTATTCGGCAATTTCCCAGAATTTATGAATTATAATTTCACATTATAGACAATTTTTAATTGAGCTTTTTATGGGCACGAGGGACAGCGAGAGAGCGAGAAAGAGACCGCATCATCAAGGGTGGTTTGTTTCAAAAACAAAAGTATAAAATTTCAGTGCAAACACTGCCATTAGTAAGCCATTTGTACCGGCTACCGATTTCGAATTTCCGCTTCAGCTCAGAAAGGACCCAAATCCATGGGTAAATATTGTCAAAGTAGAATAGCCCGCCCCTGAAAAACACACAGTTTTTATGATTTTTTAAGCTGTTTACACCCCGAGCACTTCACAATTTTTGTTGCTATTTGCTTTTCATTAACAGAAGCTGCTACTCGGCTGCAACTCGAGACGGGGGATCTGGGCCTGATTAGCTTTAGACTTTTGTTTGCCTTGATCAGCCCAGCCAGACTAAGTGGAAAGTGGCAGGATCCTTATTAGGCCAGACATTAGTGCAAACAGGCACTAATCCCCATCCCCATCCCAATCCCAATAGCGTTTTGTGCGTAACCGAAAATTAAACACACAAAATGTCTGCCTCGAAAGACGTCAGAGACACACAAACAAGTTAAATAAACTGCGACGGCTACTTCCACTTCACGGGGCCCAAGTTGCACCTGAAATGGCTCTCGCTCTGTGATCGTGACCGACGCGACGCAGCCAGAATCATGGATCGAGACATGCCGAGGCGTCGTTTGCATCCTCAACGGCGGTGGCATGTTTGCACCTTTAATAAGATCAACAATTAATGCCGCCGGTAAAACAGTCGGGGTCACAGCCGGCATTTACTAACTGCACGTTAGTTTGTTATTTGTTTAACTCTGAACGCCCATGGAAAGAGAACGTTTGAAATGGAGGGGATAAATGCAACTGCTATTTACACTGCTGTTCCGATTCCAAACAGCAAAAGTTTGAAGAAGCTTTTTCATGGCTAGTTACTTTACAGCTGGCGCCAATAGCGGGAGAAGGTGACCGGTGGTGTAAAAATATTTAAGAAAAAAAAATATTATTAGATCTTCCGGGGCGGGATAGAACATACAACTCCTGTCAAAAAAATTCTGCTAACTTGGAAATATCATGGCTCAAAATGGCGGTGCAATGATAGATGTGGAAACAAGAGATGCCCATCGCTGAAAACCAAACTGCGCTTTTTAAATACTTGCGTAAAGTCGGTGTTATTATACAGCTCCGAAACTGGTCTCTGATTATATAAGCGGGAAACTACAAACCTTTGTGAACACATGTGTGAAAAGAACTTGCCGCATATTTAGTCCTCTCACCATCACAAATGAAAATCTTCAGAGTATTCTGGAAACGAACCCATCACCTTACGAAGGGAAGAGAAAAGCATCGCGAAGATGGCTCTATAATGGAACTCACAAGGCAGACGGCAGAGATGTCGATCCCGGCAGACTTGGATGCACACAATGCATGCAGAAACCATATTTTGTTTTCGCCCTATGCGCAATTGGAATTATTTTTATGAACAATGAAATAACTTATACGTAAATGTGTCTTCTTAGTTCTTGGTTTCATGAATGTTCGTTTTTAATTCAATCTTAGCTCCTCCATCTGAATGGATCTAAGAAACCAAATTTTAGAACAAAAACAGATTGCCTAAAGTCATATTGCTGAATTTAATAATCGTCAAAAGAAACTAATAACAAGTAATAGTGTTGCGGTCGAGTGCCCCGACAGCAAAATACCCTGTCCCAAGTAATGTGGTTCCTATAGCTTTGAATTCCATTTATTTTAAAATTTATCTCAATAAATGGGCATGCGCACTTATGTACATATCTTCGATGTTTTTGCTCGCATCTCATTGTGGTACACAGAATAGATAGATGCTGGGCCTCACTGAATATATTAAGTCACTAGGTTAAAACTTAAAAATTGAAGCTCTGACAGTTTTTCGCTGTTAGAAGAAGATGGAGGAGAAATTTGCCAAACCTGAAGCAAACTTGATCTGGGTACGGTATGTAGGTGTATACATGCAAAAATTGTTGGCTCTAACTCTTATAGTCTGTGAGATCCACGCGTTTATACAGAGAAAAAGACCGTTTTTCGCTGTTCAAAGATGAAGGAGGAGGAATATTCGAAATCTGAAAACAAACTCGATGTGGGTACAGTATACACCCATATACATTACAAATCTTGTGGCTCTATCTATTACAGTCTCTGAGATCGACGCGTTCATACAGACAGACAGACGGACATGGCTAAATCGACTCGGCTGTTGATGCCGATCAAGAATATAAATATAATACTTCATGTGGTCGGAGATGCTTCCTTCTCTCTGTTACATACATTTGCACAACTTCATGATCCCCTTTTTCACATTTTTAATGGGAACAGGATATAAAAAGGAACTAATTATAATTGTTAGCATGTTGTTCCATGTTTAATTTAACAAAGGAGCTTGAAAACAATAAGAAAGTAACAAATATTAAATCTGTAAACAACTTTATTGACGGACTTTATTTATCCAAGTTCTTATATTTGAAAATATTGAATTTTGAAGAGTCATAGTTGATGAAAGTTTACTGGAAGACATTCTAATGATTACCCTAAACTTAACTGCTTAGTTTCAAATATGAATAAAAGATTAAGTAAAGTACCAAAAAGTCACCCCAACTAACTAGCGAGAAGCCTTCTGCGTAGACGAAAGAAAGCATAATATAAAGCAAGACGACGCACAGTGGTTTCAAATCCCGAAAAGACAGGCAAAAGGCGAAAAAGTATTTGATTTGGCTGAAAGTATGTACTGTGGGGTTTTCGGGGTCGCTGATAACGAACTCGAAGCCGAAATTCAAAATATTGCGCACAATTTCTTCGAAAACGTATTTGATTTGGCTGAACCATCGAAAATACCTGTTTATCGGTAATAAATCGATAACTTTTTGACAGATTTTTTTTTCATGTCGATTTCCGTGCTCAGCGGGCCAAAATACTATAGAAATAGTTGGTTTGGTGATATAGCTCCCCTCGAGCAGTATATATTTTCGCAAAAATTGTCGCACAAAAATCATCACCGAGACTGAATCTGCAGCTATCCGCAGCTTATATTTGGATTGGTTTTGAAAATTTGAAAAAAATGATTTGGCTGAAAGTATGTACTGTGGGGTTTTCGGGGTCGCTGATAACGAACTCGAAGCCGAAATTCAAAATATTGCGCACAATTTCTTCGAAAACGTATTTGATTTGGCTGAAACATCGAAAATACCTGTTTATCGGTAATAAATCGATAACTTTTTGACAGATTTTTTTTCATGTCGATTTCCGTGCTCAGCGGGCCAAAATACTATAGAAAAAGTTGGTTTGGTGATATAGCTCCCCTCGAGCAGTATATATTTTCGCAAAAATTGTCGCACAAAAATCATCACCGAGACTGAATCTGCAGCTATCCGCAGCTTATATTTGGATTGGTTTTGAAAAAGAGCCTAAACAACAATTGTTATATTGTTTGAGAGCGGGATCTGATGGGAGTTTTGACTTATTGCTAATTTTAACACGATTTTTCAAAAACTCTGTGCTTTTATTAATGACCCACTTTGCGAAAAAGGCCCCATTGAAATAAGCCCAAAAAAAAAAAAAAGAAGGCCCCAAGAATGTATATGGAAATTTTTCACTATTTCCTTTTAAAGAAAGTTTATTTTGCTAAAAATCCAAATTTAAAAGTATGTATATACAAAAATTAGGGCCTTTTTTCATTTCATCGTATGGGGACTTATTTCATTGGGGACTTACTGCCTGCTGCCTAGTTCATGCACTGTTAATAATAATTTCGAGCAATACATTCGAGTTGTACCTACTTTCTGGAGTAGAGTTCATCTTCCAGAATCCAAACCGGTTAACTTTTCACGTTTCTATACACGGGGTTGTTATTTTTAATGCATGACGAGTATTAAAAAGAATACAAACTAAAGCTCAAAAAAAAAAAAAGTAAGTAGAGTGGTTCGTTTTGCCAAAACATAACTTGGGAACTATTTAAATTATCTCTTTTCTTTTTTTTTTGTCTTTCAGTTATTAAATAGCTTGATCGATTCCTTATTAACGTGCATTTAAAGATTTGCCAAATTCAAACACTCGAAACTTTACTTTTGCAACGAATTTTCGGAAAACTTTTCACAATATCAAATAAACAATCGACGACTTTAAGAACAATAATATTAAATACTACAACAGTTTTGGTCATTACAGCTTAGTATACACAACAACAAAGGAACTGCCAAAACAAAAAACTCCATATAAAAATAACTCACAAAACAAAGGCCATTGCACAGTGGTCGCTCCCATACGACAAAAATAAAAAAACCGAAATCCAAATTTTACACTTTAAAGCAGAGCGGGCAAACAAACGAAACGTTTAACGAACCGTTCGCGAAAGGCCAAGGAACGATTCATTTGTTTTGTAGTTGTTACTCTAGTGCAGCGTTGGCCCTCGGTTCCATCCCGGGGGCGACAACATTTTGCTATTCACACATACATGACCCGAACGCTTGCCGAAGCTGACATCAAGAGAGCAAGAAAGTGTCAGTTGCTTCACAGAGTTCGAAGCGATTAGGTCGAAGCAATTTCACGGAGATTTTTTTTCGCACACTAATACAATCTCACTTTTTGGCCTCGCTCTCGCTGGCCATCGCTGCTCTAGTGAGGGAAAACGAAACCACTAACTTTATATTGCCGAAGAGCGCAAACGAAACGATTGGAATATTGTTCTTCCGAAAGCTGCACTGCCTTGAAACGTTTCGGAACGACAACAACAAAGCTGAGAGAAACAAAGAAGTAAGCAACAGAAAAAAACAACAACAATACAAATACAACTACAAATAGAGCAGCAAACGTTTCCGAACTATTCGCGCTCGTTGCATATCGTTCCGATTCTCTTTGTCCGCAAATCAAGATGAGAGCATTTCGCTTTACGTTTAGTTTGCGTTGACGAACGCAAACTGAACAGAACTCATTTTGTGTTACAGTTACTTTTCTGGGGTTTTGTTTGTGTTTCGCTCTGTGCAAAGAACGAAACGAAACGATTCAGAAACGTTTCGTTTCGTTTGTTTGCCCGCTCTGCTTTAAAGCATGTCGATCATATCATAAATAAATTATCTTTTTAAAACAAGCGGGTTTTTAGTGTGACCATTCGCTCTCTGTGAAAAAAATCCCTTAAAGTTGCGTTGTGTTTTGTCTCAAAGTTACAATAAAGTTAAAAGATATCAAATTAACAAATTAAAGGTCTAATAGCTTCTTAATGATATGGATATCATTCGAACAGGTATTAACTATGATTTGAAATATTTAACACATTGTTTAATGTGGTTTATCGTATAAAACAAAAGAAAATCATAAATGACCTTTTGTGAGTGTTTTTTGTTTACTGTTTTTACTTTTCCTTACGACGATTACGACGTTTATGTTTATTGTTATTAATTGTTAAAAATAATAGATTAAAATAGAAAAAGAATCAGCTGCCCGGAGCTGCTCAGTGTCATAATGTTTTGATCCTAATGCAGCAGGTATTTGTGTTTTGTTGTTTGTGCTTTCCATGTTATGTGCTCTGGTATGTGTATGTTATTGTTATATGTGTAGTAAATGTTAAATTCGTTTGCGTTTTATTTATTATTACTAATGTTAACTTTGGTTCATTTGGGGTAACGACATAGCTCCGACGTCATATCTCCGCCGCGTTTCAAACGACATATCTCCGCGCGGAGATATGTCATTTAAACCGGGAGGTATGTCGTTTGTAACTCGGCGGGATATGACGTTTTAAAACGACATAACTCCGCGCGGAGAATATGTCGTTTTGTAGCGTCATATTTCCGCGCGGAGTTACGTCGTTTAAAGCGTCATATCTCCGCGCGGAGATATGTCGTTTGAAACGAGGCGCACGGTGGGGCGAAAAGGCCAAAATCGCGCCATAATTCAGCGCAGCGCTGTAGCAAAAAAAAATGTTGATGCCATCTTTTTAAGAGGATTAAAGTATTGAAAAAAAGGTAGAAATATTTAGTGGAAAATTTTTTTTTAGCAATTAAAAAAAAAAATTTAATGATTTTTGCGAATTAAATTTTTTTTTCGACACATAGGAAGCTAAAAACTGGTCAATATAATTCTTTGCTTATATTATATTACTAACTTAAAATTATTTTTTCGCAGTCGAAATAGTATATCCTATAGTTTTCGTTTGAATAATCGGGGTAAATTTTCAAAACTTTTTAGATTTTAGAGAAAATTATAAAAAAACAACATAACCCATTTTGTATTACATTCAACAATTTTCGTTATTCCTTATCGCTGCTTTCACTTGAATTAGAGTACTCCTCTTCAACATCAGGTATAGTTTCTAAAAGATCTAAAGTTGATTTTGGCATTTAATGTGTTTTTTTCCTGTCTCTTGAAATGTCTCGATACTAGAGGATCCGAGGTAATGAACATTCTATTCAGAACATCGAGGATGCACTTTTCCCGACTGCATTTTTTCGAAAAATGTTCTCTGTAAAGCTTGAAATCTTTGTTTCGTCCTTCCTGGGCCTCTTCGGTTAATTGACCAATTGGGAGCAATGCATAATTAATTATTTCCGGGCCATGAATAAAAAATTTATGCAAAAAGTACCAAGGGTACAAATTTACAAAATGCCTAACAGTCTCCAAGACTATATTAATATCATAGTTGCATGAAACAATTATTAATATAGGGTGCATTCTTTTAAGCAAATCGATGTCTATCTTAGTTATCTCTGCAGTCAATTCTGCGTTTTGAAAAAAATACCCTAGCAGTGTTACCATCGTTACTACTTACAAATCCAGGTTTCGGGATATCAATAAGTAAGCCTAGTTTTTCCTTGAATTCGTTCTGAATTTGATTTTTTGTTTGGGCAAAAATTTCTTTGTCCTCTTCCGATCTGGCTTGCCACCTTCTTATAGGCATTTCACATCAGCCAATAACATTATTAAATTAAACACTGCCTGCTTAATTTTCCATGGTTGTTTAGAGAACAGAATTTTTAAATTTAGTCTACTCCCAAATATCAAGAAAGTAAACAAACAAAACAGATGCTAGAACAGCTGATTAATGACATTCAAACTTTATGTCCAAAAATTTAAAAAAAAGTAGTTTTTTGGACCTTTTTCCAAAAAAAATAATTTGGATGAAAATTTTATTTATACTAATGAACTAAGAATAGTCAAAAGTAATACTTCCAATCGCCTCATATCCGCATAAAAGTTTCATATTCATGAAAAACGATTGCGAACATACATTAAAATGCCAATTTTATGAATTCCTTAAAATCGAGTTCGAAAGGTGAACTTTAAATGCGTCTTGCGGGAGAACCAAATATGCTAGACTAATTTTCTTTTTTGAAAAAATTTAATCATCATTTTTTAAGTTGCATTTAAACTTTCTTCAATATATATAAAAAAAAAATTTGGCGCGGAATTTGCTCTAGTCGCCCCAATGTGCGGCGGAGATATGTCGTTTGTAACTCGGCGGAGATATGTCGTTTTGAGGCGTCATATCTCCGCGCGGAGTTATGTCGTTTGCGTCATATCTCCGCGCGGATGTAGCGTTTGTAAAGCGGCGGAGTTATGTCGTTTCAATACGCACCATTTCCTACAAGTTAATTTTTCAATAGTGGTATGCTCTAAATGGCATTATTAACAGAGCATTAGTATCGATTGGAGAGCTCTCTGAGAGATAAAGATATTAAAACAATACAGATTTCAACATACTACAAAAATCTCGCGATCCGCAACTCACTTAGACCTTCTAAATAGATTACTACTAAGTTCAGATCCTCTCATAAGTGGATTAAGAAAACTACCTTGAAAAAAAAACTTTATTATAAGAGTCTGTGTTTGAAATTATTGAGGATTATTTATTACTTTGTTTTTAAAATGCATTTAAATATTTTCTTTATAATTTTTGTGAATAAATTTAGTGTTCAGAAGTATTTTACGAAAAGATATTTTATTCAAAATATAGGTATAGGCAAGGCATACTAAACAAGGTAGGCTCACTCGCTCTCTCGCTCTCTTGACAACTTGTTAAATTTCAGTCAGTAAGCAACTGTTGTAAGCAAAGCATCTCCGCGGACGAATTTTTTGTTTTTTACTAAGTAGCTTAGTAGGCTTTGTATTGAAATATATTACTCTCTCGCTCTCGCTGTCTTTGACACAAATATAATGAGTTGTGAGAGAGCGAGTGAGCCTACCTTGTTTAGTATGCCTTGGGTATAGGTATGTAAATGGGTGATATGGGCGTATGACCACGCCCAATTTTTTCAAAATAGTTGTATACTATTGTTAAAGGCTTACAGTTTAAATTACAAACCTGGAGGACACGTATAACTATTTTTGTCGCATACTTCCATACAAGTCCGACCACTGTGCATTGGTGTCAAAAGTTCTGTGGGTTATTATACTCTGTACCGAAGGTACATAGAGTATATTAAGTTTGTGCAAAAGTATGTAACAGAGAGAAGAAATCATTTCCGACCCTATAAAGTATATATATTCTTGATCAGCATCAACAGCCGAGTCGATATAGCCATGCCCGTCTGTCCGTCTGTCTGTCTGTCCGTCTGTCCGTCCGTCTGTCCATCCGTCCGTATGAACAAACAGATCTCAGAGATGGTAAGAGATAGAGGTTTGACATGTATGGGACAAATGTTTCTTATAGCTGCAGGCAGATCAAGTTTATTTTCAATTTTGGCCACGCCCCCTCTGGCCCCCGCAATTTTGAAAAAAGTCATATCTTCCACAGATTTGTAGATAGATGGTTTGTACCTTCTAGAGATAGTTAGTAATTGTCAAAATGTATCGATTTGCTGAAGAAGAATTGATAAAGATCGGATGAGTGGTTCTCAAGTTATGAGCAAAAAAGTGAACCAAGCTCCCCCCGCCACCCCCACTCCCAGCCTTTCACAAGCAACACCGCACAATCTTAGAGAGAGAGAGAGAAGAGAGAAAGAGACTGAGATAGAGATAGAGAGAGACACAGCAGCAGCACTGCATTCAGCTCCTACTCCAGGTACAGAGTATGTTATAGTCGGGCTTGACCGACTTTCATACTTGTTTTTATATTGATTTTTTTTGTTTTTGCCGTTCCTTTGCCTTGTCCCTCATTTTCGATGGATAGGTCCTTTGGCATCTCTCAGATAAACTCACCCGATTTTGACCAAAATTAGAAAATCTGTGCGAAAGCATATAAATTAAATTTAACGCTCAAAGTACCATAAATCCCGACGTGAGGGATAATTTCTGAAAAAAAAATAGTTTTCAGCACATGACCATCAACCTTTTAGTATACAAGAAAAACTTAAAATTTGTTGCCTTGTGTTATAACTCACTCTACCCAATTTAATATTTAAAGCAAGAACTTTATCTCTAAAAATAAATACTACAAATATGTCACGACTCTTTCGACAAGTCAATATTTTCTCTTACATTTCATTTGCAGTGGGAATCGATTAGTTGATCAAATGTTTTGGACACGGGGCACGTTGCAAAATCTTTGCTTGCTTCACTCTTGACTCATCAGTGAAAAGGGAATTTGATGTTTTCTGTAATAGGCATTACGTGACTAATTTGCATGCAAGCAGGCCGGATGTTCAAACATATGTACTCACTTATTGGACTATAAATCAAAGTCAAAATCAAAATCGCTGACTGTTTACCCATTTCCCAATTAAATAACTTCTTTTCTACTAATCAGTACTTGAATGAATAACTCTAATTTACCATAATTAAACTTGAAATTGTCAACTTTGGGGGCCATTAATCCTCAATAATTGCCTAAAACTGATGTCGTGCGTATTTGAAAACCCATTAAAAAAAACAAGCAAGAACAGCAGCAAAAGAAGCGATCATTCATGAGTTCCAGCAACTAGAAATACTTATTTGTTGAGACAAATTTATGAACGTTTAACGCAAAAGTCAAGCACTCGAAGATAATGTTCTTGAGGAGACCAACAAATTGCAGCTATCATTAAACATGCTTGGAATAGTTCTCGTTTTTTTTCGTTTTTGAATTCGTTGTAGAAGACAAGGGAGACTAAGGCTGAAAAAAGTATTTGTCGAATGTGTGATCTTTGGCGTCACTTCTTCCCGCTGCAGGAAACTCTCCATCTCTTCATTCTTTCCCCTGTGCTGTGTTTGTAACTCAATTCAAAAATAATTAACGATCCCGAGATTACAAATGTCAAACATAATGTCAAGTTGGGGCTGTCTTTGTATCACATTTTGGCCTCCTGTTCGAAAGACGACACAAAACCACCGAGTTTTGTTTCCCTGAGCGGAATAAGGGAGACGTCGACTCTTGCTCTCCATCAGACGCAATGTGTGTGGGTTTGCGGCGAGTGCCAGCCGATTTGTTGTGACTTATGTCAAAACAATTGTGTGTTCAAAAATATGAGACTCTTAAGGAGGATTAGGGAAGTACTTGATCAGAGATAGAAAATGTAATGGAAAGTATAACTATCGCAAATATTTGAAGTGCTGAGTAGCTGAAATAATAGTAAAAGTACTAGCTAATCGTGATCGGGATCTTAACCCAATTGGATGACCTGGGCCAATACCTGCAAGGGCAAATCCTCTTGCTTAAGCTGTTATTTCACTTGTCCGAGTTCGCTAAAAAAACCTCAGGTAACTGTGAATTTAATGGCCAAGTCAGGGCTGCTAACCGGTTTGAAGATGAACCGCTCCGGAGGCGGAGACTTTGGAATTTTTGGTAAGCTCGAAAATAACTGGAACATAATGTGTACCATTTTCCAATATTGTTAGGCCTTGGAATGGAAAGGGCTTACAAAGAAACAATTTGCTTTCTTGTATAATATTCCAATAGAACAAGCTTTAAAAATGTTGAATAAATGAATTAATGATTCTTTACCTTGTTAATCTTCTGACGAAGAAGAAACTATTATTGAAAAGAAATTTACAACGTCGCATTTGTTGTATTAGCTGTACAAGTATCAGTTTTTCTATTTATATATTTATATTATCCATCAATAGACTCCGTAATAATAAAATATTGCTGGAATATAATGATTTTCTTTTACCAATAGTGTTAACTGAGGGGATCGAATTTGTTCCACTAATACAGAAGGGTAGTAATCAGTGCGCACATATTTATAAAATGATTTCTGTAAATTTTTCGTTGTCAGTTTTTTCACTTGTGCGTCCTTTGAAATTCACAAAAAGTTATAGCAGTGCCCTCTACAGTAGTAGATAGCTTTGCCAGCTTATGAAAGAACCGGAAGGTTCATGAGACAGCTGTACAGTCAAGCATACTTCTTTGTGGTGTTCGACTGGTTTCAAGAGATGCCCGTTTTGCTATAACCAATTTGATTTGCTATACGGGCAATAAAAACAGTGTACATTTTATTTTTAATACTCATTGCTCCATGATTTATTGATCTGGATCCTGCTAAATCCTGCTAGAAAAAAATAAATCCCCAAACCCCGGATCGAAATCGAACCTAGGTTCAGCGACTTTCTGAGCCCGTTCGGTGAACCCGTATCCAAAAAATTCGCCGGTTTGACCCCCTGCCGACTATTGGAAGGTTTGAAGTCAGGTCAAAGTATTCATATGAGAGCTCAGACACGTTATCAACGATTGAAAAGTTTATGGTTTGAACACCAATTTTCTACTTTATGAACAACTTATAAAAATGTGAATTCTCAACCAGGAGTTGAACTCAGTACAATCTTGGTGGATTGTGGGAAGGGGATAGAGAATTTCGATATCTTTTAAACAGCCGATCCTAAGCCACCCTGTGAACCTACAATGAAGAGCTTAAACTTATTTTAAAACTATTGAAATTCTCTATCAACTTCCCATTGGAATTTTCGAATAAATCTTTCCTTTCAAAAGTTACGATTTTTGCACAAGCAAAGTTGCGTAGATTTCATCTCAATACACAATTAATGAATGCATATTGATAGGTTCAAATCGATTGTTCAACTTTAAACCAATGTGCAATCAAAAATAATTAACCAAATTCAAAAAACACGTAACTTTCTTTTTAAGCGAAAACAGTCGCAGTATAAGAACTCAGCTGCCAGATATCTCGACAGTGCAAATCTTAAGCTATGCCTTAGAACGACTAGGTCGTGGTTCGAGTCCCAGGAGGGACAGGTTGCATTGTTAGTTTTTATACCCAGTACCCATCGAAAATGAATAAAAGGATCTCATGAAGTTGTGCAAATGTAAGAAACAGGGAGAAGTAATCATCAGCATCAATAGCTGAATCGATTTAGAAATGTTCGTCTGTCCGTCCGTGTGCGTGTATGAACGCGTCGATTTCAGAGACTACAAGAGATAGAGACACAAAGGTGTATACCGTACCCACTGTTTCTTGGTCGTAGTTTGGAAACAGGATGGGAGTCTATTTATTGA